>VMRN01000035.1:3752623-3890400 GCA_010277015.1 Poeciliopsis turrubarensis
ATCTATCTATCTATCTATCTATCTATCTATCTATCTATCTATCTATCCTCCAAATCTACACATTATGGGTCTGGTTAATCGGTCTCTCAATGCAATTGGTTAAATTTTCTCGACGAGAAGACTGGGCACAGGAGAGCCCTCTTGTCCTGCAGGGAGACACCGGCAGGATGCACCCTGGATTTATTCATGATAACAGGATTTCTGCTGTTTGGAGCGTGTGAATACCTGGCTCATCGACAAATTTGTGACGGACTTGGCCAAACAAGCAAACACTCACTGTTGGTGTGGACAGAGACGCAATATGGATGTGAGTCTTGCTGAGACTCGTAGACCCAGCTGAGGACTCAAAAACTCACCAATTGGATGGAATCGATATTGGAAAAGTTGCTAGCTTCAGTTCAGTGGAACAACCAAACTAATTTGGATAATTGGGAACTAAAATGTATCGGAGAGACTTTAGGGAAGATTGAAATTTATAATTTACCCAATCTAAGACGGTCTGTATCTGAATTGGCTTTCCCCGTGTTGCCTTGGAAGGGATGCATGTTTCCAATCTACTTGAAGATATGTAAACATAACGCTCCTTCCCACCTCAACCCCTGCTGTTATCCATGCAGCTGTGGAGCTGAGCGCTCCCAAGGCCATGGCTTGATAACATCATCTTATCGGACTTCTGCCGGGAAGCTGAGCAGCGTGGTTTCATGGCCCTCTGATGTCTCTGCCTTCATTCATGTCGTTGTTTTGCCGGAATGTTGCCATGTGCCCTGATGTGTCCTTTCCTCTTTTTTTTATCTTATGTTTTTAGAAACTGTGGAGTTTTTAACTCAGAAAAGGACAAACTTGGAATCCAGAGATCAACATCATTATCTTTTTTCTTCTTTTGCTCTTTCCCTTGGTTTGGTTTTTCTTTTAAATCCTGTAAAGCCCTTTGTATTGCCTTGTTGCTGAAAATATGCTATATTAATAAAAATACTTTTATTGGCCAGGTCACTGGGCAACCACCCAGTATCCATGCCCAGTGACCTGCACAGGTCATCGGGCATGGTGGTTGCCAGACCATCAGGGTAGAAATATTAATGTTTCAAGATACTGGAGCTTAATAATTTTGAGCACAAATTTACTAAGATAATATATCATAAATATTAGATAACGTCATATTTTCGAGATATGGAGGTCAGAGTTATGGCCAATGCAACTTCTAATAAAGAGGTCAGAATTCTGATTTAGTTCTCTCATTATTACTTTTTTTTTTTTTTTTAATCCCAATGAAGTAAATGAGGTCTTTTTTTTTTTTTTTTTTAAAGTAACATTTATTTTAAGCCCAGGTCTTTATGACAGACAAATTCAGAAGATAAAAGGGATAAAATTTAAATAACTTTCTATCAGATCATTGTTGAGAACCAAACACAACATTGCACTTGTTCCCAGGAGTCAGAGAGACGCTCAGGTCCCAAAAGGTTCATGAAGGGAAACGTGAGGCGCCGTGCCGCGGTAGACTTTGGCTCTGCCGAGTTGTGCGATTCTCTAACAAAATAAAAATGTTCAACAAGTATACAAACAACGAGAAAGAGAGAAAGAGAGGCGGGTTAAAACGCGACGTTTAAACGGCAGCATCGACTCTTACCTTTATACTGCAGCATGGCGTCCTGTTGACTTTCCTCCTGTTTGTGGGGTAATTTATCTCCATTGTGTCCCCGCGCCGTCGCAGTGGGAAGCAGAGGTGCGTGTCTCTCGCTGGTGGCTCGACTTCTTCCTCCACCGGTGAGCAGGGAGGCATTTTAAAGGCTGCTGGTGATGTAACTGGGCTCGCGCTGAAGCTCCACACCAGTCTTTTTTTTTTTTTTTTTTCCCCCCCCCCCCCCAAAGTGATGAACAGGGAATAGACAGACAGTCTCGCGCGCACCTCCCCGGTCTTAGTCACGCGCGCTCACCTGGGTGAACTTGGGGCGCCTGAAGGTGTTTTTTGTCAGGCAACCACCGTTAACCCACCCGGTGAATAACGGTCGGTGTTTGAACGAAAACAGAGAAAACCAGGAGCGCCTTTTAATTTAAAGCGAGCTCTGGTCCTCCGACTGAACCCCTGCTTTGGTCCCCCCTCGCTCCCGGGCAGCTAAAAGGGGCTTTAATGCTCCATTAATTGCGGTATGCGGCTCCCTCGGCTGTTTCGGTCTGGGGCTAATAAGAGCAAACAATCCAAATAGAAGCTCGTAAACACTTATGAACTGTCAGATTAGCTGGGAAAACTCTTAATGTTGCCTCTAGAAAGATGAAGTACGTGCGAGACGCGAAGCACGCGGACAGAATCGCTTGTAAAACTGTTTTTATCTAAAGTTCAAAGTCGTTCTGGTTCCTGTTTGCGCCTCGCAGGTAGATAATGGTTCACATTCAAGGAGCAGCTTTTGGTCGCAGGTTTCCCCATCAGAACTCACAAGGCAAGACAAGAAGTGATTTTGATTAAAATGCAAAAGATTGAATGGAAACTGTTGTTTTTCTTTTCCGTGGTCGTAAACGATTGAGTAAAGAAAGTCGCACTGGGTCTAATTTTTTGGTACCTGAACCTGGAAGTGCATTTTTGAATGAAAAAGTCTTCAGATGTTTTCTCTGTTGGTGTTTGTGATCGCCTCCATCAGCTGAAACTCATTTGAACAGAAATGAAGACTTAAAAAAAAAAGTCAGCTTGTTTTTAATTTATGGGCTATGATGTGTCTGTACATGACAGCTGGATGATATATAAGTACATTATAGCGAACCCAGTTACTGAAATAAATGAGCTTTTCAATGATATTATAGAATATGATACAAACAGCGCCTCCTGTAGTGCAATAGTTGCAAATTCACCTGCCTGTGAAGTGCCATTAAGACACGCACTTTCCAAAAATAGTAAAACGATGTAAAAGGAGCATAAAAAAATTATATTTATTTTTAAAAAGGGTAAAACATCAACCAATCCCACATAAATTACTAACCAGCTCATTTGATGTTTCCACCTGTATTTTAATGATTCTCTTTGATCCTGAGCTCCTGGTCTTTGAAGTTGGAAGCTCACAGATCCACAGAGTCCCGATTCAAGGCCGGACTCCATTTAGAAGAAAGAACATGGCAAAATTAAAAGATAACTTTCAACAAATCTGTCAGGGGTATGAATGATTCAGGGCTTTAACTGTATACATGGGGGTGCAAAAAAAGGCCATGCTAAATGTGCGAGCAATGACATGAGGGCAACGTCACAATGTGATTTTGAAGCTGTGGTGGTAAATGGATGCAACCTTTCCTCAAGGCCTCCTCTAACCAAGAGTTGACCGACCTTTACCTTGGGATAATGAAAATGCCTCTGTCTGTCAGTCTGTCCGTCTGTCCCTTCCAGCAACAACATTCGTCGTGTTTTGAAACACTTGAGATTTTCTGATTTCATCTTTTCAATCAACTGTTCCAGAACATCGTGCAGGTAAGGAGTCCTGAACACAAAAGAAGTCACAGAGTCATGTTTGGTCTGGTTTCAGGTTTTCCTCCCAAAAAAAAAAAAACACAAAAAAAACAAACTGTTCTTTGTGGGGTAAGTAAAAAGCACACACCTTAACGCCTGGCTTTGTAACACGGTAGTTGTGTTTTTAAGCCTCTCATTGCTCAACATCTTCATTGTTCGTTGTGATGTGTTTCGTGCCCTACCTCCTGGAACCGTCAAATTATTATGCATACAAATATATTCATCTATATGTCGATAGCCACTAGTCGTTGCAGGGTGGCGGTGATAGGGCGTCACTGGACGAAGTTCAACCAGGTCAGGACTCCGGTTCATTGTGGGGCAATGCTGACACACACACGCACACGCGCACAGAAACTGAAGGGATATGTAGAGAGAGCAGGTAAACCAGCAGGCATGGTTTTGGACAGATGAACCCCTGGAACATCTTAACAATAAATATTTCAGATTTTAACACTTATTTACCTTTAGTCAAAACAATCGCAGAATAAGCAATAAGAGGATTAACAATAACTATTTCTCATCAAATACATCATCATCACCAACCAAATCCTTTTGTGATCATAACTATTAACTGTATTCTTATCCGTTATTTGAGCAAACACTTTCCATTATAAAGAAGATGATTGTCTCGTAGGATTAAATTTGATGCTTTAGTCTGTGATTCATCAGCATCTGATACAATAAAGATCCATGTTGGTGAATATACTAAGTAGAGCTTAACACGGATTTAGACCCAACAGCGGTTTTTTTGTTGTTGTTTTTTTTCAAGGCGAATTGAGGAAATGAACATGAAAAGACATTCCTGGATGGACTTCGTCAGAAGAGAGATTTAGTGAGAAAAGAGAAACTTAAGAGAGAAAAACCTCAAACCTTTAAATATTTTTCGAAATCAAAGCTGTGCAAAGTCTCCAGCGGTGTGACGACACCGCCGTCTGGCGCAGACAGCTTCCAGTTACCCAACGCAGGTCTGTGGTTTCTTGTTTATCTTGGCTTATCAAAACTGATGCTGTTTGGGAAACTGTGAGAAAAAAGAAAAAAAAAAAAAAAAAGGGTGACCAAAGCTGACAAAACACTCGAATAAGACGACACCAACACTGGAGGTTAGGGCTGCTTTAGATTCTCTTCCACAAATTGAGAAGTTTAAGTTATTTTGTTCTAATTGGACACAAAACAGCTGAAACGTTTATCCTTTAAATGTGCAGAGAAATAATCCTCCGTTAATAAACAGATGCTTTGTGCAAAACCAACCGATTCCCATAATTACAGGAAAAATATAATTTTATTAGTTTATGCTTTTCTTTTTCAAATTATTCAGAGTCTAGAAAGTTTTATTGTAAATCAATGGTTTTCTGTTACCTGTATGATATGGAAATATGGCAACATTTTCTCTATTACTCTTTAAAACTGGAAAAACAAGAGATCATTTTAGTAAGGCAGACGTGCCAAAACAACAAACAGATTACCTGCCAGATTAAATCAGCACCATATCATCCCTGGTATCAGTCTGAATTATTTCTATGAGATAAATGCCACAAACATGAGAGATAACTTTAGCTTTTTTTCATTTTTACTTTCTTCATATTCAGATGTTTGCATCCAGTCAGGTCTCTCTGCCTTTAGACAATTTGGGAAAGCCCAGATGATGATGTCAAAACTTTGGAAGCTTCTGACGGGTCTTTTTCCCCCCAGGGTAGGTTGACACAAAATTTAAGTTTGAAGGAGGAACACCTTAGACACACTGCTTCCGTTTGTGAAATCATGGTGAAATCTAAAGAAATACCAGCAAGAGAACTGCTGACCTCCACAAGTCAAGGCTCATCTTTTTCTAGACTTTCAAAGGCGCTACGTTCATCTGCTATCGGTTACTCGAGAACCAATGAACCAATGACAATAAAAAGCCAGATTGTAGTCTGAGCATACACACATGGATAAAGAGCTCAACTTTTGAAGACAAGTTCTGTTTGTCCAGGACAATTTCTAAGTATTTAGCTGACATGACCGTGATGACATTTGGGGGGAAAAAATGAAGCAGCACGCAAGCTCAAAAACGCCATCCTGGCTGAAATACGGGGCTGGCAGGCAGCATCATGTTGCGGGGCCGTGTTGCTGCAGGAGGAACTGGTGCACTTCATGAAACGGATCACATCACAAGGAAGGAACTTTATGTGGAAATATTGAAGCAGGATCAACAGACATCAGACAGGAAGACAGTGCAGTAGCTACTAAGTGGCTCAAGGACCCAGTCAGTGTTTTGGTGTGACCATCGCAAACTCCTGGTCTCGGCTCGAGAGATTTTGTGGGCAGATCTGAAGATGTGTGTGTGTGAGGAAGGCGGCCTACCAACCTGACCCAGTTCCACCGGTTCCATCAGGAAGAATGGACCAGAACTCCAGTCAGCTGTTGGCAGAAACTTGAGGAAAGAAATACAAAGCATTTGACCAAAGTCACAAAGTTTAAAAGGCACGTTCTGATTCTGAAGGCATTAATCAATAAATCTGATGCGTTCTCTTATTAGTTGCGATGTTTAGCGAATAGAAATTCGAACTGAAAAAAGAGAAGTTTGGTCCAACTTAACTTCAGAGAGAAGCTTGCTTCGACTCCCTCGAGTAACAGGAAGCTAAATAGTACAGTTTCCAAATAGTAAGGAAATGGAATAAAAACGTCTAATAAATCTCATTATTCTGCCATTTAGCAAATCAAAATAATGTCTGCAATGTTGACATAAAACAGGAAAACATCAGTGGCTTAATGCTAAACAGTGTGACTCTCCAGAGTGTGTATGAACATCTGGTTTCAGATTTAAATACCAAGTGGCAGAAAATGTATTTTTCTGTTTCTACATATTCATGTAAACCGTGACTAAACTCCATTAGCGACTTGATTTGAACCGTTCGCTTGTGACCAGATGATACCAAAATTAGGTATCAGATATCGATATCTGAGGTTTAGTATCGGCTGATACTGATCCGATGCAGAAAATCAGCTAAATTTATTTAAAACTTTCTTCTTTAAACACAGGCGTACATGCCCTGAATTACAAATTCAGTTGACTGAAGTACACCAACAGCTTCACAAGCTTGGTCAAACATGTAAAAACAACTTTAATTTGTTCAGTCGGTGCAATTAGGAGTAGAACAGCCAATCTAAGATAAAAGAGCCTTTTGTGAAGGAGTATGACGGGTGTGTTTGAAAAAAAAAAAAAAAAAAAACAATAAAAAAGAGGAACAAACTGAACAATCGCACTGTTTTTAAAAGATCCCATTTTATTTGTGGATATGAATCTGGGAAGTAGTTTACAACCTTATCTCGACATGCAGTGACCATAAAAACTCATCACGAAGATGCTAAACGGTGGAAGAATACAACGAGAGCACGCTGGTTGGCAGTCGTGTGTTTTTTTCACAGTGATTGATAGCACAAACGTTTCGACAAATCGCTCAGAGAATTCTGTCTGGGGCTGGTTCTGACACAGAACAATCAAGCTTATACAAAAAAAAAAAAAAAACAAAACCATAAATCAAATGTACAAATAAAGGAAGGAGAGGGATCCAATCCAAGCCGAGCAGGATTCTGTGTGTAGCTTTGCTGCGGTTCCGTCCACAGAGCAACCGTAAAAATCAGAGCGTTGGCACGGTTGCGCGGCAGGAAGCTCATCCAGAGGAAGCGCTGTACCATTTTGAGGAGCTCTCACAACACACACAAGTAAAGTGTGTGTGCCGTTTCCAGGTCGCCTCTCATCCGAGCCGGAGCAAATCCAAACGTCTGGGTCGACATTAGCTGTACCGGCCCGGCGTTTAAAGTCTGCTATTCAGAACAAATTCACCATTTTTATCATTTTGCTGCGTCACAATTCATCACTGTCCAGTGAAAAGTTGCCCCGCCGCCAGTAAATGTTGATGAGTCACGCAGGAGGAGGACATGCTTCCATTGTTCCAGTCCTCTGGGGGGGAAGAAGGAGATGCTTTGAAAGCAACTGCAACAGGAAGCCAAGAATCTTTTTTAATTTTTTTACTCCTCTATGCCATAAAAAGGTAATTAAACAGATTAAAAAAAAAAAACACTGTACAAAGTAAAAGAATCTCTGATAAGGCACATTTTTCACGAGTCCAAAAGCCTTTAGAGTTTGTTTTTTTTCTCTCCTTCCAGCTTTCGTTTACAAGAACATGCCCGTTTTTACACGTAGGCACCCAGCGCGGCGTGGAACTCTGTGAGGCACTGAACGAGCTGCTGAAACTTTGGCCGCTCCTCTGGATCCAGAGCCCAGCAACAAGCCATGACGGCAAACCTGCCAAACGAGAGAGAGGAGGAAAGAAAAAAAAAAAAAAGCACACAGTTCAGGCAAACGCATACACATCGCTAAGGACAACGCTTCCTGTGAGTAGAGGTGGGTAGTAGCCCAGCCATTGTTTTTGGAAGAAACGGCATCTCAGAAATGTTGATTATGAGCGCTAATACTCTTTGAAATAAAGTTACAACCAGAGGAAGTCGTGACAGTGGACGGATTTCGGCTGGATCAAACCAAAGTGTGGGAGTTATCCTACGACAAAAGCTGCATTTGCATCGTAAACATGCGCAAAACTTTTGTCGGAAAAAACAACTTTACAATTGCAGTGTTTCAATTAAATAAACAATTAAAATCACAAATCAAGTTTATTCTGAATTGTCACTGTAACAATTAACACTAATATTTTTGCCAAAAAAAAGCTGCAGGTCCAAGACTTTCAGGGTGTTTGACTTTCTACCAGGCGCATTGAGAGACTAACATTGTTGCCCATTTTTGCTTTGCAGATTTTCATTTGGATTTAAGTCTGGATCGTTCTTTGACTATATGTTTAAAATGTATCTGCTGTAAGATAAACCTCCGCCTCGGTTTAAAGTTTTTGCAGCTCCTAGCAGTTTTTCCCCTCAGAGTTTCCTTGTATTTAGCTCCATCAGTCTTGCCGTCAGCTTCCCTGTAATTTGGAAAAAAAAAAAAAAAAGGGAAGCAAAAACTAAAACAAGTCGCCACAGCATGACGGCAACACTACCAAGTTTTGTTGCAGATTGAGGATAACTTAGTTTCTTTATTTCACATTTACGTCTTCACTGAAGACTATGACATAAACACAACTGGGGGGGGGCCACAGTGGTAGCCAGCGTATTTTGAAGAGGGGCCATGGGCCCTCCCTGTCCGCCTCTTGAGAACACCACTGCTTCCACATGGTTGCAGTTTGCCCTTATGCTACCCTGTGCTTCTTAGCTGCTTTGCTAGATAAGCAGCAATTAAAAAAAAAAAAAACAAAAAAAAAAAACTTTAATCTTTAAGATAATTTATTAAAAGTTTTTTAAATGTTTTTGAACATTTTTGAAATGAAAGCCCTGCTCCTCCAGGATTTCATAATTGCTTCTGAGAATTTTTGCAGTCAAAGTTACAGATTTTGTGGCGCTACTCAAGAAACATTTGCAAGGAATTTTGCAATCATTTCAGAATCTACATATGGAAAAAAAACAGCATAGATTCTTTAAAAAAAAATAAACTAAGTAACTCAATTTTTGTAACTTACTATTTTTGTGGAACATAGACCACAACTTGACCTCAAGTAAATCTGAGGAAGCATTGTAACAGAAGTAACGAACACTACAGGTTGAAGTTTGCATAACTTAAATCCAATGTTTTTCACCATTTTTGTGGAAATTTCACATGCGTATATGCACAAAAAATCCTGGAATTCTGAAATTTTTTTGAAGGGACAGAGAAGCAGGATCTTAAGACACTTTGGTTGGAGTCTAAAAAAAAAAAAATTTCTCCAAACAGATATGCTTCCTTCCAGCTCACAATTGTGCACAATTTTGTGTTTGTCTATCCAGTAAAATCCAAATCACATCCACTGAGACTTGCTGTTGAGACGTGACAACTGTGAAAAGGCCGCAGGGGTGTGAACGCTCATCAAGACACTGAGTCTTGATGAGCTCTAGCCAATCATCAAGCTCGTCTTTCCTGGCGGCTAGCGACTGGGCACCAGATTTTCAGCTGAGAAAAACTTTCGTTCTCATCCATCAGTGTGAAGCCGATGACCTCGCCACAATCTCAGTATTGAGGAAACAGCCCATAAATAACAACGCAGCGGTGGGCACTGGCTGCTCCCTGTGCTTGACAGTTGCAGGATGTTGATAAGGTTCGCATCGCCCTGCGCTGGCAGCGACTCAGCGTCTCGGTTTAATTCGGCCCCGCTGTGGCACAAACACCGTTTGATCAGCAGCACGCTTCTTTTGTCGAAAGCTTGTAAGGACAAGCCTGGCTGCAGCTGAACACACACACGCTTCGCTGCAGGTGTCAGCTAACTGTTTATGAATTTCTGGAGATTCCTCGTCCTGAAGGAATCCAACGGTAGCCTCATGTTGGTCTTGGACTGAAATTTGTTTTTGTTTCACAAAGTAGGTTACATTTGACAACAGTTTCTAGAACTATTTATTGCCTAAGACATGTTTGGCTTATTGACGTTACGGACGTGACAATAAAACAGGTCATCGCCGAGGAGCCGGTGCGTCATGACGATCTGCGCAATAATGCGCCTGAGACGGCCCGGGCCTGTTGAGATTCGGCATGCAGCAGACCTCCGAACGTTTCCTGGGGAATCTGGCACCATGCTGTCGATCCTTTGAGACTTAAACTGGAACCAGCATGAATCAGAGCCGTTTGTCCAGAACATCACACATACTGGACAGAGATGGAGGGCTAAAAGGAGCAGGATTTATTTATAGTGCCATTTTATAGCACAATAAAATAACTATGCTAACTTCAGTTGTTAAAAAGATGCTATATATGTCAAATATGACTTAAAAAAATATTAAATAAAGGGAGAATAGAGTGAAAAACTAAAAAGGTGTGTGTGACTGGGAGGATTAATGGATTATTTTTATAATATCCATTCATTCAGATGGTCATTTTGAGCAAACAATATGACCAGAGTTAAAAGTAGCAGCACAAGAGAGTAAGTTGTATTAGCAGAGATGGCTAACAACTAATGGCGTAATCTGGGACACGCTACAGTGGAATATTATATTGAGTTGTGTTAGCTTGTCATAAAATCATCAAGGTGTCATAAAGCCACTGTCTTTAGTCAGAGGCTTCTACAGATTAGCTGCAACACTGACTGCTACAGAGACACTTCCTGCCCACAGCATCACCATCCATGAGTGATAAAGAATTTCTGAATTTAACAGAATATTGTGAATATCTGAATGAATCTGTTTTATACCAGAAAAAGTCCTAAATTATGGATTGTTACATAAACAGTACTTTTAAAGCTGCATCAGAAACAGGTTTGTTCTGCCTTTTGGAGTTTGATTGTGATTAAATTGAGGTGCTTTTAGTTTTTAGTTTCCTGTCTCAGATTTTCCATTTCTAAATATTTAGCATTATTAATATTAAGAGCTTCAGTTTATTTATTTGTGTCATGCTGGAGAGGGTACTTTAAACATACTTTGCATCTTGGTTAAGGCATGATAAGTAGAAGATTTTCTAGGTGAACTCTCAAAATAGTCTTTCAAACAACAATAAGACATAGATGTAGTTTGAGGTACAGAGTTTCCTTAACGAATCGATCCATCAATCTATCAACTCACAGTTCGTCTGGACAGTTGATGGGTTGTGCTATTCTGTAGCCGTCCTTTAGGTAAGCCGACATCTCGAACGGGTCGATGTCGACGTAGGGGGTCTGGCCCAACGTCATGAGCTCCCACAGCGTCACTCCGAAGGCCCACTGCGGACACACACAGCATGATTACATAACCGCTAAGCTCCAGTCAACACAAGTTGCCGGCCTCCATATGTTTTCACTTTACAGGATAAACATCATCGCCGTTTGTTTAACGGACGCGGAAAACCGGCGGTGCCCTCTTGTGTTTTTAAATAAGAGGGCATGAACAATGCGAGGAAATTATGTCAAAAATGTCCTTGGAATATAAATCGCCACAGCCAGTTTTTGTTGAGGGATAGAAAGTTTAAACTGCAGGGCGGCTGTTGTGAGAAAGGACACAGAGTGATTGGGCTACTGTTGCTTTTCGTGTTGAGCTTTTCAGAGACTAACAGTAAAAAAATGTCCATCAAAACAAAACTAAAGTCACTTCACAAGTCATTGCTGGTTATTTTTGAACATATGTAGTGATTCAGAAGCCCAGATCTAATTCAATTTAATTAGGCTGATTCAGTTAGCTCAATAAAACTAATCAGATTGTAGCTCCTGGAACTGAGGAAATGCTGTCTTTTAGGCTGGAGTTGTTTTTCTTTTCTTCATTAACATGGCCTTTATGGCTTACACCCAGGGTGGTATGTTCTACACGGGCGGCGCAAAAACTGAATAATTTTCTTTCAATGTGTCGAAAAATATCGCTGTACACTTAATGAACACATCCTTTTCCTGAACTGATTGTTGTTCACAATAAAATTTTATTCTCAACCAACTTAAACTATTGCCTTTTTCATACTTTTGCAGTTTTATCTTTTACCTGTTAGGAAAAGGACTGGTTCGAAACAGGACACCAATTTCTACTGACTGTACCAAAGTTATTCTTATTGTTAGGGATGCATGGGGATACCAGCTGCCATGTATGCTTATTTTCTTCTTTCCTCTCTCGCCTTTGCTTCCATCACTCTGTGACTTTTAGCATTTTAGGAAGTTATGCTGGTGTGACTGTCAGACTACGACCCGTTTCAACTGCAAGTTTATGACACTTCATGACAGGGGTGCACCAATCATCCACCCGAAATTCTGCGATTGGCCGATTTTCACATGTGAAGCTGATCTTCTTTAACTCGGCAAAGATCTAAAAATCAACGTCTTCTGCTCTCCAGTGAAAAAGGTTTGACTGGCAGTTAACAATCGAAACCCCACTGTTGCCAACTCAGCAACTTTCTTGCTATATTGAGCAAAATTTCAGACAAAAAACATTGGCGTCGGTCAAAGTCGGAACCAGCAGGTTGGGCTTTTTAAAAGATTGGTAATCGGCCAGAAAACTGCAATCGATGCCCCCCCCTCCTTCATGACATATATTACACCACAACTACTGCACTCTAGACAGTCCTTAGCGAAATCGGGGTCTCTAACGGCTTCACCTTCTCAAAAGTCAACCACCAATAAAATTGCCCTAAAGCAAGATAAACGCAAAAAAGCGTGTGGCTCAGTGGATGAAGCAAATTGTAGAACCAGGACCTGTTTGTTCTTTAAGAAGAGTTGGAATTAGATCAAATATAAAACCAACACCAAAAAAAGTCAAGCTGTACAAGATGGTTTAGAATACTCCGTCAGAGCGCGGTGATGACGTACACAATAAAGCCTGCTCTTACATCTCTGATTACGGCCACTGCAAACATTTCCAGCAAGTTCTTAACACTATAGCAGTAACTCTGTCATTGCATTCATCTTCCAATGTGTTGTGTGAAACCCAGTGATATAAAGGTACAGAGAATGTACTGGATGTGTATAATGGTGATGCAGAGGGACTTGTAAGGACTTCCCCAGAAGCTCAGCTGCTTGGTAATGCTGGGCCTCTATAAACTGTAAGCGCCATGGAGCAGCATGACCATAAGAGGAATGTTGAAGGATGGAAGTGAGCATCTTGGCTGGAGTGAAAGTCTCTGTGGATCTGCTAAGAAGAGGGAGAACCATCTTTAAACAGGAAGGAGGGGAGCACCAGAAACACACGGTGGGCTCTTTCTGCGCCTCCCTTCCCCTTTTTTAAAGCCATGAGCAACTATCAAAAGAATGCCCAGAACACAATTGATCCCGTTTCCTGGATGGGCCCTCTCAGCCTCACGCTTCTTGAAAATGAACTAAAGCCCTCATGACAGGAAACGCCATACCTGCCGGTGGATTTCTTACCACGTCACTGGCGCTGGAAAAGTCGTTGTTGAGCAGGCTTTCCAGGGCCATCCAGCGGACGGGACGGTTCTCGTTATCCCCCAGGCAGTGGTAATCCATCGGAAATAGATCCCTAGCGAGGGCGTTGTCGGTGATCTTCACCTGCATGTTGTCGTCAATCCTGTCAGGGGGCAGAAAGGGAGGGCGTAAGCATTCCCCAACCCCCCAAAAAAAAACAAAACTGGAGCATAATGGGAATCAGCAAGAACAATTGTTGCCACTTACACGCAGTTCCGAGCAGCGAGGTCTTTGTGGATGACCTCCCTGCGAGCAAGGTAGCTCATTCCACACGTGATCTGGATGGCCATGTAAACCAGGTCCTGCTGAGAGATGGCCTGACGGGAAATGGGAGAAGCGCAGAGTGAAAACGAGCAGTTGAGAGGGACATGGAAGATGAAGGAACTCAAGAGGGAGAACGAAGCACAGCTGATGGGACTTTAATGTGGTGGAACATATGACGTGTATGGAACTTCCTGTGTTTCCTTTGTAATGGGTCAAAGATGAGTGCCACATGCATGCTGAGACCTGCTTTTGAAACATTTTGAACTATTAACTGAAGCAGTCTCAGCATATAATTATTGTGTATGTGTTTTTGTATTCAAATTACCCTAAATAAGCATTTCCATTAATAATCTGCAACCTTAGTAGGGAGGTCCATGAAACTTTGACACATGCTGCAGACAGCTCTTTCAGAACTCATTAAGCTTCAAAAAAAGAACAAGTTCTTGCATATTCTGCTTTAAAATCTAACTTTGGGTCACTGTAATATCTCAGATGAATATCTCCCTGAAATAATAGGGTTTGAAAAAAAAAAACAAAACAAAACAAACTAGCACAGCCCATCTTTCTTAATGACTAACAAACGTGACATGGCACGCTTTCCTAAATTCCTACAGTCAGATTAAGAAAGACAGAACAAGGAGAGACCCTGCATGGAATAAGAGTGAAAATAAAACATGTGATCCACTCATTATTCTGTTGCAAAGTTAATGGATCTTTTTTTGATACTTAAGACTTAACTTTTTTTGGTTTCATGAAATTGTAGAGCTACCAACCAGCAACGTTTTTACTGAAAAACACACGTTCATTAAGCTAAATAAAGTGTTTTCAAACATTTTATAAATGGACAAAAAAGATTAGAAAATGCCACACCATTCTTTTATTTAGACAAACACCAGACGTCCCTTTACAGGTATACAATAATGTCCTTTTCTACTTTGTTTTATTCTGATCAAGCACGTTTAATTTTTTTTGTCAAACAGATAAAAAGAAAATAATTCACCACTATATTATCTAGCGATTTTAATCTGTAAAGAAAAATTTACTGGGTGATTTTGAGGAATTTAGCAAAAACATTTCAACACCACTGACTTGAGAACTCAATTTTGCTGTTTTTACTTCTTCCGTTTCTGAGAAATTGCAGAAATTTTTTTCCTTCTGTTTTTTTTTTTTTTTTGCATTAAGCGACTTGTGAAGTGCATGGGTGTGTTTGGTTGTGTGTTCCTTTAACATGCATGACTGTCCACCACAGCTGAGATGACGACACCTTCAAAGAAACTAATGACAACGCCGCATGTCCAAGGGTGCAGTTCTATTTTCATGTAGTACAATTAAATGAATCCTTGGCTCAGAAATGCATATATACACACACACACACACACACACACACACACACACACAGTGCATTTTCCTTGATGTCCTATCAGAATACACAAGGGAGCATGAGATGAAACCAAAATAAATCATACCTCACCACAAAAAAAAAAAGAAAACTCAAATAGCTCACGAAAACGAGTGAAATATCAGCTACTAAGGGTGAAAAACAACCAATCAATATTTAGTTTAAATAGCTGCTTTGGTTGAATAGTTTAAAAGTTACCAGTTTGCTTTAAATTGTGCCTTAAATGAAACAAGTTAAATGAGAAACTTTCTTGTTTAAGTCCTGGAATGCTAGAAAAGGCATTCCAGGACCATTTCAGAAACAGGTTTTCTTAAACTGTTTAAAGGCAGTAATCTTAATCTTCTGCGTTTTGTTGCAGTAAAAATCTCAACGAAATCATAATTCAGTCACTGAGCAAATATAAGTTAGTTTGGTTATTTGATATGGTCTTAAACAGGAAGGTTTATTGCGACTTTATGTCCGAAAGTGAGAATAAAAATGTTATAAGTTACACATAACATTTAGTTAAAATGATAAATGGCACAGGGTGAAGACAGGGTCACCCGTCAAACTAGTAAAAGCTTATAGTTTTGTATAGCAGGAAAAAAAAAAAAAAAGAACGACAGAAAACTGTATGTCTCCTTTAGGTGCCAAAAGCACACAGCGAAATGAGAGAGCAAACGTATGTGTTGCTTGAACCTTCACAAAGGGCTTTTGATTAATGCAAACAGATGGCAAGCTTCATCTTGTGATTGCAAAATGTTTGCTAAAACTGTATTGTGGAGCTGATTGAGTGCTTGGATCTGAGCTGGACATTTGCCAACTGGATCAAAGAGTCGCAGGTTTGGCTACACAAAAGCCTGACTGTTTGTACGAACGCAGTGAAAATCTCTGCCCCTGAGGACTGGCTTTATGGCTATATAAACAGTGTTTGTGATAAAGGTGTGAACAGTAGTTCCTGTCGCTGCTACTTTTGTGGTGATTGCTGCAGAAACACAAAAATGCTTTTCAGTGTTGACAGTTGGATGGAGCCTGAAACGTCTAATTGAGGAGCTTTTATCATATCAGATGTGTCAGTGTGCTGGAGGGTTTTTATAGTTTTTATAGTTCTGGATTTTTCATTATAATTTAGTTGTGACTTTTTTTTGACTAATGCAGTTGTTTTTTTTGTTTTGTTTTTAGAGTTAGTTTGCTAGTTTTTATTGTTTGAATATTGTCTAGTTCCAGTTTAGTTTCTAAACTAAAGCAGATTTAGATTGTTCATACTTTCAATCCAATTCTATAAAAAATGCTTAAATTATATGTTGTAACTCATATTCTTCAGATTCATTGAAGAATTTCAATAGCTGGGTTAATACAGACCTGTAGCAGTCTGTATTACAGCAAATTTGAAGAAGCCTCTGACTGAAGGCACACTGTTTTTACTTTTGCTTCAATTCTTTTGGTGAGGAATTCAAAAACGTCAACGTATTGTACTGTGATCATGAATAACCCCTTTTCTAGCATTCAGACAACAAAATAAGTGACAAAAGTATGGACAAATCATGCTGGGATTGTGTCGGGCCAATATCTGTATCGGCCATTAACCAAATCTGAGATATCCGTATTGTTCTGTGAGGTGAAAAAATCGTATTGCGACACCCCTACGTATTTTTTTCAGTTTGGTTAGGAATAATAACCTTGGTGTGGAGTCATACATGACTTGTACTTACCTCAACATATCATCGTCATTATTTCGAGCGGCTTAAAGCTACTGTGAACAAACGCCTCACCTGAGGGTTGTTAGCCTCGGCTAGCTTGCACTGGCGTAGGAAGAGCTTGAGGTTGCCCCAGGCCATGAAGGGCAGCAGCACCATGGGCTTCTCTCCCTCCTCTGTACACACGTGACATATTGGGAGCAAGTTTCTAAAGAAAGGCAGAACAATGGAGACAGTGAATAACTCAGCAGATTTACTGCGAGTGTGGAGGAGCGATAGATAAAAAAAAAAAACAACACTGCCAACTGAGGTCATCCAAACCATTGAAGGGGGTGGACGTGTTGGGGAAATTATGAATGTGCTGACCGCTAATGCAACAAAGAGGAAGCACAGAAGGAACATGAAAGCATCTTAGTGAGAAACATGTAAGCTTGTAAAAGATTGAAGCTGCTGTAAACCCGAGTCAGTGGAGAAGGAAATGAGAAAATGACCAGCAGGAATAAAATGTCCAACTCCTCATTTTATGGGTTTTGTGTTATACTTTTCTTGCTGTTAGGTTGTTTTTTTAAATAATATATTCTCAAATGTTGTGGCAAAGTATGAGGAAAAGGTCAACACTCCGCACCCTTCTGACACCATTAGAAGGGTGTGGAGTGCAAGAACAGCGGTGTTCCTCCACCAGCCTTCAAATAAACAGATGACCACAGGAAGTGAACTGAAATCGTGTTGCTAGAAAATGTTTTACTGATAAGATACATATGGCTCAACCCTGGGTTTTCAGTAGGTTTCACCAAGTCAGATTTCAGACTTTTTAAAGACCTTTATAAGATTACTGTGAATGAAATTTAAGACTTGTGGAGGGAATGACTGATTTCTGCAGAGCCAAAGAAAGAGCTCTTGGCTTTTTTTTTTTTACCATTTCTAAAAAACTTTGCAGTCATTATCTGATCTTTAGGGGAGGATTTACTGGGATGTCAACTCACTGGCAGAATCGCAGCTGTCTTCAATGTTTTCTCCTTTTGAATAATTGTTCCATTTACTTTATTGCTATTGCACAAAGACACGACAGTGAATTTGACAATGAAATGTCTTATTTTGGCTCCCGGAGTACACAGAAGAAAACACTGAGAATCTATAAGTGTGACTATAATGCATATAGATGTATAAATGATTTCTGATGCAGGAAAGCCAAAAAAAAAAAAAAAAAAAAAAAAAAGTTCTAAAACATTGCGTCTCCTTGCCTTTTCCACACAACTGTAAATAACGACAATAACAAAAAGTTTTTTTTTTTACTAGCACAAAGTGAAATTGGATTCACTTCATATTTTTGCACATATCTGGTAACCTTATGATCTTTTTTTTTTTTTTTTTTTTTTTTTAGCAAAAACATTAAAACTCCTCCTGACTGCTCCTACTTACCTATGATGAAGTCCTCTAAGTTTACAACTTTCTGTGAGCATCATGGTCACCTGCACCTCTGAGGCATGATCTGAGAAAAAAAACCAGACAAAAAAGGAAACATAAAGTCATCTGTAAAGAGAATTACAGCAGTGAAAAAAACCTTTATTTTAATAAATGTATCCGTTCTGTTGCAGAAAGGATACAGTTCTTGTAATGGGAAACTTCAGAGGGAAGCTGACCTGTGCCAGGTTTTAATCAGTGTCTGCAGCTTTGGCTTCGCCTGGTACTTATTGTTCCCTTCCCAAGGGGTACATGAGACGGAAGCAAGGATTTTTTGAACAAAGTCATAACTGGTAGTGGGGATATTGTTCACAAAGTGGTATCCACCCCACTCTGAGTAAACACTAGAGAACGGAGAGGTCAAGAGGAAGCTGGCAGAGAAAGCTGACACATGCCGCTGACAAAGAAGCTGGCCGGAGCACCAGCCCTCTCTCAGTCATGCAAACTTGCAGCATGGAAATGACTTCAGAGTCCTTCACTGTCCAGCCTGAGTCTTCATTTATTGGACTGGATCCAGATCTGGTTTCTGCTGAATCCGTTAGGTTAGCAGCGGCTAATTCTCTCCAGACACCGCGTCGGGTGTGCAGCGGATCCCCAGGATTCGCTCGTAAAGAAAACAAGACGTTAAACGCAGCATTTACTTGACAAGATTACGGCTGAAAAGATTAATCAGATTAATCGATTACTGAGATAATTGTCAGCTGATTTAGTAACAGATAGATTGTTCACTGGAGTTAACTGGGAGCCATTTGCTTAAAGTCAAAATATTCAGAGCAGTAATAAAGCCAAAATTGTACAATTTAAGATGAAACCCCTTTTTTTTAAACCCACAACTCCCAAAACAGCAATTTTAGCTTTACCAGGTTCAAATTCTTAAAAAAAAAAAAAAAAAAAAAAGCCGTAATTATTTATTATATTTATAAGGAATGCTCTTTTTGCATTTTAGGAAATAAAATATATATATATATATATATATATTTTTTTTTTAAGAATAATTAAGTGTTTGTCTATTGTATTTCTAACATTGCATAAAATAAGCTTCAGAGGTTAAATTAAAAAAAATCTGCAAAATGTGGGATTTTTAATCAAACATTTAATCAACCGTGATCTGAGCTTTTGCTTTTCTCTCACCCAAACAAATGCATTTAATCAGGAATTTGTGTTTTATTCTGGTCATACTGTGATTGCCAGGTTTACAACCCGGATGCAACTCCAGTGAAACCATCTTTACCCCACATCAGATGCTACCATTTCTATGCTTTATAGTGAAGATGGCGTCTCTGGATGATGTTTGTATATTTAGAAATGCTCATACACTTGCTCTAAGTTTTCATGGCAGAAAATGTTATTCAAAATCTCCCATCAGCACGTGTTTGACTCATTTTATGCCCACTTTGTTTGTAGAAAACGGCATTCGTCAGCACATACCTTTCACAGTCTTCACAAAGACCTGCTTCTCCTTGGTGGGGTCCTTTTCATCCAGCAACACTCCGTGGAAGATGCGGCCAAAAGTGCCTGACAGAGACAAACCACGGGGGTTTCAATGGGAGCAGGGAGGCTAGAGGCGTCGCATTCATCGACTGAAAGGTCTCCTCCCTCACTGGACTTTGGCTCAAGTGTAGCTGAAAACTGAAAAACTGGATCTTTCATTGCTCAGGACGGTGCAGAAATGCGCACGGCGTGGCGAGAAGAAACAACGGTGGGAAGACAGGGGGATGTGAGTGATGTAACATTATCTTAATCTTACATTGCCGCCTGGGGACATTTCGGAGGCCATTTTAAAGCATAAACCATCTACATAAACTTAGAAAACAAATGGCAGCCTGGGGGCAAACTGAGCCTTAGTCTCAACAGGAAAATGAGCTGGAGAACAGGGTTAGAGTTTAAGTGTCTCCCTCCCCCCTCCACACCGTCTTCATCAAGCCTGTCTGGACCTGCAGGCTCCTTCACCCTTCAGCCGTGCATGTCACGTAGTTGGAGTCTTGTGTTTTGACTGCCAGTAATTGATTTCTATGGTCCATTGTTAAATTATTCAAGACTTCTCAAACTTTTTTTTTTTCTCCCCACATTTTGTCAGCTCAAATTTTCAGGAGTTTTATGTGGATTTAGAGAGGTGTCTGTGGTTGTTCTATTCCAAAATGTAACCAAAGTTAAGGGAAAACAAAGCACCCAGATTACATGTATGTCAGAGCAAATTGATGAGAAGCTTTATTTGCTTGTGGAAATCTGTGAAGCCATTGGAAAGTAACAGTTCTGGGATAATTAGCATGTTGCTACACGATGAGAAATCTGTGTTTACAATGAAAAGCATTGGTTGAAGTGTGTATTGATAAATATTCTCTTTTTCTAAAGTTGTCCCTTTTTGTTCTTCAGTTGCAAACTGAGTGCCTTTTTTGACAAAAATTGTTCAGCTTGATTGAGGGCGAAATGGTACCCAAGGTTCCTAAAGACCCCGGTGTTAGTGAATTAAAAACCAAAATTATTACTGAGGGAAATTTAAAATAAATAAGTAAATGAAAAAATGTTTGCAAAATGTCACCCTTGTCTACATTCCAGAGCATTTTAAAGTGTTCAAAATCAAAATGCAAAACTCAGATTTGAAACTGTCATTTCATTTTGTGAGCCTTTTAGCCTTGATTACAGAAAAGTGCACACAGCTACGTGTCACACACAGACGCACGACATTACACTAAGAAACTGGGTGCCAATATTCTCCGTTTAGTGTCAAATTCAGATTTATAAAGCATGTATAAGATTTCTTATTTGGGGACAGGGAAAAAAAAAAATCTGTATATTTCGGAGTTAAGTCAAAGTCGCCACTTAAAAGAAAATGACTGGAAATGAATTTCAAATGTAAAACTTTTTTTTGGTTGTTGTTCATTTACAGGAAAGCCAAAAGCTGATCTGAACACTGCCTACTTCCCACGTCACATTTAAAAACAGAAGTGATGAAAAAAACCCACACTACTCCCACAGACTTGAAGTGGATTGAGTTGTGCACGTTTCTGGTGATTCATGCATCATAACTACAGCGCAGTATAGGGCTGATGTCCAGAAAGGGAAGTTCACCACAATAACCATCCCATGAACACGCTGTGAACAGAGTGGCTGCAGCGACGTGATGAAACTGAAGCCAAAATCAACTGTGATTGCATTTCTGCTGAACTGAAGAAAGACGTTTGGAAGCTTTAACGTCAATGCCCCCCCTTCAATGTGTTACATACTGTTCCTGGCAAGCATTCACCAACGCTGATCTGATGAGGCACGCTCATCCCCTGCAGAGAACGTCAACAACTGTCATACTGATTTCAATTCTGGCAGGGGTTTTTAAAAGGCCGTGTGCTGCATAATAAGCCCGAGTGGATTTTGTGATACTCCATACATAAAATGTATTCATTTCAACATTTTAACAGCTGAAAATGTGTTTATAGAGCGGAGCTGTGTCGGTTTAGATGGAAAGCTCTTGCCACCCTCACATCCATGTTAGTTTATGTGCTATGGATTTCTAAGTATTCCACCGCTTAAGAGTTTTGCTTTGTCTCACTTTTTGAAAACAATCTGGATTGCTAAACCAATCCAGCCCCATCTGCACAGAGGATGCTCTATTTACCTTGTAATGAACCATTAGTTAGATTTCACCACCTGATTTCTGCCTGTAGTTTAACCTCTATGGCTAAAGCACAAGTCGGACCTGATTCAAAAGTTTAAAATTGAGTTAACTGCAGGGTCTGTAATTAATTAATCATAGTTAATTGCATTCTAATCTAACATTATAGACAAAAGAAATATTTTCAGCTCAAAACCAACTTCCACTGATAATTATTGAATAAACAGACATATGAGCTCAAAAACAGATCGATGTTGTTTTCGAGCTGTTAGGTTATTCAACCTTCAGATTGGTGCAGAGTGTTATTGTACTCATTCAGCTTCCAGGTGTTTCAGAGAAAAGTGTTTTAGAAATGTGGACTGGCTGACATCATCATGTGCTGCAGCTACTTAGATGCTATTTAAGGCTTGAATAGCTTCACTGAAAGGCTAACTCTGTTCAGCACAACTGAACACAACTGTAGTCTTTTCAATCAAATCATGTTTAGTGGGCCAAGAGAAGCGGATTTGTCGTCAGATTTACACGTCTACCAGAGAAGGATCGGGAACCTTTGTATGATGGGGATCAAACGTGTAATTAATTCCATGAAAATTTTTTACGCTTTAAAAGTCTGTGTAATTAATGAATCAGAATTAACGCGCTAAACTCTCGGTCCTAACTTCTTGGGATTATGAGACGGATACCTTCCTGTAAGACGTCTCGCAGCGTGACTCTGTCCCTTGAGATGGCGATGTCCTTCGCTTTCGCCTTGGCCTCCATTAACGTCACACTCCTCAGGTCATTCTTCTCTATTCGAAGCGAAGGGTAACCTGTGAAAGGAAAGAAATATTCTTATTGCACAGACATTACAGCGTTCACAGAACTTGGTGGACTTTTCTCTTGAATCGCTGAGGCAGTTGCTATAATTCAAATAAATTCCAGCGATTACAAGAAACAGACTCAGGAAGACGTGCTGTACCTGACATGCCTATTGCATATAAGTCAACTCATGCAAAGTCCTGTATTACAGCACTGTTGTTGCATTATCTTCCCCAATCTCTGCACTGTCATTAGCTGCAGGCCTCCACTGTTCCCCACACCGTTTAAATGTCAAGGAAAACGGCAAACGTTTCATCTTCAGGATGCCGATGATGAGTGACGGCTTACTTTCAAGTCTTTGCCATCTGCAGCCTGAAACTATTAAATCTGATCCACGAGCCTGATCTACAGAGATTTGAAAAACTAGACTAATTGTTTCTGGTTTCTCAAGTGATATGAAAACTGGGTTTTATTTGAAGGGCGTTGAAAAAACACACGTCATAATATTCAAATTTTATATGAAAAACCTTTTTCATCCCTTGGCATTACTTTGCATAAATCTACCATATTACATTGAGTTGAGTGAAGTGATTCACAAAGGACTGTATTTTAGATTAACTAACAGTAAACTGACCAGAACAAAACTAATTCAAACTAGTCTAATTCAATTATTGAATTGAATTAGACTAGTTGCAGCCCCTTACAGTGAGTGTGGGGCTGCAACTAAACATAGTCTAATTCAATTATTGAATTAGACTAAAACTAATTCAATAACAGATGATTTATGTAGAGCTATCATCTGAAAGCTGATATAAGAAAGTCTGACAGTAAGACTTTGCTTAATATTGAGAAGAATGTTTAACATTTTAGTTTATAAAATGCTAAACATTTATAAAAACAGGTTGATGCTGCCCCCTAAAGGCCACAACATCAACACTCATTTCAACCTTGTTGCATGGAGGAGTTAAATGTGGAGTCAAATCGAGGCACAAGACCGAAAACAAACAAACACTGGACAGGAGGGTTGGAGTTGAGGCCGCTGTAAAAACAATTGGAAGCGGACAATAAAGTACGTCAGAGATGGATTTCTGTTTTCTGTTCGCTCTGTCAACATTTTGAAGTTTTCCCCTGAAAAATGTATGATTTATGCAGAAAAAAAAACAGGATAACGCTGTTGGTTTCTCAGAAAAAAGGGTTCTGAGGTCGGACAATAACTACATTATGACAGAGAAACAGGGCTGCAAAAGTAATGCTGAATCTGTTCTTATACATGAACCCCTTACAGTGAGTGTGGGGCTGCAACTAAACATTATTTTAGTGATCAATTATTCTGATGAAGCCAAATACCGGAGATTTTTCATTTAACGTCAAAGTTTTGTTTTAAATACAATTTTAGAAATACATTAAAAGATTCAAATAAATAATTCTGGGTAAAACAAATACACAGAAAAACTTAGTTATTTTTAAAAATAAATTTTGGGCAGTTTTGGCTTAATTACTGCTCTCAATGTCAGCAAATGGTCTCTTTTTGAGTTTGTATTCTCCAATTATTGATTAATCAATTACTAAATTACTCGATGGTTATTTCAATAATTGATTATCATGATTAACCGCTTCAGACGTAATCAAGTGTTTTCTTTCTACACATGTGTTAAATTACAAGCAGAAAATTAGAAGTAGCCAATTTTGGATTTTGGTTTTTTTTTTTTTTTTTAAATAGTTATCTTTCCCAGGTGTTCAAATCTAATGATATCTTATTTACTTTAAAAATGAAGTCAGAGGAAGGACAAATGGCATCAAAGCATATGAATTAGTCAGGAATGTCAGCTGCAACATGGTGTGACACTGCAGCAGGTAACAGGAAGGATGAAAAAGGTGCAGCAAAGGTGATCTGTTTTCTCCTTTTGAGCTTTAGAGCTCAGTTATGGAAAACGCAGTATTGAGAAATGGTGGCAGCATCTTGGAGTGAAGATGGAGTCTACTTGGTCTATCGGGGGAAAACGTTGCTCAAACAGCACCTCTAAAATCACCTCGTCTTTGTTTAAAACTATTAGTGAACATTTATTCCAGTTACAGGGTCTTACATCCAGGTCGTTTTTGTTGAGTTGGCGTAATTTCAACAATGCAGCAGGAGACAACCCTGTGACCTGGTCAGTTTTTACGAAAAACAAACATTTTTGGCCTAGAAATCATTTGAATCTTGTTAATAGGAAGCAGCAGCAGGTCAGAACTTCATAAAATTGAGACATCGTTTTGATTGTTGAATCCTTAAATTAAATGAACAGATCTAGATTCTTGGATGTCCATTGGTGCCCTGCTCTCATCATAATTTTCTCACGTTGTTAAAAACTAAAACACACAAAAAAGTTAAGACTTTTCAGTGTTTTTTTTTTATTTTTTTTATCCAAGCCAAGCAGAGTACCTGAAGCCCTGAGGTAGCATTTGTTGGAGTTGGTAAAAGTGTGACAGTAGCTTATTATTTGAAGGGTGTTGAAAAAACACACGCTATAATACTCAAATTTTATATGAAAAACCTTTTTCATCCCTTGGCATTACTTTGCATAAATTTATCATATTACACTGAGTTGAAGTGATTCACAAAGGACTGTATTTTAGATTAACTCCAACAGTAAACTGACCAGAACAAAACTAATTCAAACTAGTTGAATTAGTTTAATTCAACCAATTCAACAGACGATTTGTGTAGAGATATCATCTGACAGCAAGACTTTGCTTAATATTGAGAAGAATGTTTAACATTTTACTTTCTAAAAACAGGTTGATGCTGCCCCCTAAAGGCCACAACATCAACACTTAATATAATGAATATAATGATTCCTCTTCCTAATGGACTTACTTTTGGTTTCATGAGGGGGAGCACCAGGGTTTTGGAAGGAGGAGGCAGCAAGCTGGAGAATGGGTGCAGAGCCAGGGTGATTGTCTAATGACAGGAGGGGAAGGTAGGGAGTGGAAGGAGGGAGAAAGAAAGGGAGAAATAAGCAATTACAAGGATTGCTCACACAAATTACACCAGCACCTGAACAGATAAATGCATGTAAATACATCTAATTTTCAGTTTCCTTATATAGTCATTAAACTGTGCATGCTGGGGTGAATTTCACTATGAAGCTCTTGGTTAATGTATTGGTATAAGACAGAGAGAGAAGGCAAAAAGGTGAAATGCAGATTTAATCCACAAGAGGGCGGTGATGGATCAATGATTGACATTTTATCACTGGTTCTCAACATGACAAGCTAAAGCATTCCAGTTAATCTAACAGGTGATTTACCTCTGCAGGGTTGAATCAACTCATGTGTAACAAACAAGGATAGAGGATAAAAGAGTCACGTTTCATCTTATTTAAGATTCACTAATGTTCTCTAACAAACCAAGGCCTTCACTGAACAGCTGCATTTACACAGAGAATAAATCCCCAACATGCAACTGAATATTTTCTAGCAAAAGCTACAATCATGCAGCAGGCAAATGTGACCCAAATCTGTTTTCTTGACTTTTTCCAGCAGTATGAACGACCTAATTCCCAACTTTTCACTCCTCCCTTCCCCAAACAAATAAATCAGATCTGTGCCACTTCCACATGTGCCACTAATATGAATATGTGTCCGATTGTTTTCAAAGCATCTGCAGTCTGAACGGACACATTGCATTTTATCCGATTTTTGTCATGAGACTTGCGCCTCAATTCTGCACCAGAAGAAGCCAAACACGGTACAATTGGGGCGTAAACGGCTGAAAATTATATTTACGAACTTATGAAAGACATCTGTGTCATTGAAGCGCGTCACATCACAACCCCACCATTCTTAGTTCTGACCACTCATTGAAACAGACTTTTCTGAAGAAGTTGTAGTCAATGCACCACAAAAGACCATTGATATTGGTTTTGTTCCCATTTCACTAACTTCCTTCGATTCCGTTGGCTGCCATTGCTGAATAAACTCTAAAATTCAATCCATAAACATTATTACTTCTGTAAACACTGTGTGACGTCTACACTGCTTTCCTGTGCATGCGGGACGTTTTGTTGTAGCAAACTGTTCACACACAAGTCACATTGTGGTCGAGTTTAGTTATTCAAATCAACGACAACAGCAAAAAAATAAATTAATTAATTAATTAAGGCCTGCTGTTATCCTCTGTGACTTCTGAAGGTCCTAAGTTGTGCTGGACTTTATTACGGGGCATCAGAATAACTTCACAGTTAGGCCTTACTAAATTCCAGCAAAATACATTGAAAGGTGTGGCTGCAAAAATAAGAAAAAAGAAAGTTCAAAGAGAGTGGAAACTTTGGCACTGCACAGTATCTGGTGTGATCCACAATGGAAAATCAAATAATTCTGACCTTCAGAGCACTGAGGCACCTGCAGCAAATTATCCATCCGGAAAACATCCAAAACCAGAAAGAAAAAACAAAATACGACTGCTGTCATGCATCTAGCGGCCAAAAACGCTAACAGTTTTATTACCAGTGATGGTCAATCGATAAATAAATCAGAGGAAACATTAAAGTGGTGAGGGTCAATTCCTAATTCCAGTTTAGAACCGTGTTTCTCAGGAGTGGGGAAAGAAAACACTTAGCAGATGAAAGACTGGAGGTTATGAAATGGAACAAAAAAAAAAAACCCTAAAGAGTTCACCAGTGTCTGAACTTTGACCTCATTAAAACCTGCCTAATGAATTAAAGGTGTCAAGAGGCAAGTCTTTAGTTAATGGCGTTCCCCCCACGCCCTTTAATACGATGAACTTCACAGAGGTTTGCATTAGCGGAGGGACTGAACAGTTCCAGACATCCTCAGTCAGAACCAGCGAGAGCTCATCACATCTGTGCTCAAACGGCCCAAATCCAACGCTTCAGAAAAGTTCAGGGTTGTTTTGTTTATATGTAGCATTTAAGTTTGTTAACACAAGTCAACCTTTCCCAGCAGGTTCTGTAATCGCATCAATTAGGTGTTTGATCACTTTCTGCCATGTCCGGCATGGAAAGGTTGCCTCCACCCCGTCAACCGCCGCCTGATGCGAAGCACATGGTGCTGATATTTACACGCCGCGCAGAGCAGAGGAGGTCACAGGGCTGACAGCCACAAAAAGAAAGACAAACACCTCGGCAGCGGCTGCGTTCGTCATCATATGATACCGAGTGAGGCTAATTGTGTTATTCAGTCGACTATTAGATTTGGAAAAGCGTCCGCCGCTTGCAGATGCCGGCAGGGCGACGATATAACAAAATAAATAAATAGCACGCCGCACAGAGTTATGGATCTAATCTAATGTGGAGGATAACGGTGTGAACGCCAAATGCAGCTGGTCTCACACACACACACACACACACGCACGCACGCACACGCACACACAGTGCAGTGGAGCAAGAACACCTTACTGGTGACAGACGCGGCGTTGTTTGGCGTGTCGGCCCTCAGGTACTGAGTGGTCTGGGTGGACGGCTGAGAGAGACCCTGTGAGCTTCCACTGTCACTCACACTGACACAGAGGAAAGAAAACATGATGCAGGTGATCAAAGAGCAGAGAGCAGACGAATAAAAAAAAAACTGATTTGGTTTCTGTTATCTAGTTTCAATCCATTTCAGTTCAGTCTTATTTCTAGCGTGCTAATTTACAGCAAATGTTGCCTTGAGGCACTTTACAAAAAAAAAAAGTCACAAAAAATAAATATTTGAAACACAATAAAAACAAATATGGTTTTTCAAGCTCAAATACTTCAACTACTTATAGGTGCTTCAAAGAGAAAAGTAATTTGCATCACAGCTTTAAATGAACAAACCTAACATGTTTAAGCTAAATCTGAAAGTTTTAGCTTTTCAGTTGGGATCAAACTAAATTGCATTTGGCATAAAATGCATTTCAGGTGAGTGCCTATCAGAGCTCTAACTGCTATAATCAGCACAACTGGATGAAAACTCCAACCTGTCCTCCGTCTCCACCCTCTTGACGCTGTGCAGGTGGAGGATGGCCAGGATGATGGCCACCAAAAATATAACGATGCAGCAGACGCTCACGCTGATGTAGAACACCTGGGTGGAGGTGGTGGGCGTGGGCACGCCGTCAACTGTTAAAAAAAAACCCCAAAAGGATGACGGTAAATAAAGAAAACCTGGGTGAGGATTAAACACTGTTTACATTGCGAGACGGGCAGTGATAAAAAAAAAAAAAATTAAGGTTTTGTTAAAAAAAAATACAAACGTGAATAAGAAAGGAGAGCTTTAAGTGCCTCTAAGGTTTTGCTTTGAGTCCAATGTCACTACTTTAAGAATGCTCCGACGGCTTTGTGTTTCTCCTTTCATAGTCATTCAAATAATTCGCTCTGCTGGTTTGGAGCAGACGGAGGTACGGTCACTTACAGCCCGCTGTGGTGGCGCTGTTATTGTTGACGGTAACGGGAATGTTTGAGTTGGAGTCCATTTCTGTTCAAAGAAGAAGAAAAATTAGGAAAGATGATTTGATTAAACATGAATGTGGTCAATTAAATGGTAGTTAAGATGCAGAATGCTGACAAGAAATACAACGAATGTATTTCATGGAACCAAATTATTAAAAAGTAAAGAAAAACAAAATCATCTGCTCCGCATACGATGCATTCATACCCCTTGAACATTTTCACTATGGATGCAGTGATATGGCAATTTTGACCCAAATCACATCCATCAACAAGTCAGAAGAAACATAGATTAACATTATCAACCCAATTTTACATGCTTTTTGTACAAATAAAAAGCTGAATCGTAGGACGCATTTGTAAACTGACGATCTATATTCTGACATTCCAAAACAAAATCCAGGCAACCTTCAGAAACAATCTAATTGTTGACTCTCTGTAATTGAAGCTTTGAAAGCAAAGAAAAACTGCGAAGGTGTGGATGTCATTCTGCTAATGTTCATCAGGGAGGAGGGAAGGATGGTGGAGGCAGAGTCATGTTGTGGGGGAGAAATGCTGAGGCGTTGGAAACCTTGTATCCTTCATTTGCGACCAAATGCTGTATATGTCAAATATGACTAAAAACGA
Organism: Poeciliopsis turrubarensis; assembly: GCA_010277015.1. Lineage (NCBI taxonomy): Eukaryota > Metazoa > Chordata > Actinopteri > Cyprinodontiformes > Poeciliidae > Poeciliopsis > Poeciliopsis turrubarensis. The sequence goes on from VMRN01000035.1 coordinate 3,782,270, forward strand.
ATTTGACTTTGTAATTTAAAGCCTTGGAATTGGGCCTCTGTCTCTTTAAAAACTCCTGCCGTTTCCGAAACTCTGCCTTCAGGAAGTCATAACAACATGGCTCCTCTATTAACTGTTTAACGTTTTTAATCAGGGTTTCACTGAGAAGCAGCTTCTGTAATCAGCAGATACAGAAGCTGCTAAACACCATCAGGTGTTTGCTAATTGTTACTGGCTAGTCTGAAGGAGCTGAGAGGGGGAGTTGCAGGGAAGAGCTGCTCTGAAGCTGCAACTTGGAGGAGGATCTTCGTCTTGAAGGTGGGGATAGCTCTCGCTATGCATTTTGGACAGCTTAAATGATATTAAAGGATTTCTCAAACATGCACTGAAGAATCAAAGCAACACTCCAGGTGTGTTTTTGAAGGAGGAATAACATTAAAGTAACAAGACGAAAAACTCAAAACATTTTATTTTACGTAACACTGCCCCTTTAAAACCTTTAGTTTGACATGTTTAGGGAAATATCCCTAAACAATAAGGGAATTGGAGTAAAAGGTGATTCCATTACTAATTTGTATTAATCCTTAATAAAACACTTCAATGAGCATATTTTGAAAAAAAAAAGCATGGTGTTGGATCACGTAAAATCCCTGCAAAACACATTAAAGTTTGTGTTTATTTTGTAAACAAATCATAAAGCGTTCAAGAGGTGTGAGTACGTTAACAGCGCACCGGTCCGACATGCACACTATTATCCAACATAATGATAAATCAGAAGTGTTTGCAGTTCGTTCATGCAACCACAGCTGTCCTCCGATACAATGGGAACAATATTTCTTGTTTGTTTGAAATGGGGACAAAAAAACTCATCCAGACAACAGACTCAGCTCCACTGTCTCAGTTTTGTTGCAATAAGCAACTCTAACCAGAACCAGAATTCGTACTTTTGAAGCACAATTTCCTCCTCTTGAAGTTGAGCACTGTGAAGTTGGCATGGCTGGTCAGGTTGAGCTGCATGGTGACAAACGCCTCTTCATCCACGTTTTCTGAACAGACGATGTCCACGCTGAAGACTGTAGAGGAAGCACAGACATGAGCCAATGATATACACAACATCTGTGGATAAGAGAAATGAATACATATGATGGAGTACTAGACTCTACAAAACTTTTATTTCTGTTTTGAGTCAAAATCATTAGGAACCATTGTGGAAGAACCTCTTTCGGTTCAGGAGCCTCATCCTGCAGATCCCTGATCTAGTTTTATTTATTTTTTATTGGTTTGAGCTCTAAAACATTTGGAGAAAAACGGTTCAATCAACCTTGCTCCACTGCTGTCTCAGTCATGGAGCTTTTCTACGCCGTGCAACCGGCGGGACAAATCTTGAGCGACGATGTTGACCTTCTGTTTCCTGAAGCTGCTCGGAGTTGATTACAGTTTATCCATTGGCTTGTTGATTACAGGGTTTCAGCAGAGCTTCATGACTCCAAGTCAAACATCGTAATGTTGTGATTCTGAACCGAATCCCACTCTTTAGTCATGGCAGTGCTCTTGGGCAAACCTCTGAGGAAGCCAACTCCCCTACCCCACACAGGGTCTGCATCAGGATGAAAGGCTGTTGGCAAGAAGCTGAACTCACTGCAGCATTCAGCTTTTATTCTTGCAACAAATGATTTCCCAGATGTCTCAAACAGGAATTTGTGCTTCATCTTTGCCCTTCCTGGAGCATATCAGCCTGTCATTTCTTAGATACGGTAACAAATTGATGACCTGTTTACCGAGAACCAGGCGCCACCAAGCTCTGCACTGGTGGCAACAAGAGTTTGGTGTTTGAGTTTTCAGTGATCTCCCCATCATGAACACTTCTTCACTGAACCTTCTTCTTCCTCACCTGGTAATCTGCTCTTCCAGCTGAAATATTCTTAGCAGCAGTTTTCTATTTCACTAGACGTTTTCACCTGTGCTTTAATCCGACTGAAATATTTCTCTTTGATCCAATAGAAAAATGCTAAAAGCTCAGTATTTTTTCTACTAAAAGTAATATTTATCAGCCCTTCCAGGTTTTCACAATTCCACAATTGCAGAAATTTACCCAAAAATCAACAGATTCGTTGATTTTTGGCACAAAATCATAAGCACAAAATTTCTTTTGTGCTAATGGTCAAGACATTGAGTTTAAGTAACTGCTTACTCCAACCTGCAGGTGGCAGTATTAGTTACTTCTGCTACACTCAGCCTTACTTGATGTCAAGTTAAAGTGCACTGTGGCAGGTTACAAAGACCAAACTACTCAAGTTCTTTAAAGAAAAGAAATGTTTTGTGTGTGTGTGGAGCTTGTCGGCTTATTTTTTTCCCCTCGTTTTATTTCTTTTTGAAAATTTCTTACAAGTATGAACACCACAAAGTGAGTGATTTTAATTAGAAAAAAAAAAAAAAACAATCCAAATTCTAATTTTTATAAATTTCTGTTAAATAAATCTGTATTCATATGATAAATCAGAACAATTCTACAAAGTGCAAATATGCACGGTTAAAACTGGAGCTACGAAGGTTTCAAAACAACATGAAATTGGTAAACCAAGTGAACAATGAGAATCCTGGTCATTGTTTTAAATTACGCAATTTCAAAGTGTTTCAAAATGACAACTAAAGATGGAACGTTTCATGGACCTGAGAGAACGCGGGGAACCTCCCCCTGCCTGGAGATGTTGATCCTTGGAGTCTTCAGGACAGAAGGGTTCTCCACGAAGAATCCAAGCTGGTAGTCGACCTTTAAATGACAACTTAACATCAACAAACATACTAATATTTGATGTGTAGAGAGGTAGTTGGGGACATAAGGATCTGAATCCTTACCTTTGACCTGGAATACCATGTGAAATGAAGGCTGTCAGTCTCAGTGGGCACAGGCATGTTGAAGGAGAGAGCGTAATGATTCACCATGTCGTCTCGGACGTAATAAAGCTCTGCATCCAGACCTGTGGACCGAACAAGTTACAGTTGATTTAAACAGAGTGACAGATAATATAAAAGATAGCTAGCAATCAAATTTCATTATTCTACATCAGGAGAGAGCAAGACCTCCAGCAGAGAACAGGAAGGCTAAACAGATTCCAGTTTCAGCCTTTTGCCCTGTTAGCCTTACAATGCTGAACCTGGATGTGGAAATGTTTGCATTCTTTTCAAAATCTGCCAAAAATATCTGTAAACTAAGTTATTTGTTTTTGGTCAAATATTGTGCATTTATAATATTATTAAACAGAACTAAAAAATAAAGTTTTTTTATGCACCAAAAGGATATGACATTTGTGTGACCCACATCTACTTTGAACTTGACAGCTTCAACCCACTGTGACGAAAAGTTTGAACATGTCTGCTCTAGAAAATACACACAGACAATAAACTTGTATTTAGAAATACATGTTTTAAAGAATGCTCTCTTCTTTATCTCTCCATTTGTCACAAAAAACCCCCAAAATGCTGAACATTTGTTATTTAGGATTTGCGACTACTATTAAAAAGTACAGTACAAGGAAAAAAAAAAAACTTCAACATGTGAGAGAAAGCAGTTTCTTTACTCATAAGAAGCAGGGCTAGTATAAAGCACAAGAGAGGAGACCATAGATTAGGAAGGGAAACAAATCGGTATGATGCTTTGTAATCAACATGAAAAGAGCCTAAAAGTGATTCATCTGAGGGTTTTTTTCCCTCTGCATCAAAGTCTAATGCGTAGTGATGAAATCCCCGATCCTGACCCGAGGCGGCAGCAGCAGCAGCCGCAGCAACAGCAGCGCTACGACTCTTTGATGGTGACTTTCAGAACACGGACTTTAAAGAGAAGAATCAAAACCGGGCCCGGCCTCTCTCAGTCCCCTCCAGGCTTTCTCTGAGCGCCTGCTTCAAACCCGTGTCTTGTCCTGCTGCAAACAAAGACATTCCTACAAATTTACCAAACTAAAGAGGAGACACGTGTTACATTAACCAGCACCTGACAAGCCCACAGAGACACTTTGTTTCACTCAAATCATATCTTTTTCCCCTCATTAATTTTTATTTTTTTTTTTTACAAAAATAGAAAGCTTAAATTTAATAAACAAGGACACACGTTTTGTAGCATTATTACGAGTTTTAAACCAATTTTTTCCTCCATCATCAGCACTAAATTAATATTGAAAATAAATGTACTTAAGATATAGGGATTCAGGACAGGAATAGTTGCAGTGAGGAGTTCAAACTGTGTGTTTCACTCTTTAAATTTAAGAAAATGTATGAAAATCATTTGCTAAACAAATACTTTTAAGGTTTGATTTCATGTTCTTTTACAGACTTGTCTTAGCTGGAAATTGTTAGACATGTTTTAGAAAAATATTCAGAAAAGATTCTGCCTTTTTGATTTTGATGAGGCTGTTTGTACACAACGAAAGCTTAAAGGTTTTTGTGTTCTTGCCATTGACAGAAATTTAAATATTTTCTATTTCTGTACTAATTTTGTCATTTTTCCCCTTTTGCTTTTTCAGTATTGTGTGTTTTTTCTTTTTCTTTTTTTCTGATGAGTATGAAAAGGTTATAAATGATCAAAATAAACACGTTGATAATATTTTAGGATGATGGGTCAAAGATTGACATGCTGGTCTCGTGTCCATCTTGCTCAAAACGTTTCCAACCAGGAAGCTGGACAGCACAACTTCAAACAGAGAAGGATGTTTCCCCCCCACAGAAAATACCGATCTCCATCCAAGTTTATGCCTAAGCAGCTTTATCAATTAAGGCAAGCTGACCAGAGTCTGAAAACAGGAATGAAAGGTGACGGACACAGCAGCAGGTCAGTGTGTACACAGGCTGAGAGCTGGGAATAAGAGGTTCCTGAGCTAAAGGAAGTGTAACCACTGCAGTCTGATCCCTGACACACACACTGCTTTCTGCAATAATGAATGAATGAATAAGTAAAATGTGCCTGTAACAGAGCCGCTGTTCGGTTACAAAGTTTGGTCAAAGCATCACAGTATTTATAAGATCCTGACCGGCTTCTAAAATGGCCCGTGGGAAATGAGGTTTTGGATTCCAGGACATGTCATGGTTTCAGTTTGTTTCGAGCCGGACATTTCCATTTCTCTCTGCGAGTGTCAAGTGATTTACAGCGGCAGCAAAGGAGGAGGCCAAAATAGAAGTGATGGGAAACTCCCCTCCCGACACACCTGGGTACACTCAAGCTACCGAGGTGGAGGAATACAATCATTGTTTCAGCACCAGTGGTCCTTGAACCAACAAAAAACCCCAGCTGTTGTTGAAATTAGCCACTTCACAGCTAATTTAACATGTGAATCAAACTCTGACTTGGAGACATCACATGATTTCTTTATACTATCTTTTTCAGAGCTAACTGAACCCACAGCAGCTTTTCAAATTACTCAAAATCTCGAGAAAGGTGCAGTTACATTTATGCAGCACAAAGACGTGCAAGCAAGCCGTCTGCTGTTTTATAGACATGTTGAAACGTGACGTCATGCATGCAAGAGCCCGCGCCTCAGGGGGAGAGGGGAAAAAAAAAACAGCTGGACAACAATAACTACCACTGGTTTTAGCTGTCTAGTTGTCAACATAAACCTCAAATGTATGTATGATACATAAAAGAAAAAGGGATGTATCACTTTGCTACTAATTCTCAACACTAAGACAAAGAGATAACAAGGTCCAACGGTATCTTCTTTCACAGTTTAATAAAAATATTTTTTTTAAATAGCAAGGGAAGTAGGTCAGTGGTGCTAGCTTGACTTTGACAACCTTAACATGTAGATGTGCTGTAGAATTCAGTGGTTTGGTTCAAATGACAAAAACAAAACAAAAGGCGACCCAAATTAGCTAATCAACCACCGCTGTGTTCAAATGATTACTTAGTCAATAAATATCAAGCATGAAAACCTAACGCTGTTCTTTGTGTGGGAAATGTCTGCTTGTTTTTTGATGTTGAATCCTGACAGGTTTGTAATCTTTGCTCTGTCAGCTAATGGACCTGTTGTCAACACCACAGAGAAAGGCAAACGAAAATGCATAATATAAAGTTTTGTGAATCTAATTATTACGAATAGAGGACCAGGCAGTTTACCCTGTTCAGGAAGGAAAGAAAGCAAGGTGCAGATGTTCACGAGACTGAAACAAGCGCATGTCCACCTGGCTCCGCCCTGCTCTGCTCCTGTCAAACACACATCCTAGATAATTTACGAAAGCTAACAGGAGACGTCACACTGCATACTCAAATTATGGCGGGTTTAGTTCGAGCTTAGGCCTATAATTTATGTTAATTAGACAAATTTGATCAGACTTGGTTGGATTTTATAGCTCTCGGTTTTAAAGTGGGTAGCAGAGATATTGTCATTCAGCACAGTGGGAAATTGTCATTGTTAGACTGGTCTACTTGTATCCTGATCAGCCTAACCATTCCATTAGAGTATAACTAGGTACTGGGTTTAACTTCAGACAATATGTCTGAGAGTTGCCATGTGTAATCAGTCTTCTGCCTTCAACTACTATCCAGCTTCACAGCAGTTTGCTAAAGGGCACATCAACTTCTCTTTCAAGTGTTGGCAGGGAGAAACGATGACTCATTTCTCTTTCAGGTTCAGAAATTAAAAGCTGAACTTGATACCCTGGTGGCGAACCTCGTCATGAGTAAAAAATGGAGCGAAGCAAACGTGGATGCCTTAAAAAGACCCCAACAACAGACCAATCAGTGCTCGGAAAAGCAGCTTTCTGTTGCATTTCGGTCTGCATGTTCTGCTCTCTGACAGGCTGTGGATGACGTTGAAAGGGGAGAACAAAAGACGGCAGTGGTCAGGTGGTCAGGTCCGGGACAGATACAACAAAGAGCTAGTTGTGCGCAGAGCTGACAAGCCTACTGACCTCCGTCTGCGAGTGTTCGGGAGGTTTCCATCAGGCCGACCTTTCTCTAGAAAGCCACAATAACTGGGGAGGCAGAAAACGATCCGCCTGAGGCTCAAACAAACCGACAGCAGCAGGAGGCAGGAGGAAAGGAAGCCAAAGATAAAAGTTTGAGAGAGTGAATGCATGAAAACTATCCTGATATGACAATGGAACAAGACAGATGTCCTCACTGTTGCATTTGCAATGAAGGGTTATATGAATACTGGATAGGATGCATTTGATGAGAACGTGGTGATCTTAGAAACTTTGACATGAACATCTCTGAGATGCAGTCAGCATCACTGACGGCACAACATCCGGCTGTGAATATCATGGACTACTTTTTTAGGTTCAGATTTTACAATCTAATTAATCAGTTTTTTTATTTTTTGTAAACAATTCTAGTATTTTTCACATTACAATGATGTTCACAGCAGGGTTTGACGACATGTCTGTAAAACCTACCACAATATAAGCCTCTCATACCAGTCGATAGGTAATTATTGATTTTTTTTTTTTTTAAATATCTGACATACTGCTACACTGACGGCGTGAACTTTCCTGTTTTATCCACAGTTTTCACTTCACACTGTTGTTCATTTCTCAGCAGTTTTATGAGGCACAATGATGAAACCTGAAACTGCTGCTGTGCAAATTACTCAACAAGATGTTGCTAGGTAACCAAAGAGTAAATGAATTATAGTTGATCTCATCAAACTCATCTTTCCTAAATTTGTTTTACTGAATACATTGCATAGATTTTAACAAACCATCATGCTGGTATTAGGTATCTACAAAGGCTTGCTCTTTAGAGCTGAAGCAATTCAAATGATTCAAATGAAATACTGCATACGAAGTAAAAATAATTGTAAAAATTTTGCATTTTAACTAAGAAAAACAAAAAATCCCAGCCGTACTTTCAACTTGGCATCTGGACATCACCGCTTTCTGGCAAACCAGATGCAACCATCAAAATCAACATGCAGAACCGAGTCCAGTCCCCTCTGACCAAAGCCTAATGCTAAGTATTTGCAGAAACCCTGCAACAGCATCACCAGATGCTACAAAAAGGTCCCATTTAAAAGCATCGTACAGCCAGAGGAAACACACACATTCAGTCCCAATCTCTGTGGTTTCCGTTGAGTCACTTCAAAGAGGCCGCGCATCAATTTTCTTCTCTTCTTCGTCACGCGCCTCAAGGGAATAAAACAAGCGAGCCTGAGTGCCGCAGTTCGCCGATGTCCCACTACAGTGGCCACATTCGTGTTCATATGTTTCTCGAGGGAGCTCCCCAGTTCATTACATAAATATGAACCGATTTTCTAAAAAAAATTTCTAAAAAAAAAACAAAAAAACTCTGGTTGCCCATTTGTGTCAACACGAATCTATCTTTAGGCGACGTCTCAAATACACCATCCCTACTCGGGTATTTTTGAACCCGAGTAGGGATGGTGAAGAACAAACACACTCTGTTTGTTTATAGTTTAACAGGAAACGCATTTCCTTATAAAATGTATCGTCTATTAAATAAAAGCTACGAAAATAAGTTTTGTGTATCTCATTTAACTGTTTAGACAGTATTTCCACAGCCTAGACTTGAACAGGAGAAACATTGCAAGATAATTTGACATGAAAAATGGAGAAAGAACAACGTGGTTGGGATACAGAATGCCAACAACACACACACATCCACGCACAAAGGGTTTCAGTTTTTCAGAACCTCAAGCAAGAGGGAGCAGCTCAGACAAAAGATGTGAAAGCAGGAGCTCCTCTGTTCGGCCAGAGGATTCTTGAAGAGTGGCATGAAGGAAATGAATGCTGCTGCCAATCATGCCTCTTTTTCAAAGCCTGGGCTTTGCCTTTCAGCCTCTGGAGGAGGAGGAGGAGAGAGAGGACCCGACATGCCCTGAGCTGTTCAAAATGCACGGACAGTTTGATTCAGAGTATTTCTGGATCTGAGAACTAAACCAAAAGGCTCGAGCATTAAGTACATGGTGCAGCACATGATGGCAAGAGACAGGATTCTGATGATTAAACAAACTGTTTTGTCATCATTAGAGGGGCAGTATTATGTAAAATCAACTTTCTGATCACATCATTTGTAATGTTATTCTCTCATTGAAAACATACATAGAGTCTTGCTTTGATTCTTTCTTTCATGTTTGAGAAATCCTTTAATCTCCCATGGCAACCATCCAGCTATGCAAAACATCTGGTTGGACCTTCAAGGACAAAGCTTCCCCTGCATTTTCCAGGCTTCCGCCTCACAGAGCAGCCCTCCCCTGCAACTCCAACTCTCAGCTCCTTCAGACTAGCCAATTGCAATTAGTAAACACTCTGGTGGAACTGCTGAGCTCATGACAGCAGCTACTTCTCAGTGCAATCCTGATAAAAAAAAAAAAAACATTGTTAAAGGGTTAATAGAAGGATCACGTTATGATGACTTCCTCAAGGCTGAGTTTCAAAAAGTGCAGAAGATTATTAAAGAGACAGAGGCCCAATTTCAAGGCATTAAACACAAAGTCATATGGATCAATGGATCACGATGTTTCTGTGAACAAAATTACCCTTAAAAAAACCCATATTAATCATCAGCATAAAAAGGTCGAAGTCATTTCATTTTATCATGTGATTAGGTGATTCATTACTTACTGAGACAGGCTGAGCTGCAGGCTTAACTTCTAAGGAACAGAGAAGTTAAACCAAACCTGAGGGTAAGGGGGAAATTCCCAATTTTTGACTTCAAAAATAAATTTGTACAAAATCATAATAAACTATGTCAGTGCAATCTCAGAAACATCATTAAAATCCTAACAGCCTGCGTGAGTTAAGACAAGAACTGATGTGGGAGATGAAGAGTAGAAAAGAACGTGAATCCAAGTCGAGCTTCGGGTTCATTAGTCATATGGAAAAGCAATTAAGGGATGCCGCCGGTCCATCAGCCCCGGACCAGAGCTCAGCTGAGGTAGGACGTTTTCCTTACTGAACCCTGGGGAGTCGGGCTGTTTGGGAAAGTTATCATCTGCTCCAAAAGCAGAAAATTTATGCGAAGAGTGCATCAACCAGAGATGCTTACAGAAGTGCCTCAGTGTTTCGGTCTCTGCACAGAGAGAACATGAACGAGCAGGAAGGGAGTAAATGTAAAACTGACTCAAAGTTTCACCAGTCAGTAAAACATACAAAAAATTGGAAAAACATAAATGTTCTTCTGGACTGAAGCTACAATGGAGAGGAGAGCTGAAATCTGATGTTAAACAGGAGTGAGATCCACCACTAATGCTTCTGATTTAAGCCGTAGAAAACTAATAAATTGTTTATGCTGATCACCAACATACATCATAGACCTGCTGTTGTTGACATTCCAGACCTCTCAGGTCTTCTGGTTCTGCTCTCCATTCCCAGAACCAGAACCAAACATGGAGAAGCAGGATTCAGTTTTTTATGCACCACAAATCTTGAACAAACCTCCAGAAAACTACAAAACTGCCGAAACACTAAGTTCCTTCAAATCAACACTAAAAACCCGATCAGTTTAGAGTTGATACCGGAACAATGATCAATATATTTGACATGTCTTCACTTGATGATGGCATTTGACAAAATATAATGTTCATGGCTTGTTTGATAATTGGTGGCTGTGTCATGTTTTTATGGTGTAAATAGAACATTCAGCCAAAACTGGACAAAAAAAATATGTACACTTTAAATAAAAAAAAATCTTCAATTAAGCACCTTTTGCTGTCTATTTATTTATTAATCCAAAAAATAAACGGATTAGTAAACTGTATTTTTCTTTTAGCTGTAGATGCGTCCTTTGCTACAAATGATCAAGCACTAAAGGAATGTTGTGTAATTCAATTTTAGGCAATGACATACATTTTTGACTTCTTATTCATAAAAGTAATATTGTGTGAAAAAAAAAAAAAAAGGCTTAAGCATTTAAATGAAAAAGCTCCACAATGTGCTAATTTTTTTGCCAATCAATTGATAGAAAGACGTTTGTGCCGATATTCTGTTCACTGGAGCCGAACTTTCTGCCCGTATTTTCAAATGACATAATTTTCACATGCAACTTTGCAAACCTGAACTGAGGTAGAATATCATTTTTGGAAAAATGATACTTCTTGCATCTTATAACGGCCACGTTTTTCTCAGTCTTTTCCTAGTTGGACTGTCAAAGTTTGACTTGAGTATGCTTAACATCTTTAATATGTTAAGCATAAATACTGTATGATGGTGCATTTTCCTTTCACAATGGCTGTTCAATCTGGTGTTGAATGAGTTGAAGCATCAAAGCAAACTAAATATAGTCACAAGCAAACCAGTCCTTCTGTTTGATGCTTAGCAGCTCTGAATAACTGCATTTTCACCGAATGAACTGGCTAACACAACAGTCTTGTGACACCATGTACTTCCACCTGCTGATAAATCCACTCAATAGAAAAAGATATCACTGCTGACCCACGAACAAATGCTGACGCGATTATAGGTTGAGGACAAACCCATTATTGGCCAAAGTAGAAAGCCTTCTTCTGATTTCGCTGCTTCAGTTTCAGGAGCCACTCCCACACAGTTTAAACCCCATAACAAGAGCGAAGGAGCAATGATACACAGACTTAGACTTGGCGTCCAAGAATAGAAAAACCTCATGCAAAGAAGCTAAATAAAAAAAACAAAAAAACAATTAAACATCCAGAGTAATTCACAGCTTTGTCACTTTTTGACTGGCTAAAATCACTGATATGGCCGATTATTATACACCCTGCACCAAAGACATGAATAACTGTTTTAGCTGTGCTAAAACAGACGATTACGTCATAAACTATTTTGTTGCTCAGGCTTCAAAATGTAGGATTTGGGGGTTGCATGTTGTTTGTATTGTGTATGGTTTATTTTCCCTATTTTTACAAAAACATCAGACAAGCCTCAAGGCCATTTTGTTCCTCCTCTTAATTAAGTGGAAATTGAATAAACTTTTTTAATTAAGTGTGAATTACTCTGCTATATATAGTCGTCTGGTAATTGGGGTTAGTTTAAAGCCAGCGAAAATGTCTGAAGAGAAGAGCAGGAACTAATTTAAAAAAAACAAAACAAACTTGCAAAGATGATTTCATTTCAGATTAAAACACTGAACTGACTGTATTTACACAGAAGGCTGAAAATGACCCTTATCTCTTTGTACTTTTATGCATTTCTACTGTTGTGTAAAATAAGCTGAAGTGGGTAAATGAAAAATTTGCGTTGATTTTTTTCTATCCGATTATCGATTACTAAAATAATTCTTAGTTGCAGACGTTATCTTTTCGGAAACCACAATCTGATAATTATTCAATTAATCAACAGAATAATCAATTACTGAAATAATCGTTCCTTCCAGACTAAACCACAATTACATTACATTTCTTTCTAATGTTTATTATCAAGTTTGACTTTATAAGAAAATAAGATATCGTCATACAAGCACAAATTCAACGCATTTTATTCCGATTATATGTCAAACACAAGATAGTGGGAAAACTGAGAATAAGGGAGGACAATTACACAGTTTTAACAAATAATCAGAGAAGTGTAGCCCTGTACTTAGCCTCGCTGAGCCAATAAAACAATTACAGCCAAACGTCTCTGGGCTTCTTTTTTCTGCCAGCAGCCATAGAGTCTGAAGTTTTGGCCGATTCTTCAAGCTCAAGCTCAGTCGTTCTGGATGAAAAGGCTTGCCCAAGAGTCCCAACTGGATTTAGGTCAGGACTTTGAGAGGGTAATCGCAAACACGTGATTATGCTTTGATCTAAAGAAAAATTGGACTGTTGCTCCGGCTGTAAGTTCAGTGAACCTCTCCCACTTTCTCAGTCTCTGTGCTTCACTCGGTGCTTAGCTCTGTTAAGACTGACTCCGCTGAAGAACACCAACCCCACAGCATGATTCAGCCATCACTATGCTTTACCGTGTGGATGGTATGCGTAGTGTTATTCGGGTGACTTGCTCGCAATGTATTTTATTCATTGGCATCAAAATGAATCTGGCTTTTTCTCGTTTTCCTCTCACCTCAGTTACCTGCTGTGTTTATCTGATCACATCCCAATAAGAGAAAGAAAACCTTAAACAGAAACACAGGCAGACCGGGATGCACTCACAGCTGACTTTACAACAAGGCCTGCTTACCTAGAAACTTCTTCACCTCGTCCACGCTCATGTAAATGTTGACACGAGGACTGTTGTTGTTGTTGTTGTTGATGTGGACGCCTGAGGGAATGCTGTGGCTGGCGAGGCAGCCGGCGCCTTCCAGCAGCAGCAGGAAGAAAAAGCCCCCGAGCCTCCACGGCACCGAGTGAGGCCAGCCCCGGCTCTCAGACGGGCTGCCAGCGCTCACAGTCAACCCCAACATAGCAGTGGTCGTCTGGCTCGCTGTTGTGTTCCCTCCTCAACAGTCGACAGTTTCTTTCTCATCCGTCCGTGAAGTTAATCCGTGGAGGAAACATTACGAGTTAAATTACGCCGCAGCGTCACTAAGCACTGTAACTATTTCAGCCACAAATCTGTTGTTTTCTCCTCTTTTTTTTTGCAAAGTCTTTTCTTTCGTGCTGAAACAGGCTAAGTTAGCCAGAGGAGGCTAACTTGAGTTTAGTTGTGCTAACCCTCGGCGGTCAGGCTGTCGTTCACCGTGCTCGCGCTCGGATTTACGACGTTTTCCAGCCGAATAAGAGACGTACTGGATGTCGCCACATTGATGCACATTGATTTGTGCGGTTGAAAACGAAACAAGGGTGAAAAGAGTACCCGAAAAGCAGTGGAGTCGCTAATACATGAAGCCTTCTCCCTCCTTGGTATGTCCTCCCGTTGCTTTTTCCTCACTATCTCAGTTTTCACTCGGAGCTGGGAGGAGGGGGGCCGCGGAACGCTCGCTGCTCCCACCGCAGGAGTTGAGTGCCGCCTTCAGGTGCTGTGGGAAATATTTCTCGAAGCGCGTCCGATTCAGGTACGTTCGACTTCAAACGAAGCTCCATAAATGCTTTGACCATTCTGTCAACGCTGGGGTATGTGTTCCAGTGAGGCGCATTTGTCAGATTAAAACTTTAGACAACTTTTAAGTAGTTACTGTAGATACTTTTTAGAAAAATCACATTATTAGATATACTTGACTTATTGTATTTTGCACTAAACAGTCGTACAAACATACATGCATTAACTGAATTAGGAAGAGATTAGGTTTTAGAGAGCCAACGCAGGTCCTGACCTTGACTTGTGCTTTAGAAAAATAGGATCCTTTAAAGCCACATAAGCGAGAACTCAAATTTCCTATAATACTGACGGCAAGTCTGAGGGCTGTGCAGCCTACTGCATATAAAAAGGAAAACAAAAGCAAAATTAACATTTTATCCAAGATGACAATAACCCTTTCCATGTCTTGTTTATTGAGGTGAAAGGTAGAAAATGAAAGGACTGCAGAGCGGTGCCTCTGGAAAAGATTTTTCTCTAAAGACTTAAAAAAAAGTTTTCTATAACATCTTTATTTATTTTTTCTTGTAGATAAATCTAACTTTGAATTTAACAAATGAACAATTATAGACGGATTAAGAAATATCCAATGGCACAATTACCACCAACAATCTCTTTGAAATAAACTTAAAACTCCTTTTTTTGTTGTTGTTCTTGTTATTTACTTTGCTATTACACATTGACAAAGGTTTCTGGCGGATTTTCAGTACTAACTCCTGAGTTTTTGTTGCCCCACAGTATAAATATGACATGACACAGAGACTCAATTATTCCTGCCACTGACCAAAGTCTGGATGAGGAGACATATTTATACAGTCACCACTCAAAAGGATTATAAAAAAACTGACTTATCCTAAACTTACTGTTAGAGGACTGCAGAAAAGAGTAGGATCCTTCCTGGTGACACCAGAAAATCACCTGGTATCACCAGGAAATCACCTGGTATCACCAGGAAGTCACCTGGTGTCACCAAGTAAGTTTTCACAAAGGTCAGATGCTATGAATAAGCTAACTAGACAATTCAAATAAAAAAATTTAAAAAAAGTACTTGCCTCTGCGACTATAAAAAAAACTGAAAATGGATCATGATTGCATGTTTTTATTGGAATAATGAACCAAAGCATATTGCCAAATAAACACATAAATGGTTCACCACACTTAAAATGAACCATCTTCAGTGGCTCGACTTAAAAATATAGAACTTTATTCAAAGATATAATAATAAAAAAAACAGCCACTTATTTTCTAACATTTAGAAAGGACGAAGAAATCTTAAACCATTTTTATAATTTTTATTAATAAAATATCCACCTACAAAATGATCTATAAACACTATTTACAGAATAGCAAGCAGTGATGCCTGCCAAGACAGAGTAAGGTATTTTACATAGAAAACACTTGGCAGAGGAGATCAATTCATGGGCTGTGGTGAGAATGTATTGTACATTTTCTACTATTTCATAAGGACACATGAGGAAAATGTTGGGACTCTGAGCATTTTGTGATTATTTCCCTGAGGGACAAACCTGCAGCTGGAGCACAAATGAAACCCTCTCCTTGTGTCTCTGCATGGAAATGAGGTATTTAAGGTCTCTTATCCAAATTTGCTTAAAAAGTGTGACGATAGTATCTGCCAGCGAACGTCATAAATAACGTGGGGGTCAGTCGCCCGTTAATCCCTTCCTTTTTCTGAAAACGGAACTTCGAGGATGGAAGATCTGTATCCGGATGTGCGAACGGTTGTGAAATGGTTACAGTGGGTCTTGACAGGGGTTCTCAGCACAAAAACAAAAACAAAAAAACAACAACAACAACAAAAAAATCACCATAATCAGATACTTCAAGTAGATTATATACACCAAAAATGTAGCTAAGAGGTTCTCCACATGACAGTGATGACTTTCATCAGCATCCAGCTTGCTCTAGAGGAAAGAATGACAGAAACCTCAGTTTGTTTTGTCGAAAATAATGTGCCGTTCTGCTGAGGCATGCAGAAAAGATGTTAAAACCTACTTTGATTTTCTTGTGAAATAAAACAAAACAAAACACTATTACTGGTGTCTGCTTGCTCTTCTGGCTGTTAGGAAAGAAAATACAAGTGTTTCCATTTAGTTAGATGACTATAAAGTTACTTGTGAGCAGACAGCTTGTTATGCTTACTTTGACTTTTCACTGGCTCACAAATCTCCCGATAGCACACGTCCTGCTGTACCTTATATGTCCTTTTGTACCTGCGAGGAAGAAAAGCTCATATTCACTGGATATCCTGGGAAACAACCCCACCACCTGCCCCCCTCCCACATCCCTCATAATCCTGAATCTCCATAAGTAGACGAAGTAGCAGCACTCACTGATAGTGGCACACTCCACCCTCCCAGACAGGTATGCTTTTAGTCTCAGAGAAGAGCCGGGTGCATGGGTGGGGCACTCGCTGGCACACTGAAACACAGCGGACACACGAATGCCGTAAGAGCTGCCAGGAAGGGGATAAAGCCTGCTAGATGGCTTAGGGGTCTTGCGGGATGGAACCGGGCCCTTCTCGCTGGCTGACGGATGGGTTTTAGGACAGGAATGTTTAAACAACTCTGACACTGGATATTTAGGCGGAGAGCAAGATTTAAGGGGAGCAAGGGGTACGTCCAGTGTCTCCTTCATCAACGTGTTCTTCAAACTCGTAAATCCTCCTCTGTTTTGGCAGAGCTGGGTTTTTAGTAAAGGGCTAAGAAAGTGTGTTCCCCTCACTTGAGCGTTTTCTGGTCAGCAGCTGCTTTTTAACACTTTTCGGCAGGGCTGTGAAGAGACCTTTGGAGGGGCAGGGGCTCAAATTTCAAAAAGGGGCACATTGAACAAAAACACCGTACAACAACACAGCAACCACCCATATTAATCAAGAATCTAATTGAATCATACTATATCATTCCCATCATGCGGGTACAATGCAAAGCAAATGCAGTATATTTTCCCCAACAGAAATAATGTTGCTGTTTCTGCTGACAGTCCCGGAGGTTCTGAGTTGATCTGAGGCTGCAGCTGTTAAACAGACCAGAGGACAGAAGGTACGAAAGTAAGAAGACAAACACACACTTACACAGTTCACACTGTCTGCCCTTGAAACCCGTTGCACAGGTGCACACGACGGAGCCCCTTTCGTTCACACACGTCCCTCCGTTCTGGCAGGGCAGACTGCGGCAGTCCTGGGGCGACTCTAAACACAGCAGCTGCCATTAAAACCCTCAGAGCAGAATGAGTTTCAATCTCATGTTTCAGACCCACTAGTTCACACCATCCAGCTGATACAGTCCACTGAGAGATTCCAGCTCTACTCCAGTGCACCAGAACAGGAATCTTGTGCTTTATTTTTTGCTAAAGTATTTAAATTAATAAAAAAAAAAAAAAAAAAAAACAGAGAGAGAGAGTGCACAATGAAATACCTACCAGGCTGTGTTCTCAAAGCTTTTTCTTCAATCTCTAGTGCAAGGCTAATTTTGTTTGTTGTTTCTTCCATCTTTTCTAATCTGATAGGTGGAGGTCCTGCAAGGCAAAAAGAAAAAAAAGAGAGAAACATTTCCTGTCACGTATCTTTGCGAAACGAGGAAATGAACGAATTACTCCATGATGAGTCTGACAGAGTTTAGATGTGGCACCGGCAGGGACTGTATCCATTCCTCGTCCTGAAACGATGTTTTGTCGAAACGCCATAAAAGGTGGAGGAGAATCTTAAAGAGGAAATGTATTCTCGAGAGCAAAAGATAACATCTGGGAAAAGGTTTTACTGTTTAGCCTATATGCTACAGCAAGTGAAAAAAAAGTGTCCAAAATCCTCAACAGAAAGTTAACTAATGGAAGAAAAAAGCTGCCAGAAAAAGTTAGCATGGTTTTCAAACATTAATGTTAAATTATACATTTTATTTTGTTAAAATAATAACATTTCCAGTTGTTCTAGTTTAGAACAATTGAAAATCCCACCTTGCTAAGAGCCTTGATTCATAACAACTGGAACACTGATCAACATATTTGATTTATATTTGCTTGATAATTTTGATGATGGCCTCTGACAAAATGGAATGTTTATTGCTTGTTTCATAATTGGCTCCTGAATGATGTTTTTAAGGTGGGAAGCACTTTGAACTGCCTTGCAGCTGAAATCCAAATTAAGTTGACCGATTAACATAATAAATTGTACAAAGCATACTGAAGAGACTGGAACTATTGTCTTAAAGTAAAACTTCTTCAATCTCTTAAATATTCACGCGACCGTTTAAACTTACTTGTACGATGTCGGATCACTTTCGGCGTTAAGTGGGAAAACCTAGCCGTTATCTTCCCCCTCCGGTCAACCAGCTCAGTGTATCTGCAGCACAGGAACAAACACTGCTTAGCTTTTACAGTGGACCCGCTGCTGATGTTCGTGTTTTTGGGTAGAGTGGACCGTAATCAGACGCCTGCTAATACCTGAACAGCTCTTCGGAGTTCTTTATTTCAGAGCTGCCGCCCAGGTCTTGAGGGTGAGATGTGGGAAATACGCGCACGGTCTGGATCCCAAGTCCCGTTACCGTGGGCCGCTCCCTCCTCCCAGGTCTGACCTGCGTTGGCACTGGGTTAGCGGAAGGAAACAACAGCAGAGTAATTCAAATGTAACGTATTAACACTTGTGGAGAGACAGAGCAGTAGGTGCAGTAACTCACAGGTGGTAAAAGATAAGTGCTGCGGTATGCTGTGGATCTGTTCCTGTCCCGTGTTTTTGACAGACATGAGAGCGACGTAGTAGTGATGTCCTGGTGTCAGCTCACGGAGTGTGTACGACCCTAGCTTCCCATTAGGCAGAAAGCGACTCCTGGTATTCAGACCACGGGTTACGTTGATCACAAAGCCATCTGGGACGTGTCGCGGATGGCGGCTCCAGGTGATCAGCGCTGAATTGGGGGTCACATGCGACAGGGAAAGATTCTGTGGGGGATAAGGCCCTGGGGGTAAAACATTTAAATGGTCAGATTCTGATTTTTTTTGGACTTGTGTTTTTTGCCTCAGTAGTTCATATAAATCTCTCATAGCACAAAGGAAAGGTCCTCCTAAGACGTCTTCAAAAAAAAAAAATCAGAACTAGGGATGCAAACAATTAATCGACTTCAGATTAATTGTTGATTAATGGTTTATTAGATTAAATTAGTTCCAGTCAATTAACTAGTAACGTCCACTTCGACCTTCTTTTAGTTATGCTATCCAGCACAGGATAATTCTGTATCTTTGTTTCAGTTGATACAGAAACTAAGATGGCGGAGATATCACGAAATGGGAAAGAGAAACGGTCCAGAGAGTCCAGCATGGGATCCAAATTTCACTTTATATGGTTTTGTTTTGAAATATAAACGCTCAACAAGCTGCTTACGTCTCACCATAATAGCGCTGATGAGCTTCAAAAGTGAGGATGTGATGATGCCATTAACGTGATGGATGCCCATAAGCAATGCTGATTTTTAGAGCTGTAATGACTTAATGTGTTTCATGAAACAAAGTTTTAACTTTCCTTCAAGAGCAACCATCTGTGAGCATCTCTCTGTTCATGGGGAATCAAGTGTATTTTATTCTTTTCATTCCTTAATTTTCTACTTAGCAACCTGAGAGGCTCCTGTTTTATTATATTTATAAATATGTCTAAGTTTATTAATGCGAGAAAAGTGCAATTTTCAAATTCAATCAGTATTTAACATAGCGGATACGAAATGCTGAAACCTTTTTTTAAATTCAGCATATTCTGAAAAATGTAGCAGAGATCAAGAAAATGGCTGCTTATTAATTAATCACTAGTTGACTGATAAGATCAATCATCTCAATAGATAACCTGCATCCCTATTAAGAAAACACATGTTATCCCTGGTTAGATCCTGGGAAGCACAATGTTTAGGATAAGGACTCAAAGTGCTTATATAATTTGTCTTCTGTACAATAACTCTGAGTTGGTCTTTGTGAACGGAAAGCTTGTTGAAACAATGTTGACACCGAGTAGTGTTTGAGAAACTGTCAACTTACTTGTCCAGAATTGCAGAGGTCCTGCTGAGTGACTGGTGGAAGGAAATTCATCTGGCCTGATCCCACTTTGAGTCAAAACATCCACTGTATACATGTGACCAGCTTTTAGTAAACTGTGAAACACAAGGAGGGACCCAGGATGAGTTTACTCATCCTTAGTTTCGTCCGGAGCTGTTTGAAACTTTACATTTGTGGAAAAAGTACTGGACTCTGCCTCCTAAAAGGGACTCTGTCTTGTACAATGCATCAACACCTCCATCTAGTGGAGAAAAATGGAGCTGCGGTGGTGCCACTGGAATATCTAGCGCCAAGTCTTACCTGAAAGTGTGCTCAGTGACGCTTGAGTTGAGTGCAACGGTGAGAGGCTCGGTCCCATCTGAAGGCATTAAAGAGACATGCACCCTGCTGACGGCTGCATGATGAGCAGCCTGGACCAGCCAGCTCAGCCAGACCTGGGAGGACGACACATTGAGCAGCTGCAGCTTTTCCACCCGCTGGGGTCCTGGCACAGAAAGTTTGATTGTTGAAACTCAAATTATTACATTTAAAAACACAAAGGGAGATGCTCACTTGTGCGAATTAGTGCAGTCGCAGGCTGGCTCGTGTCGTTGCCGTAGGCTTTGAGTTTGATGGAGACGGTGGAAATGTTGTACAGCATGCCGGGAACCAGGTCCCGCAGAACGTGAGTGGAGCGCTGCTTGTCCAGGTAGTCCGTTTTGGGGGTGCTGTTGCCCAGGGGGGCGTAGGTCACAGCGAACATGCTGAGCACGCGGTGGGAGTGGTCTGGCTGATCCCAGCGCAGTTCCACCTCGTTCTCCTCCACGCGCAGTACATGGAGACCAGACGGGGGTAGCAGGTCTGGGAACAGTAGCAACCTTGAATTTTTACTCTACACAATGTGGTGCTTTGAATTATTACTTATTAATAACTCAAAGCATTATTAATTCTTATTTTCACATTTTGCAATATAAAAACCCAAAATTGTCAGTGTGTTTTGTTGGGATCGAATGTGACAAAACAATACAAAGTAGCCTATAATTGTGAAGTGGAAGAAATATTATCTGTGGTTTGTAAAATATTTTACAATAAACAACGTGAGAAGTATGGGTATGCATTTGTATTCGCCCCCCCTACAGGAATTACAGGTGCAGCTGTGTTTGGGTTTTGCACATCTAGAGAATCAAACACAGTTGGCATGGATTTGAAGATTGACTTCCACGTCTTGCCACTGATTCTCAATTGGATTTAAGTCCACAATTTGGAGATAGAAAACCTTTTTGCACATGGGGCTAAAAGTAAAATTTTACCTGATCACCTTGTTGACCTTGATTATTTACTAATGTTCTCTGAATCCTTCACAGAATAGCTGGATTTATGCTGAAATTCAATGAAAAACAGGTGAACTGTGTTTACCAACTCGGCCACCTCTGAAGATAACTGGTTGCACTCGGGGTATCAGATTACGCAAGTCCAATAATTCAGACTTTTAGTCCTAAAATCCGTATTTTATATTAGTTCATCACACAAAATCTAAATCAAATACATCTCAGAGTTTGTGGCTTTTAGGTGACAAAATGTGAAAAAGTTCAAAGGGTCACAAATCCGTTATGATGCTCCGTAACCACATCGTTGTCTGTATAAATTTGTGAGTGCAGTCTGATTGTTGACCTTACTGACCTTTCTCACAGTCCTTGCCTGTGAGGCCCACTTTGCAGACACAGTTGTAGTTTCCTCTCCTGTCACTCCAGCAGCTGCCTCGAGTTCCACAAGGTTTCAGCACACATGGGTCCTCCACTTAGTGGTGACAAAGACAAAGAGTGGCAATAAGATACAGTAGTTCATGTGTCAACAGTCTAAGAGTCATAAAGGTTATGTTAATCCCATTTAATGCGAAACAGAGATGGCAATAGATAAAGTACTATGAGCCTTTTCTCTAACATTAGTTAGTAGCGTTTGTGTTGGTTGCATTTACCCAGAATGCCCTGCGATATAGTCTGCTCCCTTTTTTTTGGAGCACTGACAAACAACAGTGACCTTGGTGGGTGTTCTGTTCATCATCATCTTGATTGTCTTGTTGAAAGTAGGATTTGGTTGGCACTGAAATTTTTACATTTTAACGAGAAAAACTCTGAAGTCATGTTGTCCCGACCTAACAGGAGTCCTTGGACTGAGCTATCTTACTTGACGTCCAATTAGAAATGCCTTATAATAAATATGGGGATAAAAATGGATCCTTCCATTAAAACTTGATTGTCAAGTCAACTTTCTAAAATAATCCTTTTTCCAGTTAAGGCATTTGACAAGAGTTAAGCCTAATACTGCCTCCAACAGCAATTCAGAGACAGTCAGATGCTTTTATTACCCATCGCCTTGATTATTGCAGTCCTCACACTTTGCCATCAGCCAGGCTCACATTGCTCGCCCACAACTCAAAATGTAACCACTTGATTTATAACTCGGTCTTGCAAACATGGCTACATTCCACACACTTTGGCCAGAGCAGTGTGGATACATAGAGGTAAGCTATTCCACAATTTCGAAGCAGTTGCAGCAAAAGCTTCATCTGCTCTGCATTTCAGTTGGGATTGAGAAACTAAAACGCAGGAGAAACTTTGACCAGAATGCTCCTTAGGGTGTGAGGATGGATGAGGAGAGGATGTTAAATATAACCCAAATGCCAGAAAGGTTCTTTAAATTTGAACGCAATAAAAACTCAAAGATGTTCAAGTCACATGAGGCGATATGTTATTCACAACAGAACATAAGGTGGAAAATGTTTAAAAGTAGAAATTGTACATCTTCATTCACTAAATGCTGCAGGCACCAAAAAAAGTTGGGATAGCAACCATATTTACCATGGTGTAGCATCTCTTTTACAAAAAAAAACAAAAAACAGTTTGAAGATGTCTGGGGATTAATATCTTGAATGATAAATGGCTGTTCTTGATGCAGTGCAATCTGGACATTTCGTTTTTTACTAATTACAGACCCAAAATTATCCTTGCAATCTAATTTTAATCACAAGACCTAAATTTCAGAAGCAGATATTGGATGCAGCAGATATTGGAAACAAAAGGGAAGAACTTCTTTGCAATTTTAACAGATTCTAACAGAGTTCAGAGATAAACGTGAGACTCTCAAGGTAAATATCAGAAACTCTTCAAAGTTTGCTTACACATCTGGCAGCGTTCCCCGAAGAAGCCGTCTTTACACGTACACGCGTAGTACTGTCTGTAACCCCGACACACACCTCCGTTCAGACAGGGGCTGGACTCACAACCATCTTGCTCTGCACACAGATATTTGCATGTCAGAATTCGTCCTTTTGTATTGTTGGCTAAATGTACAATATTTGTGGTTGAAAAGCTACTGCACCTATTTCACAGTTCTGGCCCTTGAAGCCTTGTGGACAGTGACACAAGTAGGAGCCAGGCTGATCCTCACATGTCCCCTTGTTCATGCAGGGCTCAGACAGGCATTCATTTGTGTCTTAGAGGAAATGGAACATTCACATGTAGGAGCCATATACGTGTGAATATTCTTTTGTGTTTCTGAGAATGTCATGGATCTACGGAAAGCCTTACCAATCTGACAGCGTTTTCCACTGAAGCCGTCCTTGCAGACACACTTGTAGGACCCAATCTTGTTCTGGCAAGAACCGCCGTTGAGACAAGGCTGTGATAAGCACTCGTTAATCTCTGCCAAAAAAAGAAACAATTAAGTTAAGGTATGTGTAAAGTAAAGCATAACTCCGAACCACTGAAGGATGTTTAACTTTAATTAGTAATTGACCGTAAAATTGCACAAATTGGAATTGTGCAAAATAAGTTTGTGTAATGGAAACACGGCAATTTTGAAAAAAACTCAAATTTTTTGCATAAAACATTTTCATGCCGGGATGAGGTGGTTTTTCAGGTGGTTTTCATATCAAATTTTGTGAATTTCATAAAAATGCACAGCATTTTTCCCACCTCATCAGGTCAGTTTGTAAACAGCAGTGTGTGCTTATTTGTAGACATGGGCCTTCTTTGACAATGCGCAGCTGGTGTCACGAGCTCTCACAGCATCTCAAAGTTCATCAAATGTTGAGTTTGTTACTCAAAAATGTTAGCTTTTTTCGCAGACTGCAATTTCCCTAAAACACGTAGCTGCTCCCCAGCATAGGTTTATCTCTCCAACAGCTGAATATCGTCTCCTGTCCTGGCTGTGGATGATTCCTAGCATTGTGGCTGAAATATGAATATATCTCCTGTAACTGTTTGCATCAATCGCTACCAGGACTTTTAAATGACTTGTCGCATACACAGACTTATTCACACGTGATTTTAATTCTGCTTCTTATTCAGAATTAAAATAACTCTTCTTCTTAGTAGATGCTGTTCTTCGATATTAGCAGAATATCGAGAAAGTTTTGCACACATTTGGAAATGCAGCTACTGTAAGAACAAAACTGTTTTTCACATGGGTTTGTTTTGGGGGTTGGAGAGGGTGATTGTGTTGTTGTGTTCTACAGACCCTTACAAACGGGCGGCTGGCTCCATTCTCCCTGAGTGCTGCAGGTGCTCTGCGTGGCTCTGGGCACAGACGTGAACCCTGAATGGCAAACATACGCAGCGACGGAGCCTGGTGTTGTCGAGGAGAACTGGACCTCAGCGTGTTTGACATGGGGGGGCAGGCCGCAGCCCAGCTCTAAAACGGATGCAAACACGCCGATAAATACAAGCATGGCTGCATAGTAACAAGATGCTCACAGTGGTCCCCCCACCAAAGCCCACCGAAGGTTATGGAGGTGCTTTCCATCAAGAACCGTCTGTATTTGTCCTGCTAAAATTACCTCCAGCGTGTTGTTAAGAGTGTGTAGACATGAATCACCGTGTCTAATCACGTCTTACTTTATATAGCCTACACAGCCATCTATATTTATAAATGTGGGGCCTCTAGTGCAGCAACACCGCTAAGATTATCTTTAGATGGAAAGCTAATATCTACGCACTTTAACAACTCAGGAAATCCTCCGGCCTCGTCTAATCTGTCCAGGGCAACATCTTGTAAATGTCAACATCAGAGGGAGATTAAAACATTGTTGCCCGGTGACACAAAGTCTGCTTACCTGCAGAGGGATGTAGTGAACTCCGGCTTATTTGACAGTCTTTTCCGCTGTATTCGTCAGTGCATTCACATTTATACTTTCCTAGGTAGTGAAAACACGTTCCACCGTTTTGGCAGGGAGTGGAGGAACAGGGGTCTGGCTTTCCTGAAAACCAAAGAAGGGACGAGAATGAAATTCTTTCTTTTAATTATTGAGGTAGTTTACTTTTCTGGCATTCAGGACAAGGCGAGCATACATTTGAAAATAAAAAAAAACAAACAAAAAGACATTACAAATGACTTGTAAAAGTGAATTTTATTTCAAACATCCTCTCCTGCGTGTTGTTCTGTGGGAGTATCAGAGCCAGGCGATGAGAATATTTTTAATGAATATAATAAAATAGTCATATTAGCAGATCAAAGAAGAAATTTTACTGGGAAAAAAAAATCTTACAATTACGAGAAAACAGTATTTTTATAGAGAAAGATTACCTAAATATGATGTGTCTACCTCAGTCTATGTGTTCCTTTCTTCGAAATAGATGCAGTTGTTTGCACGGTCGTTTCAAAGTCCTGCAACTGATAACTGTTTGATGCATATGTATTAAAAATGCATTTCTATTAAATGTTATCTGTAAAACTATAACAAAAAACTTAAAACGAGGAATGTTGAGCATTTTGTGATCTTATGCTTTGGTATTTTTGTGTTGAGTTCTCATTAAATGGCTACTTTGTTCTAATATTACAAATATCTTATTGGAATATTATTATATTATTGTCGTATTAAAAAAAAAACCAAAAACAAATCTTAGTTTGGTCCTAATACTCTGTTGTAGTTGCCCTGAATTTAAAGTCCAAATGAACAGGAACTGTAAAACATGCTTCTGCTGACATCACCCCCAAAATATGGAACCCCAAGGAATGCAACAAAATAACAAAATCCAAATTTTCCAAAAATGAACCCAAAAATTCAATTGAAGTGAATTGTGACATAAGCTTCCTGTTAACTGACAGGAGTGGCATATCGTGCGGTCTGGTGTTGCTTCAGGGTTCAAGTGGTCGTGTGTTACAGATGGTATTCTGCATGTCGGCTGTAATGAGAGGTTCTATGGGCTATTGTTGGCTCGCTGTCATCCTGATCCACGGTGCCCGTTCTCCACACAGCAGGCACTTAGTGGATAGTTTCCTTTTTTCTGACCATTCTCTGCAAACCTGAAAAATTGCTGCGTGTGAAAACTTCCACAGATCAGCAGGTTTCTGAAATATCTTACAGTTATGAGAAAACAGTCTTTTTATTGAGAAAAACAAAAACAAAGAGAGGCTTCTTGTTGGAGCCAGCCTCTCTGGCACCAAGAACCATACAACGATCAAAATATGTCAAATCCCCTTGTTTTCACATTTTTGGTTTGAACTTTAGCAAGTCATCTTCACCACATCTAGATGCCTGAATGCACTGAGTTGCTGCCCTTTAATTGGTTGGTTTACTGTTTGAGCGGACCGCAAAAAGAACACTTCATCATGAAGTGGACGGTGTTTGCTTATGATTTCTGGTGTACGTAAACCAGAAGTTTACGTACACCAAATAAAAACTTATACATGTGTTTTTTTCTCAATGTCTGAAATTAGAACAGAACAAATTTCTTTTATTTTAGTTCAGCTAGAATTACCAAAATAAGATGTCTACATCATTCTGTATGTACATCTTTGATTCTGACAACATTAATAAATAAATATATTGACATATTATTGCTCTAAATATCATTGCATTCAGCAAATAGAAATAATTTTGGTGACTAACTAACTGATTTGTGCATAATTAGCTTAAACATCCTGAAAGCACTGGAGTTTTCTGAGTAGTTATTGACTTATTTCCACACATTTACTTTAATACTTTCACACAAACCTGCAACCAAATATTACACATAATAACAGTTGAGTGGTACTCACCCACTTCGCAGTGTTTCCCAGTAAATCTGTAAGGACACACACATCTGTAGCTCCCTCCCTCTTCCTTACAGGAGCCTCCATTACGACAGGGGCTCGACGCACATGTATTGAGTCTAACTGGAAAGAGACAGTCAAAAAGAGGAATCATTGAAGAAGAGAGCACTCTAGCTTTTAATCACACAAAATACATTTCTTCCACTCCGTTGAGATTCGAGTCATAATTTGGGGAAATAGCCCATAACTCCGTCATACATACAAATTATCATAAGCCTCTCAGCATTGCAATTTTTCAAGGAGCATTACGAGTGATGGCATGTTTCCTAGGGCACGAAAAGCTGCTGTTGGACTTGAGCCCGGGTAATAACGCACAACGCAGAGGGATGTTTTATGAATGCTGCTTAAAGCCGATTCATATGCAGGCACTGCTGAATGTTTTAATCAATTATTCTACCTTTTTCACAATGTTTGCCAGAGTATCCATATCTGCACTCGCAGGTGTAGCCTCCGTCTCGTTCGTAGCAGTACCCGCCGTTCAGACAAGGCGAGGAGTCGCAGACCGACTGGGGCTGTACTGAAAAACACATAACAAGACTTGATTGTGTCCCACACACACACAAAAAAACCCAAAGTTTGTTTTTTCATTCAGCTGATTATAGAACAATCAACAACATCAAAGATGTCAATGTCACCCAGTATTCACGATTTGAACGGCGAATATTAGAAGTTCAGTTATGAAGCTGAAGTGTTTGTGACTACAGGAGACACATATACATGCAGTAATAAATATAGTGCAGCCAGAAGTTTACATACACTGATTATGGGCATGACTGTCACATTAATTTGGGGTTTTTAAGGATTCTTCAAAGCTGTTCTTTTTCCAAATGCGGTAATACAGACTGAAAGATATGCCTATATTCAACTAAGTCTTTTAATAAGAAGCTCAGAAGTTTCGAGAAAACCTTTATCTTGCCATCGGTGATTATGTTTGACTGCAGCAGGAAGTTTCTCTTTGCCAGCATAAGCAAGGACTTGCTTGACAGCACTCGTCAGACTGACCAATACTCAGAACAATGGAAATGTCCAAGGAACTCAGTTAAAATTTAATGGGAACTGTACAATTTATAACTTTAAAGAAAACCTTTAGCCGCTTCTGAACAACTGCAGTTTTCACATAGCCAGTTCAAACAATTATATGCACATATAAATTTGTTAGGATTTCAACATTTTGCCAAGGTCTGGAATAAGGCCCAAACTGTCATCCTTAGATACAAGGAAAGAACCAGAAGCAGCCAGTGGAGGCTCCAATCTGCCATAAACTGCTCACAGCGAAGCAAGTGTTACATCGCCAGGGACTGAGAAGGAGAACACCAAACAAAAAGCCTAACCTCTAAAATTGACACCAATGAAATCTAAGAAAAACTGGAACTACTTACATGGATGAACCAATTGCGAAAGTTTGTTATGTTTAGATAGCTCAACTATTGAAAGGTTTGGTGACACTAAATGGAGGAAAGGGTGAGGGAATCAAGGTGAGGCTTTCAAATTTAATACCACTGTAACTGTCAAGCATGGTGGTGGTTGCACAATGCTAAGAGTCTGTTTACTGTCTGCTTAAAGGCTATAACAACGCAAACATCTCACATCAACTTCACATAAAATCAACAGCTTAACCAATGCAACTTGAAGACAGCGGCGTGTTTCAACAAACCAAAGATACGCTGGTTTTAAATTATGCCAAAACGGGGAAAGCTTTCGGAATGGCTGTGACCTGGAGCCCAGAGAAGAATTGTGGACTACAGCCAAGAAGCAAAGTCCATGTCAGAAAGCCAACCCATTAAAAGTTTGAACCAAATATCACTAGGAGTAAATGTGCAACATTGACTTTTTTGATGATTGGAGAAAATCAACAATTCCACAGCTGCCAAAGTGTTTGTTCACCATGCTGGTGCCTCAGGGTCTTACCAGGGTAAAAGTCCATATGATCAGCCTCTACTCCAGTGTGACATGTACAAAGATAAGCTCCTCCATACTCCAAACAGGGACTTCCATCAGGACATGTTCTGCTGTTACTGCACAGGGTCTGAGTTATTCCTGAGTTATTGGAATTGAGAAAAGCAGGTTCATAAATTTTGGAGGAAAATGTCTCCGTCACAGTGTGACCCATTCATCAAGGGATTATTCAGCTCATACCCACCCAGCTGACAGTAGGCTCCGGTGTAGCCAGGAGGGCATTCACAGGTTCCATTGATGCCCACGCAGACACCCCCGTTCTGGCAAAGGCATTCTACTGCAGACACACACACACACACACACACACGCAGAATGAGATCGACTGTGTGAAAGATCCAGCACTAATAACCATCATCAATGCCACATGTTGAGTGTCTTTCATCTGATATATTGCAAACCCAAGGTTCTCAAACTAGCACCGCTTGAATTTCAAAAGGGAAAACAAGCGAGAAATGCTGATTTCTGTGCTGAGTGTCCATCTAATGAACGTTAGCAATCTGAGCTAATAATGGTGTACTTCATTACAGTTTGTGTACCTTACAAACTGGACAATGTTCAATACCAAAAATCGTACAGTACTTCCTTGTTGGGTATTTGGCAAGAAGTACAAAAATAAAAACATTACTATTTGGAAACGTTGACTCCTGAAACAAAATGAAAAGCAAAATTAAACCACATATTTCAATGAAACGTGTACTGCCAATCTAGAGAAACTCTTCCATGTGGTTATCATTGGTCGCATTGATTACTACAACAGTATCTTCACATGTCAGCTGATCCAGAACGCTGCTGCTGGTGTTCTGACTAAAACCAGGAAGGTAGAGCACAGTTCTAAAGTCCTTCCACTGGATCCCTGTAGTTCTGAGAATAGTCTTTAAAATACTGTTGTTGGATGATAAATCACTGAACAGCTTAGCACCACAATACATTAAAGATCTGCTGTTGTCACAGCAACCTTCCAGACCTCTCAGGTCTTCTGGTTCTGATTCTGCTCTGCATCCCCAGAACCAGAACCAGAACCAAACATGGAGATACAGCATTTAGCTTTCATGCAACACAAATCTGGAACTGCAAAACTGCAATTTTAGTTCCTTTAAATCAAGGCTACCCACCTGTTTAGAGTTGCCTTTGAACCATAATATGTCTAACATTCACCAAAATATTTGATGTGTATGATGATTTTAATCATGGCTTCCGTCAGAACGTGATGTTTGTTACTGGTTCCTCAATTGTTAACTCTATGGCGTTTTTATGATGCCTCGTTGTTGTAATTTATTGACTGAACATCTTTCTCCGTTTTATTTGCCGTTGATTATGGTGGTACTGGAAAACCATAGCCCTTACTAACGTGGTTATTTGTTATAAGAAAACCACTGCTGCAAACTATCAATTTGCTGCCATTTTTCTTTTCCAACGACTTCAGAGGATAAAAAAAAAAAAGAAAGAAGAAAAAAATTACCCTTCTGCACAATGCACATCCGCTCCTCACGAACCGTACGAATGTTTTTGTTTTTCTCTCCCTGCTTAATTGCAGCAGCGGATCAAAGGACTCGGCTGTGTCGTGGCTTAATGGCTTCACCTTTGAAGTCACCGGGAGCTCTGGTGGAGGGCATTCATTTTCCGGTGATATGGAGCATATTTTGTGACCAAAAAATGCAATGCCCCCGGGGGCAATTAATGGACTGTTAATTCGAGAGAGCCACTTTGATTGGCCACCTGCGCCGCCCGGGCCCTTTGATCTGAGAGCCTGATTAGGCACGCCTGAGTCCGGCTACTTTCTCTTCCTTGGAGAATCCTGCTCTTTTTTTCCCCTGCTGTGCCTTCCAAGTGAGCCAGGCAGGAAAGTATTTGGGAGATTTAAGAGAGCCTATATAAGCACTGATAGTTATTTCAGCTCAGGGGTGAAAAGCAACATGCATTTGCAGGAGCTCAAACCTTATTAAAGTGCTTCTTGGGCACTTTTAGCAGAGGGAACAAACACTTGCAGCCACTGCACTCAGTTGGTTAAGAGCAATCACTTTTGAAAGATGAAAGTTAATTTCTGGAACAGGAATAGCATGACACAAACTCTACATGCTGTGTGACTGGGAATGAAGTTTTTGAGTGTAAATGGCTACAAACGATAAATCACAGCGCGACGCTATGGCTGCGTTCCAAAGAGCAGCAGTTTTGAAAGCGCGCATACTTCAGCAGCACGGGCTGAAGAAATGACTCGAATACCACGGCACCGCTTCAACTCATAAACTGGCACTTTTTATGTCTAGACGAAACGCTTCCTCTTGTTTGTCAACTAATAAAAAGGCACAACAGAGCAATTATTCGCAGGATCAAGCAACCGGTTCCTGTAGTAAACTGGGCGAGGCCGTGTCAGTTTTGATAATTACGATAATCCATCACTACAGCCGAGTCTTCCAGGGCAGACTTCCACATTCCTGTGGGATAGCAAAGCTCTTCTTCAAAAATACCCCAGTCTGCCTCTCTACCTGCCCAGCTGCCTGCAGTTAGCAGCAGAGAACAAAACCTGCACACTTTGACAGCATTCAGAGCAGAGCACAGGAACAGATCCAAAAGTATCTTCAACCCAGTGCATTCTCAATCTCCCCCAAAATGCAGATGTAAAACAGCAAAATGTGAACTATTTTTGACAAAGCTTCTTGGTTACCTGTTTGGTTGTGTGGATCAGTGGAATTCATCAGCTCTGAGGAAAGAAAACAACAATAGAGGGTCATTTTATTTCATTCAAGTAATATAATATAGAAGAAGAAACCTCTTTCATGTTGAGAAATATACTGGGTTCCAAAAACACTATGGAAGTAAAGGGTTTCAGAAATGAAGAACGACAATGAAAACATTCTTAGAGAAAAGTACATCTTATTCCATAAATATGAAACAATCTTGACAAATTGTGGTGTCCAATTTTTTTTCCCCACACGGGCCAAAATTGTCAAAGCTCACAAAAGATTATTTTGTTTTTCAATTAAAAACGCACAAGTGATAATTATTTTTACGATGTAGACAGTAATTGAAGCGTACAATATTTTAAGAAAAAGAACAAAGTATTCTGACAGTAGTAGAAAAATCTTAGTTTTACATCACAGAGATAAAAAATAAGGCCAATAAATACAGTAAATCAGACAACATAAATCTGAGCTTATTACATAATTCTGTATTTGCAGAAACCAGATCAGAAAGTATGGGAAAAAAATTCAGAGACTTACCCATTTTGAACTAAAAAGTATCCACAATATTCATTAATGAAATTTCACTCGCTTATTTTGTTCCTAAAAGAAGTTTCAAAAAGTTTGAATGTTGGCAAGTTAGATATACAAATAATGAGAAGCATTAATGATGACTCTTGAATTTCATAGAGAAAAAATTGAAAAAGCTCCAGCTTTTCAGCAAACGGTGGAGAAAATAACTGACCTGTTTAAAAACAATGTGAACTCTGAAAATTAGAAGTAATTTTCAGACTTTTCCCACCAGAGTGTCTGACGATATTAAATTCATA
This sequence comes from Poeciliopsis turrubarensis, assembly GCA_010277015.1. Classification (NCBI taxonomy): domain Eukaryota; kingdom Metazoa; phylum Chordata; class Actinopteri; order Cyprinodontiformes; family Poeciliidae; genus Poeciliopsis; species Poeciliopsis turrubarensis. Next base: position 3,814,740 of record VMRN01000035.1, read on the forward strand.
AAAACATTGGTTTGGAAATGACTTAAACTGAGGAATGTTTTTGAATATAAAAGCAAAAGAAAAGAACTAATTTTAGCAAGTTTCCCATGTATTTTTACATAAAGTTACAGATAAATTCCATAATAGAATGATAATAGAAGAAGGCATCATTTTCTTCAGTCATGTCTTTGTTTCATTCAATAAAATAAATCTTTCTTTGCAAGCAACTTTCTTTTTCCTAAAACCTAGAAAGAGGTCAAAACTGTATTCCACTAGCTGTGAAACAAGCAAATGTTAGAATCCAGGGCAAAAAAAACTTGATAAACTAAATTTAATCAAAGGACCAAGGATATTTTTGCAGTTCTAGACAAATTTTATTTCCTGGACAAAAATGAGTCCTTGTATTGTAAAGGTGTTGAATCCGTATTTACTGACCTACTCTGATCCAGTGTTTTTTTTTTTCTTATTTAGATATTACAACACCTTGAAAAGTAATCACATTTTACATTTTATCACATTCCGTCCAGAGACTACAATACAAATAATACAAAGAATATGTTGTTTTCAATAAGTAAAAGTGCCCTGTGCATTTATATTCTGCTACACTGAGTCAATATTTCTGCTACAATCACAGCTGAAAGCCTATTGTTGCATTTCTCTACCAGCTTTAAACATAGAGACAAGACTTTTTCTTGTTCTTCTCAGCAAAATAGCTTATGCTCAATCAGATATGAAGAGGATAATCTGTAAACGTCAGCCTTCAATCCTTATGAAATGCTTAAGGATTTAAGTTTGGAGTTCGACTGAACCATTGTAATAAAGGAATATTAATTTATTGGTATCAGAATAAATCCAGAATCCTTTTCTCAATCCTTCACAGCTATGCACGACTTCATGTCGATCTGTCAGATAAAATCCTGCGGAAATTCATTGAAGGCTTTTCTGTACACATAGTTTCTGTCCACACAGCTGCAGAAATCCTCTCTGAATTCATAATTCTTTCCACTCTTCAAAGTTGATTATTTTAAAGGCACATTAATTTGGCTAAGAGCATGCCGAAGTATGCTAAAAATGTTTTCAGTGGCAGTACATCCACAAATCCCTGCAACTGAACAGGATCAAGAAGCAGAAAAGCCCTCTTCCCACCAACAGGCCTGAGAAGAGAATGCTGCAAATAGTCAGATATTATGAACTGTCTGCAGAGGGGCTTGTGTTACTCTGCAAAGGTAACCAGCATACAATTGATGAAATGTTTTTTACAGGTGAATCCCACCTGTTTCGCAGAACGTCCCAGTGAACGCAACGGGACACGCGCAGGTGAAGCCGGACACCTGATCCACGCATTCTCCTCCATTCAGACACGGCTGGGATTCGCATTCGTTGATGTCTGAGGAACACACCGACAACGAACAATCAAAGGTGAGTCGAGAGGCGGATGTGTTCAACGGTAAGCTGGATTAGCGGGATTGGCCTCGCCTGGTGCAGGCATAAAGTTTCATTGACCAGGTGTCTGGCATTAGGATTAATCTGGTTTCATGTAGAAACAGGGATTTGTGAACTCTGGAGGGCCTGATCATTTCATTTCCTCCCGGATTTAAGTTACAAAACTAAACATCTGCACAGTACTTAGATGAGAAAATGACTTTTTGCATACTGACTTCACTGACGGAGGCTGTTTGAATATTTTCAAAAGAAGCGGTGCTTTGAAATCACTTCTAACAAGACCAGTTTGTCTACCAGTACCAATTTGTCCAGACTGATGAAGTTTTTGACATAAACATCAACTAAAAAACTGAATGTAATGCAGAATGAAGTGAAAATGAGTCGACCGAGACAAACTCCACTCACCTGTCTCACAACGCACTCCGGTGAAACCCGGCTCACACACACAGGTGAAATTGCCATCGCCTTGTATGCACGATGCGTTGTTAAGGCATGGTCTGTCTTCGCATTCGTCAATGTCTGCAACACACACACAAGCACACAGAAAGAAACACTCAGGAAATATTTACTCAGCTGATTAATATACCCGCCACGCGGCTCCCCTCATCCTGCAAATATGTGCTGCTGGCTGTGAAGGTCTTAGAAGAGGCTTTGATACTTCTTTGCAGGCTGACCGTCTTTGTGTTTGTGTGGTAAGGCGCTTAATAAGCGCTTAGGTTCCAGGTAGGAAGGAAATTTGTTCAGCACGGTCGGAAACTACATCTCCATTTTAAGTAAACATGGCTTTTTCTCATATCAGATAGTCACCTTCCTGAAATATTGGCATAAGTCTTTTTTTTTTCTTTTTTTTTGCCAAAAGTGTTTCAGGCCTGAGACTACAGAACTACAGGACAAGTGCATCTTAAGCTTTATAGATTTTTATTTCCAATAACATGTATTCTTTTGTTACTACTTTACAATTATTTTTTTATGTTGTGTTGCTCTAATAGATAAAATCGGTTCCGATCTTGTCGACTCCCGTTAGCTGGTTCTAGAAAATGACTTGAAATCATTGGATGTCAAAGAGGAGAAAAACTCCTTCAAGAGTATAGAAATATAGAAGTGATGGGCTAAGATGCAAAATGACTGACGCTTATGGTAACAAAACGTTAACCGGTTGCGTTTGTCAAAAAATAGTCGGTCATGTGACTCTCATCCAAATTGACAGGTTTGACGTTTTACAGATTGGTGATTGGCCAGAAAAAGTCACGTTCTCCTCTTCATAAAAATTGCACAAAAATTCATTAAAAGTAAATGCAAAATAACAGGCTTATATAAAATATCACTCACTGCTTGAAGTTAACATTGTGTTGCATCAGGATCGAAAGGGGAGAAACATGCAGATATCACACCCAATCCCAATAGAATGGAAACACAAATGCTGCCTTAATGGAGGATTATAAATGGGAAAGTGACTTCGAGTCATGACAGCCTGAGGAAATGGGTGGAATGTACCTGTTTGACAGTGAACCCCCATGTATCCGGGAGGACACACGCAGATGAAACCATTAATCCGATCTTTACAACTCCCACCATTCTGGCACGGACTGGAAGCACACTCGTTGACATCTGCAAAAACAGGAGGAAACACAAGGGAGGCACTATGATGTTTTTAATTAAAAGGAAACATCTGGTAAACGATTGAGACGACTTCCAAGGATAACACATCTGATTGGCGCAGAGCTGATACAGGTATTAAGGAAATACTCAGGTGTCCCTCTGGAAAGTCTGCTGAAATCTAGCTATTTTCTTTACAAGCCAACATTATTTTTCCTGGCTGTTTTGGAGTAGACAAGTAGTCACTCGCAGCATGCACCGTGTGTCAAGCTAAACACAGCAGGAAGCAGTGTCAACCATAACTCACTGATTTGGCACCGCCGGCCAGTGAAGCCAGCCAAGCAGGAGCAAGTGAAGGAGGGGTTGCCTGTAATACAGTCATCGATGCACTGGCCTCCGTTCAGGCACGGACGCAGGTGCGGACACACCGAGGCTAGAAGATAACGGGAACAGGAAGCGGCATAACGTCAAAATGTCAAAGGTGCGATTTCAAAAGAAATGTTCTTCTTTTAAGGAGCGCGGCTCTCACCAGAGTTGCACCCTCCCACTTCCACGTTTGCGTCGTCTATTCTGAAGACCCATCTGCCCGGGTAGCCGACGTTGGTCGTTTCCTCTAAGCCGACCACATCGGCGGTGCGAGAGCCCGGGATGTTGAAGTAGCGCCTGCCATCGCCAGCGTTAAAGCCTGCCTAGGAAGACAGTAACAAACGGGATGGACATGTCAAAGGACTGATAATAAAGAGATACTGAACCACTCTTGACAGATGGGCACTTTGTATCCACAAGCAAGATAAGAAAGAGATCTTACCTGTGCTGCAATTCCCCCCAACCCCACAAGGTTTCCTCCACTGCTGGCATGTCTCCCTGTTGTCCACGTGATGTTATTGTACTGGAATATGGTAAAGGAAAGCTCTCCATCTGTAATCAGCACCACCTGGAAAGTATTAACCTGCACAGAAGGAAAAAACAGCTTTGGGTAAAATAATGACTTCATTAGTTGTTGATGCAAGAAAAAACCTTGAATGCCAAAGAAAAATCTCTACTTAGATAACAAAAGGGAGTAAAGATAACAAATACAAGACCTTGAATTTACTTGGCTAAAGGTTTGCCATCATTTTGTCTGCTACTACGCTGTGGAAAAGCATTAATACCCATTAGAGAGACTGATTAGGAAGGTCAGGCCTGCAGGCAGGCCGGTAAAAGAGATTTGCAGTAATTTAATTGAGTAGTTAAAGGGTTGTAAGTCATGTGGGATAATGATTTGCATCATAGGATTGAGGTGACAGACCTCCAGGGGCAATCCCTGGCAATGATGGGAGCACACGTCTGTCCGAAAGGTCCCTAAACTGTGTGCATCTGTACATAGGGTGTCTTTACATATGTACAATTCTAACACATCACATGAAATCCCAAATCTCAATAACATACATGAAAACTTGTGCTTTAACATGAGAAAACAGAGTCAAGATGTATAAATACTTTTTTTAAGGCGATGTAAGTTGCATGGTTTTGACCATGTTTTTGCACCACGGTTCTGCTTCCTTAAAACTCACTCAAGTAGAAAATTTATTTTTCTCTTATTTAGAAAAATAAATAAAAAATAGTTTTTGCATACTTGTTAAAGATGTCACGATGTCCTGATATCATGGACACAGATAAGATCTGAAAAAAAAATTACTTCTCTACCTCCTTCCTGTGATCATACTGCCATGTGTAGAAATTCACAGCTCCCAGGTCAGAAGCAGCTAATAAGAGCCAGGAGGAGAGTCTTAGCGCTGTTAATCAAGCTCATGTTTACCCTGCTCCTACCCTGTCCTTTGCTCCGTACTCCACTACAGCTGGTTCTGCAAAGCAGAGCCTGCCTTGAATGCACAGGCTCGTTAACATGGCCAGCAGTGACAACGGCTAACCAGTTTTCCAGTAATGTTACTAACCGCCTCCTGGCTCTGATTGGTTGCCTCTACCCAGGGCCAGTGTATTTCTACTGTATTGTATGTTGAGATCAGATTTTGAAAACATCCAAAGTTACATTACTACTGAACTTGATGTTGACAGAACAGATTTGGGTAAATTTGTACCGGCGTTTGGGAGTTTCCTCCAAAGAAAGTGACTTGGTGCCAAGTAGAAATGAGCACCCATGTTGCGTTGAAGTCCGGGAACTCTGTGAAGTACGTCCTGACATCACCTGAAGCCCTTCTCAAGACGGAAGCGTCCTGGCTCTGCCTGTAGAAGACGCTCCCTGCCAGGCGGTTGTCCACATCGGCCCAGAACGGCGCCACCACCCTTCTGTCGCCAGCAATTGGAAAAGCCACCGGTGTAAACTGAGAGACCTCCCTCAGGAAAGACACAAGACCGTTGTTGTTAACCTGAGGAGAGGAACCAACAAAGCCACATGAATAAAACACCCCACATATCAGCCTGAAGTTGCTCTGACTTGTTTATAGGATTAGGTGGAGTTAGGCGAAAAGTGCTGAATGGGGAAACATAAACTTGGCCGCACTGCACCGACGTCACTGGGTAAACTCTGGAAATGAGCAGTGAAAGCTGCTTTCGTGGAAGTTGGCGCTTCCTACTTAGCAAACAGACGCTTCCTTTAATTCAAATGATGACAGCAATTGAGAGAACCTGCTTTCTGCTGCTCACACCTCCAAAGTCAGCACACCTGGAAGAGCATTTGTGGTCTCTAAATCTGCAGACTTCCACCAGCAGTAAAGTAACCAAAAACCTTCAGACAAGAAAAGGTAATGCAGCGACGTGAGTTCAGGAAAATGGTGTATGTGAAGGTTTGCTGTTTGATTTGCTCATAACTGGTATAACTGGGAAGTTATTTTAAAGATGTAAATGTGGACTTTACAATAGCAGCTAAAACATCCATATACTATATATATATATTTATATAGATTTCGATGTCAAATAATTGACTTTCAACATGTTTTTTTATATTTCTACTAAAGAGGCATTTCTGAAAAGAGAATAAGTCAACATAAAATGAGTATAAACAAGAAAGATATCTTTTTTTAAATTAAAAATCGCAAATGATTTATACTCATCTCAATAATCAAGAGAACAATCTTTACTGGCGATACAGCAGACCCTGAGCAGTATTCTGCATGGTTCAGTCTTAAACTTATCTTTAAGACTGACTGGCCTCCTTTCCATCACCCTCATCCTTTGCTCCCTTCACTGATCCTCTGTCAGATTCAAATCAGGAGTTTAGACTGGGCCACTCCAAAAACTTGTAAAACAGAAAAAAAGAAATTAAAACAAACAAACAAAAAAACAACCAGTGAGAAGAAACATGTTGGTAAAAAAACCCCCTAAAAGATTACCTTAAGACTTAATCTGGCAGTGGTGCGAATAATTTTGTGCTTATCTGTATTAGCACCTTGACTACTAGCAAGCATTTATGCCGTGCTTATGACTAAATGTTATTTTTTTTAGCATTTAATCATCCTACAGAAAGTAAAAGGTTCACATGACATTCATTTACTCACTTAATTCTCTTTATCTGGCTAAATTCCACTATACACATTTAGTCCCCACTGAGTCTCCAATAAAAGCAGACAAATCTGAGCATTTCTGACTCCTTGTGATTAATACTGTTTTAACATGCAATTAGAGAAAAATATCTAAAATTGCGCCGAGCATCATTAGGAATTGTAAATGCAAGTTAAGACGAAACAGAATCTGCAAAAGGAAGTCTGAGAAACATATAAGGAGCGAGTTGTTTACATAGCTCTGTAGAAGGCGTGGGCCAGTCACCAGCTAGACCAGAGGTGGGCAGAGTACGCAAAAATTGCACTCAAGCAAGAGTAGCACTAGTTCAACATATTTTCACACACATAGAAAGTAGTATTTCAAGAAATTTTTCAAGAGTGAAAAAGTATTTGGTGAAATGGTTCCTCTAGTGTAGTGTAACTGATCACAACTTCTGAATATTTAAAAATTATGTCATCAGACAGACCAAATTATATTCGTGCAAATTCTAGGATCTTAAAGATAGAAATAAAAAGACTTGTTTACAGAGCTTGCATAGAAGCAAGAAGTGTCGCTACAACATGAGCGTCAAGTTAGAGTCCGTGTCTGGTGCATTTTGGGTAAATCAAGTTTTTTTATCATTCCGTGAAGTGATAGTAATGATACTTCATAATAATATCACTCAAATAAAAGGTGCAGTGAAGTGAAATTACTCCTAAAAGTTTTCTTTGTTTTTTGTTCATTCAAAACACTACTCAAGTAAATGTAACTTGTTACAACCAACCGCTAGTTTCAATATATGCCAAGATTTCAAAACTGATTTAATTTTTTTTCCATTCTTATCACAGCATGAGAATCTAGTTTGCAAACGCCCAGTTAGGGAACTTTCCTGATGCAACGTGATATAAGAAGTGATTTAGGTTATAGCACATGAATGAACATCGTGATTCTTCAATTTCAACATGGTGACAGATTCTGAATCATTGCTCTAATAAAGTTAGAACCAGATACAGCACGACAGGCTAACTGTCCTATCAAACCACCAGTGGGGAAAGGTTCATCCTGCAGACAGAGGGGATGAATCCCAATGAAAGGCTTTCATTCATGCATTGTGCCGGAGTATTATTAGCATGGGAAGAGTCTGTCCGCGCTGGCTGGCACCTTTCCTCTGTGTCCTAAAACCCCAGGGTGAACTCTCTTCGCTTTCACGCTGAGTGGCATGTGACAGTGACAAAGCAACGTCAGATGGCTGAACCCGGCTCCGCGGATGCATGAAAACCATAATTTGAAGAACTTTGCTGTAAAAACAGCAGAGGAAGTTTTGTTTGGCACAGCGCAGCAGTTCAGTTAATTGCCCAACCACAGTCTTCCCCTCTGAATCAGCGTGATGTGGTGAGAATGTGGCCGGTGCAGAGAGAAAGAAAGATACAGAGAGAAGGAGAGAGAGAGGGGACGGACTCCTGAGGCAGAATTCAGGGGTTGGCCGGAGTGCCATCTGATACCAGAAAAAAATTAATTAATTAATTAATTAATAATAATAATAATACAAGAGCGGGGGCATAGCAAATAAGAGCTCTGTGCTGACAGCAGCCTGAAAGTGACCCATCCTTAAACGAGAATTAGCGTAGGAAATGCCAAAAAATAAATAACATTTTATATTGTAACATTAGAACATATATATTATTTTTATATCTAATCCACTGTAGTAGCATCTGGAACTGCTTAGACAAGTGCATTTCCACCTTGTAGAGAGCCTCTAAAGGTGGCTTTCACATGGAAATAACATTTGAGGAAAAAAAACATATTTTTCTCATATTCTAACTGATCTGTGACATTCAGGGAGGGAAGGTTCTGTATCACACTGATGTGAGAAAGTAAGGGGGTTCAGAGCTGCCTTGAGTTGTGCTGTAGAATGACTTAGTTTGGAAACACCGGTAGGAAAGAGGTGCAACGAGTAGGACCTGGGCGATATGGACTTAAAGGGAAGATATTATGTATTTTCCAGTCACATAGTGCCATTTATTAACATTATCAAGTAACTGCGTTAACTTCAGTTGTTTTAAAAATGATCGACATATTGAATACGACTTAAAAGAACTTTGCCTTTGTAATCTAGTGGCTTAAAATTTGGCTTCTGTCTCTTTAAGATACTCCTGTTCTTTCTAAAACTCTGGACGCCATCACAACTTGATGATTCGTTGAAGAATCTGAATTGTTGAGTACAACAACATTTAATTTATCTCTGGGATCAATAAAGTATTTTTGAATTGGAATTTGAACATTCCTTCTCTATTAGCCCTTTATTACCAGCATTGCACTCAGAAGTAGCTTCTATAATGAGCTCAGTAGATGTGAAGGTCCACCAGGTGTTTGCTTATTGCCGCTGGCTAGTCTGAAGGAGCTGAGTGAGGCAGTAGTGGAGGAGAACTGCTCTGTGAGGCTGGGGGCTCAGAGGAGGAGCTTTTTCCTCAAAGGCGGCGCTAGGTCCACGCAGGCGTTTTGCACAGCTGGATGGTTGCCATGGAGAACCATCCACAGTCTTCTCAAAGGATTTCTCAAACAAAGGATTTCTCAAACAAGCATGGAGGGGATGTTTTTGACGAGGGGATAATGTTACAACAAGTGTTATTCGACATCACACCGCCCCTTTAAAGTTTTGTCACAATATTTTGTGGGACTATTGTGATAACAATAAACGTGACAATGAGAATTATTCATTACTTCTTTTTTTACGTGACCATGTCTGACTGCATCAGACATAGCTCCACAAACACAAATGCTACCCTCGAAAAACATAGCAATTTGTAATACACTTCTTTAGGACAGCAGCCACATAAAGAAATGTGATTTGTGACACTGACCTGCTCACAGTAGCTGAATTTTATCATATTTTCAAATTTATTGACACTCTCATTGAACAAAGAGTGGAGAAAATAGTAAAAATAACAATCCCGACAATACGGACAACATTATTTGATTATTTTGAATCTATTGTGACAACAATAAATCAAAATTCGCATAATGGAAGAAATTTACCACAATATACCATTAACGATACAGTAAATACCCATTTGTAGCAATGAGTCAATCATAGAAGATGTATCCCTCACTTTAAGTGGTACCACTTCATCCTGCAACAAACTTTTTCTTTATATTTTTTTGGGGGGGATTTCTTCGCCAGATATATTCAGGATTTTGCTTGGGTGGTTTTCTTTAGAGCCAAGCAGTTTTATAGGCTAAAATAAACTTTCTTCTGGCTTAAGCCTCGCCAAAGCAAAGCTCTAAATGAAAAAGAGGGCCATAGATCAGCTTGGGAAAACATTAGTTTTTCTTGTCAAAAAGTGAGGTTCCACAGCTACAACCTTGTCCAGATATAGCCGACAGGACCAGAGAAGGTGAATGCACTTGTACCCTCTCGGCTCAGAAAAGAGTTGTTGACTTACAACAGAAAACACATTTCTTTAATATATATCCAGTATATAGGTCATTAGATAATTAGATAGCATGTTTAATTCAACTGTGTTGTATTTTAAATGATGAAAACTGTTGGAGTCACTTACATTTTCCCTCTGCCTTTGTGATCAGTCTGCTCTTATAAAATTCAGTCTTTCAAAATAAAAAGAGAAGAGGAACGGCAGTTTACAACGACTTGTGTGCCAAGCAGTTTAGTTCTAATATATTCTAAAAAAGTATATATTTATATGACTGAATTCAATCATTTTAAAACTTCCCAAAAATAGTCAATTTCAGCTTATCGTTAAAAAGTTTTCTGTCTACAGAAACTCTGAAACTTTTGTCGAACCACAGAGTTGCAACATTCACTCCACCTGTATGAGACTCAAGGGACAAGGAGCAGTTTCATTTTGTTTACTTGTCAGCAATCCCTCATGCTGAGAATTCATTTGTTTTAAAAATTCAACCCTTTCAACATTCCCCTGTTACGCCTTAAATCTCACACATCCCAAAACGAGAACTTCTAGTTCGCCTGCAGACAGATTTCTCTTAACTGGATCTTTTTTCTGTCAACTAGTTGCGTCAATACTAAAACATCTCACCATTTTCAGTCCATAAACACATCATCAACCATGACGTGATGCATTTTGTCAAGTTGAATGTATAACACAGTAGAGGTAAATGCTGAATGCCAATGCATAAATTTAGGAAATCTTGTTATTCCTGTATTTTGTGTTGGGTTTTACAACTTCTGCCTAAAAAAAAACAAAACAAAAAAACCAGCAAGAAATTTTTGTTTCTTAGTCCGAAATTTGAACTACTGGACTCAGGAGCCTGAGTTGTGCATCTCTATGAAAAAGTATCCCTGATGTGGATAAAGACTTGACACATGGAGCAGCAAATAAAACAGCAGAGCGTCTTGTTGCTCTGCAGGCTCCCTATAGTCAGGCAGAAAGAGAAAACAATTGCAGCACTGCTTGCTTTAACAACCTTCACCTGCTGCTTTATATTATTTGGAACTACTCATTTACAATAGCCCACTGCTACAACCTGTGTTTTCCATTTGGGATAAGCTTCAGAAAGTTATATGATTGAGAGCTGCTGCTCAGATGCCTGAAACGTCATCCCTTGTTTTTCATTGCAGCTGTTGTCCATTAAGAGCACATTGCTCTTTATAGGCCACAATCACTAATTCTTACATTTGTAGTTGCGCTGTAGATCATAGGATAGTTAACCTTTTTTTTGGTGTTTTTTGTTTTGTGTTGGTCCCATTAAATAAGGAATAATGGCATTTTTTCGCTGATCATGTGGGATAAAGTTAGGTTTAGCACTTTGAACACTCCGCCACTCCCACCTGTCAGCTGTTATTTTCAAACTTCAAGGTTCCACTTGCTTTTGTAATTGTGCTTGAGTTAAATGGTAAAAAACGTTTTTCTTTTTTTTTCTTCTTAAACTTCTATGTTAAAGTGTCTTTTTTTGGTTGGGTTTGAGTAGATCTGCAACAATTTCTGGGATTATTTGATAAAAAAACAAAATCTCTAGGCTAAATTTTTATTGTATTTCATATAGCTTCATACTGTTCAACCGCCTAATGTTTTTCTCAGCAGAGTAACGTGTTTCGTGTTTCACAGGGTACAGTTATTGTGGTTGCGCAACGTTCTTCTGTTTACATTAGCTGTGATGGCGTAAGATGGGAGGAAAAGACCCCAAACATTATACATTTAGGTTTGTACTAAAAAAAGATAAAAGCAAACATCTTCTACAGTAAATCAAGTTAGCTTAGCGTAGCAGTGAAACGTCAACAATACCTTCACTGATAAATCTATTTCTGAGTAATGAAACAGTAGACCCCTGCAGACATAATCAAACTATTATTGGAATTGGAAAAAGATGCATGCCTTAATAAATGATGAGATGCAATGATGCACCGCACAGATCAGCTCTCAGTGAGGAAAATAAGTTTGATTCAACAATAGCTATTTCAAAGATCCATCTGCGTAAAGAGGCAGTATTATGTATTTTCCAGGCATATAATGCCATTTTATAACATTATCAAGTAACTTGCTACTTGAAGTTAACATCAGTTGTTATAAAAATGCTGCATGTATCAAATATGACTTTAAACAAATCTGTCTTGGTGATACACTGCCTTAAAATTGGGCCTTCATCTCTTTAAGAAACTCCAGTTCTTTCTGAGAATCTGCTTTCAGGAAGTCATCAGAACATGACTCCTCTATTTAACAACATTTTTACCAGCGTTGCACTGAGAAATAGCTACTATAATGAGCTCAGGAGATGCACAGTTCCACCAAGTGTTTGCTAATTGCTGCTAGCTAGGCTGAAGGAACTGAGTGGGGCAGTCACATAGGAGGGCGTCCCTGTTAGGCGGAAGCTAAATAGCTTGGAAACTTCACCTCCAAGGAGGAGGTGCATCTTGAAGGCATTACGACAGGGATGTCAAACTCCAGTCCTCAAGGCCCGGTGTCCTGCAGGTTTTACATGTGGTTCTGCTGATGATCCTAAATAGAATAATTTAGTCCTCATTGTGTAATTTAATCTACACAAGGAGGAGGTAATTAAGCCATTTCATTCCAGTGTTTTGTACCTGTGGCACATCGAAAAACTGCAGGACAGCGCCCCTTGAGGGCTGGAGTTTGACACCTGTGCATTACAAGGTCCACCCAGATGTTTGGCACATCTGAATGGTTGCCATGGGACACCAGGTTGATCATGTGACACCAGTACATTGGGCTGGGCCAGAGGTGTATCACTTAATGGTGATCTGGTTAGCATGGCTTAAGACCCTCCCTTGGTCTTTAGAAATGGGGTCCATTGGACCCTCAGGCACTGTGCGCAGTCTGACGGGGTCAAACTGACACCAGGTGCGCTTTTGCAAGGTTGTTTTTTCTGTGGTTTTGGAAAACTGACAGTCTGACTGAGTGTCACACTAAGGAGGAAGATGAGTGAGGAGTTTTTCTCTTAAACAGATTAGAACAGAACAACAGGTACCTTTGATCAAGTTGATCTACAGCTCATTGCTTTGGCTTTTGTCACAAAACGGTCACTACTTTTGTAGTTCAATTTTCACATGAATTATGATTTGAATGAAAAATTCAAAGTGAATTTTTCATAAATTTTTGTATTTGTAGGTAAATTTGCTGAAGGTGAATTTCTTCAGGGAAATTCAAAGTAAAAAAACAAACATCATTTATAATTTTACAGAACTAAACTTTCTCTTATATTCGAGAGAATATACAAGCTTGATTTTTAATCATGCTAGTAATGCTGCACATTACTAATTTCTCCCATAAGATTCTGAAGAGTTCAACATGTCAACTCTGTAATGATTTGCATTACAATTTTATGAAAAACTTTGCTCTCCCAAACATGTGCCAACTCATTGCTTCTGCTCCAAAAATCAATAATTAATGAGCAGCTGAAAGCTTGATGAGAACTGAGTCACCTGCAAAAGAAATTGATTAGGTTATGTATATAGATACTCTCCGAACAAGAAGTAGATTGGTCAGATAGGAATATTCTCACGTGCTCATAAACGTGTGTCGTTTCTCTGATTCTGGATGTCTTCCTTCGTGTTCCTTGCACTCAAATTCAAAGGGAATGGTTAATCTGAGCACGATAATCGTTCAGAACCTCCTAATGGGGTTATGCACACACATCTGTGCTCTGTTAAAGTGATCGGTCGTTTCTCAGATACAAGCAGTCGGACAGTTCCAGAGGGGAAAGACCCCTGCCATGTTATCTGAGGTGTGGGAGGAGAGGGAGGGGAGGATGTGGAGGAGTAGTAGAAGAAGAGATCCCAGCAACACGAGAAAACTCCCAGATACAAAACCATAACAGTGGGACAAGCCTGGTTACTATGTGGCATAAATAGGAGTGGAAGTTGGGAAAGACCCTGGGTTCAATAAAAGAAGTTTAAAGTGACATTTAGAGATCACAGTAACTAAAGGTTGAATTCCTTCTGTGTCTGGAAATAGCACATAATAGGGATCATATAGTTCTAAAAAGGATCAGCTGCAAAAGGTTTCAAGGGCTCAAAAGCTTCAGTAATGCTAATGAAGTAAGACAGCACCCACACAGCGTCTAAAATCGGTCTGCTTCCACGGCTTCTTTGTGGCAGCGGCCCAGAGGCTTGGAGCGAGCTCCTGGGAGAAATCTACAAATTTATCCCTGAGAGCTGAGTGAAATACTATCTGCTTCCCGACGGCAGATATCGGCCCGCGGCCTGCACGCCTTGCAGCAGATGTTTCATGGATTCAGGTGAGCCGCTGAAAGGAGTGAGTGTCATTTTAGGATGATTCATTCATTCATGGCGTTTTCAGCAACTTCAGAATTACAAACGACTAAAAATGCTGAGCAATATAACATCATGTGCAACAGGGCAAGTTTGCCCTGGTTTTCATGACTGTCGTGATGCTAATTTGATCTGAGATCAACAAGTCAAGCAGCCTGCAGCTTGTCTTATCTTGTCTAATTTGACAGGTGGAGATTAGTGTTATTGCAGAAGGCTGCGAGAGAAATGGTGTTTTGGAAGACGACCTTTTGACCTTGCTAATTGTCGTCATGGTTCCTCATTCTTTTTAATGCCAGAGATCTCAACGGGAGGGGCGCTAAGGGGGGGGGACAGGCATGGCTCCAGGCGAGGAGGGGCAGATTTGGAGAGAAAGTGTGGATGCATAACCACAACAGGTGGTGTTGATTTAAGAGAGTTCTGCCTTTTCCTTTTCCATTTGCTGGAGCAGAACCCAATATATGACAAAGGCAGATCAAAGGATGCTTCGCTTACGCTGCGCGAAAAGCCTTGTCAAACCTTTCAGCTTCCTCCCAAGAGCACTGTTTTTGCTCTTTTTGGCGTGCGCATTTCCTCCCCTTCTTCCCAGCTTCTTGTGTAGAAGAATTACTCACAGATGCTGAACACAAACTGTCATTTCCCTCAGAAGGCTCTTTCGCAGATTTACTTTTAGCGGCGGGTTACCACTGTTCTGCTAATAGTTTGGTCTCCCACGTGTGCTCGGGAGCAAGCAGAGTGCAGGAATGGAGCAGATGTAAGGAGAAAGGGAGAGCCCGGCATTTTTTTTTTTTTTTTTTTATTAACAAATGAGATTATTACACAGAGGACTCAGCGAAAACTCAGAACGAACTTTGCAGTGAAGGATTTGGCCGTGCACTGGATCTCACCAGACCCCCTCCCTGCACAAATCACACCTTGTCAGCTTCAACTGCTACCTGTGCTTTACCCACACACACACACGCGCACACATGTGATGACATACCAAGACACATCCAACTCAGACAGAAAACACACAGTTCTTTTCATCTACTCACATAAAGTCCCGAGTGTCTGTCACCAAAGAACGGGAAGGCTACAGAGATTTCCCGGAGCCCGGAGCCTCCGTCGTCCTGGGCGGTGGTCTGGGCATCCCCCTGGTCAGGACCGAAGGGGTAGAAGTCCTCCAGGGACACGGCGGGTTCCACCCCGGGCAGCAGGGTGCAGAAGCAGGGCAGGAGGGCTTGCAGCACCAGCAGCAGCATGGCCTTGGCCGCCCAGGGATGGAGCTGACAGCAGGCACCGTGGAAGGGAGGGAGGAGCTCACGCACCTCAGGCAACAAGTGCAGAGTGGAGCAGAACAGGACAAGACCGGACGCTTTTTCCTCCTCTGAGCCGCAGCAAAGCCGGAGTCCTCCCCGACCGCTGCCCCCTCCTCGGATCTGCCTCTGCCTCCCCTCTCACTCGTCCTTTCAGCAGCAAGCTGGGCTTCTTGTGTGAGACAGGGGAATACAGCAGATTCCTTGCATTCTGCTTGCTGCCGGCCGCCGCGTGAGCTTACAGTCCGTCTCACTGAAATGAAACAGGGAAAGAAATGAAAGAAGAGGAGTGTGGGGGGGGGGGTGGGAGCAGCGTGATTCAGCTGAGATGTTTTTCTTTTTTTGATTTTTTTTTTTTCCTTTTTTAAAAACAATCCAGTGATTTGATCCCTGATGGTCAGCTTAGAAATATCCTCAATAAAAGCTCTATTCTGCTTGCCAAAAGAGTTCTTTCAGCTTTTGGCCCCACCTCCCCCACAGGGGATTCACTACCTTGCATAATTAACTCTGTCTGGCCAATAGTCAGAGAGAGGTCGGTAACTGGATAACCACTGGGTGGATCTATGTTAATCAAAGGGCTGCTTTAAAGAAAGTCTGACAGATTTTTCCCCCCGCACAGTTAACCTCTCTCTATGTGCAGTTACTAACATGTTGGCTCTGAGATGAAAAAAACAAAAAAACAAAACGGAAAAAAACTCACACAGTATACAAAGAAGAAATCAAGAGAATATTAAGCTTGATTTAAAGTCCGAATATTTGGAAAAACAGGATCTTTAAGTCTTAATAACACTTTCTCATGCATATCTGTAAATGTATGGATGTTTTTATTTGAAATAAATGAGCAGAGATGCTCGATGTGGCTGAGAAAGTTTACAATCTTTTTTGACTGAAAATGATGGTGACTTTTTAACAGTGCAGCACATTTCGTAATATGACATGATGCAAAACTTTCAAACAATTCCACTTCACATTTGCATGCTCTAATAATTAAACTTAGTTATTCTCATTTAGATCAATTAAACAATGAATTTGATCGTGTCAGAAAACGGCCACATGACCATGATAACAAATGAGTATGCAGATCAATCAAAACCCAAATTAACGAAAGGTTTTCATCACGGGAAAATTGGACAGATAAAGTTCTCTGAGCCACAAAGCAATCCCACGAAACAATGTGCCACATCCAGTTCACTTCAGAACAATACGCTTATTGTTTGTTGTTGTTGAGCTTTCTCGCAGATTAGTGTAATCCCGCGCGCATGTCTGTCTGCGGGGCGGCTGTGAACGCCTCGGCAGCGCGTTCTGTACGCTTCCAAGTATGGCTGTGGCTTGACACATGCAGATGTTGGAAAGCTTCCAGGAGGACAGCGGAGGAAGAACACAGAGGCGCCACATACTTCACTGCCTACACACCGGGCTGTAGCATCTGAATGAAATATTCCTGACACCTTCCCATCTCTCAATCGAGCTGCTCTTTGAGAGCCAGCACCTGGGGGGACCAGGAAGGAGGAAGAATGTAGATTATAATAAGACGATAAGAATAGGTGAATATTTTTCCAGCTGCAGGTATAATACCTGTTCCTCGAGGTGTCTGACCCTCTGGCAGTGAGCCATCTTTCTGGTCTCCAAGGACAGCTCCGCCTGGAGCCGACTGTCCCTCAGGCGCTCCGACTCTAAATCCAGTTCCCTGTGATGATGGGCTGTCACCTCCAGGAGGTGCTGTGCATGAGCGCGCTCCATCTCCGGGATTTGGATCTATCATAAGTTTGTTCAGTTTTGAAGGGTTGAAAACAGAGAGTAGAAAGAAAAAGATCAATCGAGGAAAGGGTAAAAGTTGTTGTTCACTTTTTCTTTTGTAATCGGGAAACTGACGGGACTTTTAAACTGACAGTTATAAATATCATCATTCTTTATGGACTCCTTCATGAAGACTCCTTCATGTTCGTGACAAGTGCTACGTCATGTTTATGACAGTACCATGTCTTATGCACACCTCTTCAAATAAAGTGTTACCAAAAAATCTAAAGAATTATATTTTTATTCATCGCTCATTTATTTAAGAAATCAAAAACAATTACGTTTTTGCAAAAGTATTTATATTACTTGAATATTTTCACATTTTGTTGCAGTCCTGCCACTGATTTTTTTTGCGTCTTATTAGGATTATATGTTGCATACCAAGAGAAGATACAGAAGAAGAAAAAATTTGTGTTAATATATATATTTTTTTACAAATCTAATTCACATAAGCAAACACATCAGGAGTATTTGTTTGATGGTTTCATGATGTTTTTATGATGTAAAGCACCTTGAACTGCCTTGTTGTGCCCAATACCTAAGGGTAGATCTATTCAGTCTAATTCTATGCTTTGTGTTCTCAAAAACGTCATGTTTTATTATTTATTTTACACTATATTTAGAATTCCTAATTGCATTTCTGAACCATTTGAAAAAAAGTTTGTTGCAGTTTTTTTTTTTTTTTTTTTTTTACGTTTGCCCAAACTAATCAACCTACTGTTTTCAGTTTCCTTATGTTTTTATTTTCCATTGGGCATTACAATCCTAATTGCACTGACTGAACAAATCAAAGTTTGACCAAGCTTGTGAAGCTACTGGTGTATTTAAGTCCGCTGCACTGGTGCAGAGTTTTAAAATAAATGCAGAATTTAGTACATTTCTGTCTGTATTTAAAAAAAAAAACACACATTTTAAGTAAATTCAGCACTACATTTCTGTATCGGATTGGCTGATGTTAACCTCGATGTCAGGAAGGAAAAAAGTGGATCGGTAGTTAAAATGGCCAAAAATCCTAATGAAATACGAGAAAGTGAGAAAAAGGTCAAAAGACATAAATATATTGACAAGTCATTACAACAAATGTGAGCTAGAATTGATTGAAATTTCCCATTTCATTTGTTTCACCTCATTCAGAACACGTCTTCCCTCATGGCCCATGTCGCAAGGATCTTCTTACCTTGAGAGTCTGAACTACTCTCTGCTCTTCAGTCAGCTCTTTCTCCAGGCTTTGCAGTGTCTGCTCCAACTGGGCTTTCTCCCTGGCAACAGATACCACCTCCTCTTCTTTTCTGAGTCTCTTCATCTCCACCTGACAACAAAGAAAAGGAAACAAATTCACCATAACTCTTCCGACACTCAAGTTCTAGCATTTTTGTAGCATAAATCGGCAAAATGTAGTTTGTTTTGTGGATTTCTTTATACCAAAAAACATAGCTAATATGTAGCAAAAATTATTGAAATACAAAAATAATTAGTTCCTGAAAGACTCAGTGTACCTGCTCATTTATGTGTCTTATGGCCTCAGCATCTGCATGTATTCATAGAGTCCAGAGTGTGGCAGCAAGGTCTCTGAGCAACACTAAACACATACTACTTCAGTTCTGGATTCTTTTGTATAAAGGCTTCCAGCAGTTTCAGAATTGAATTTAAGATACTTTAATTACATTTAAAGCCAATTATGGCTTGGCTTGCTCATATAATTTAGATGTTTCAGGTTTTTTTTCCTCTTTTGACCAAAAAAACCTTCGAAGGCTTTCTGGTGGAACGTGTATTTTTTTACATATAAATATAGCGTTCTTTAAAAAGTACTTTCAAAATGAGGCTTTTAAAATGAGCAGACTCACTTTCTCTAATGTCTTTCTCAGTGCAGACTTGTCTTTACTGAGGTGTGTCAACGCCTTCTCCATCTTTGCTTTCTCGTTCTGAAGCTTTTGCAAAGAGCTCTGCATGCCGGCGAGCTTTTTCTGCAGTTCCTTCTTCTCTCTGTCGATGTGCATGGACCATTGGAGTTGAGCCTCCTCTTGTTGCTTCTGACTCTGGGAGGGAGTTTATCAAATTGTACTTCAGACAAGAGCCTCGACCTTTGTAGCATCACTCACAGGAGTACAGTGTGGCTCACCTCCTTCAGCGTTCGGTTACTTTTCTCCAGCTCAGATATTCTAACATATAAATCCTGTTGTGCTGAGTTAAGGCTCTGGGTTTGCTCAGTGAGTGAGTAGTTCAGCCTCTTACTCTCTGAAAGTGCGTCCCGGGTTTTATCCAAACTGTCCTACGGATATACAGCTGTTAAAATATACACTGCTCAAAAAAATAAAGGGAACACTCAAATAACGCATCCTAGATCTGAATGAATAAAATATTCTCATTGAATACTTTGTCCTGTACAAATTGAATGTGCTTACAACAAAAATCATTGTTGATTGTCAATCAGTGTTGCTTCCTAAGTGGACAGTTTGATTTCACAGAAGTTTGATGTACTTGGGGTTATATTGTGTTGTTTGAGTGTTCCCTTCATTTTTTTGAGCAGTATACTTTTCAGAATCACACAATTTCATGAAAACATTGTGAGTTCGTACAATAGCCATAGGCTTTTACTAGTTCTTTATGTTATAATGAAATTTCTCTTAAGCCAATCAAGAGATTTATCAGCTCCCTAATGTTTTTTATTTATATTATATGCTTAAGGTGATGGAATAACATTATAACATGATGTAGAGCTTAAAAAAGTCAATTTTACATAATACTGCTCCTTTAATTTATATCATGAGAAACTGTTCCACACACTGTACCTGCAGCAGTCTTCGATCTTCCTCACTAGCAGTCAGAACCCTTTGCAACTCGGTTACTTGCTCCTGCAAACCTTCGGTGTTCTTCCTGGTCCAACTTACAGTATTTGAAAGCGTACGAACCTGCTCCCTCAGCCCGTTCTCATGCTGCTCAGCTCGAGTCAGCGACACCGCCAACCTCTCCTCGCTGACTCTGAGCGCTGCGCATTGATCTTCACTCTCGCACAGTTTTCGTCTTGTTTCTGTAAGTCTTTCCCGAAGGGCCGCAGCTTCTGCATCCAGCTCTGCTGTTCTGAGGTGTGCCCTCTGTAGCTCACCTTGAAGGGCGCACTGAGAAAGCTCCAGGTGGTTCGCTCTGCTTTGCACTGCTTCCAGAGAGTTTTTCAGTTTCTGGTTTTCAGCATTTGCACCAGTTTCTAACTCCTGCAAGACCTCCATCTTGTCCTAAAGGAGATATTTCACACGCACTTTTAGCAGACCTGTGTGTGTTGCACATCGTTGCATTCCTATAAAAATGTCTTAAGTCTTTTTTTGCCAAAAGAGGTTTTACGCCAAAGAAATAAATAAATCACTTTTGGCAAAAAATGACTAAGGCCATTATTTTAGGAAGGTGATGACATGCACAGCATGATGATTTGGCTTCCATGACAACAGTTTCGGCTGCTGTTTTTTAAAAGTCAGAGAATGTGAAGAACTTTGTGTTGATGTGTTATTCTCTGTATAATTTGAATGAGATATTGGATAGGAGCATGTCATATGCATTCAGTGAATGCCTGTGGGTTGCTATGGGGTCTGTTAAAAAAAAACATCACCAGATAGTTAAACAGAAAGGATGGAGATGTGAATAAACACATGGAGGCAGGGATACAGCAGCTCCACAACGACAGTAAAACTTTTAGGGGGGTGCGGCTATGAAAAAAAAGTGTCATTTAATTACTGTTTTGTATTAATTTGCTTATTAGGTTTTACATTTATGCCTTCATTGCAGAAAATGGCTCTCTATACCTTTCTATGACATAAAAAAGACTTTCAGGGGTTTTTTTTAAGGGGCAATGGCCCCCCCTGCTCCCTTCTTGGAGACGCCACTGAACAATGCAACATAAACATTAATGTGCATGTTTGAAGTCAACCTTAGTCTCTTGGGAAATTGCCATTCACATGTCTTTAACATACCTGCAATGACCTGCATTTAGTCTGAGAGGCTTGAAGAGAGGTCTTGAGTTGAGCCAACTGACTCTCAAGGTTTCTGGTTTCCTTCTCTTTACAATGTGCAACATCCTGCTGCAGGGTGAGGGACGCTTGCACCTTATGCAACTGTCGTGTCATTTCTTGTTTTCCTGTAGCAGTAAGCACATTGCATATGTCTGTCAAGACACTGATATTTGCTGATTGTTGGTGGGATTCCTTACCCTCCTCTGATAGCCTGAGGGAGCGCTGTACCTCCAGCAGCTGGCTGAGCAACTTCTCCTGAGAGACTTTCAAATCAGTCACATGTTGACTCAGACTGACTGTCTGGGCGTGAGCTTCATCCTAAATCAAAAAGATGATTCACAGTTAAGATTTTGTGAAAAAATGTTAAGAATAGGATTACAATATGTTAGTAAGACTTTGATTTATAAGACCTTTTCTCTTCGGGCGTTCTTGACTTCCTTGATCAACCCCTGCAAAGTTGCTTGCACAGATTTCACATTTAATTCTTCATCTTCAGAATTCAGCAAGGGTAGTCCAGATTCCTCTGGTCCATACTCTCCCTCTGATAAGAGAAAGCGTGTCTTAGTTTCCATACTGTCAAAATAAACAAAGGCAACTGCAGAGTATCAAACGCAAAATCTTACCAAGTATTTTTCTAGCACAAATATCTTAGTACACTGGAAATAAGACAAAACCAACTCACAATTAACTTTTCAGTAAGATATAAGAGCTTGTTTTAAGTCAGTAATTCCTTAATATTGATAACAAAGTACTAGTTCCACTGGCAGATTATTTCACTTCTATACGGTGGCCCTGATCTGCCTATAGAACCAGTACTTTTTCATCAATCTTAAGGACCTGTTTTAAGTCACTTTTACTGACTTAAAAAGTTCTTCTTGCCCAAAAGTTACTTGCAAGTTAGTATAGCCTTAACTGTACTAACCTATATGCACTAGGTGAATGTTTCGAAAGATTTTGTGGTTTTGTAGTGTTGCGGCATGATGCAATGTCATCTTTACCTGTCACATGGAAGTGTCTCCTTGAGGGAGAGGAGGATCTTGTTTGTGATCCATGTTTGTGCCACAGCCTCACATGGTTGACATCAACAGTGCAGTGCAGAGCTGCATTCCACCCTGCCAGCTGGTGCTCCAAGTCCCGACATATAGCTCTGCTCAGAGTTAGCTGCTCCTCCAGGCTTTGGGCCCTGTTTTCAGCCAGACTGAGTTTGACAGAAAGTTCACTGATTTGCGTCTTGGAGTCCTCCAGCACTTCTTCCAGCTGAGCTGTGGTTTCTCTGTGCCTCTGGCCCCTCTGCTGCTGATTGGCTTCTGTTTCATGCAGCAGCTCTCGGCTTTGCCGCTCAGCTGCTTCCAGTTCCATCACACGACACTTCAGACCTGCAACCTGTGAACAAAGCCACAGTCCTGTCTGTGAGCACTGTGCAGGTGATGTGTTGTGTGGTGACTTAAATATCTTAATGTCCCTTATAATATTTTACTTTTAAAGACAGAACAGTGTTTTCAAACACATTTGTTGAGTCCTGTAAACTAGCTGGACTTTATTGCTCACATCTTTAAGTACATAAATGTTGAAAAAAAAGAAGCTGATTTAGCAAAACTATGAAAGCATACTATGGAAACTTTTATTTACAAAGTCATTTGACCTTTGCTATTTCTATTGGAGTTAGATAAACTAAAAGATTTGCTTAAGTGAAAATCTTTTAGTTTATCAACATACAATAGTAAATAGCATTGTATCAATGACTTAGCTCATTAGATCTGGTGTGATTCTCAAACATCTTTGGGTTTTGTTGAAAGAAATCGTGATTGAGAAGATAGTTATGTTGACATAGTTTCAGGAAATGATTTTTAATCAGTATATAATCCTACTGAAAAAAACTGAACTTTTTAAAATGTAAATAAAAAAGATAAATTGACATTAAAATGTTATTTTAGCTGTTTTCTCTGCTTTTTGAGAGTGTAAAAAATATATGTGTAAATTCAAAATTAAGGTTTGAATGAAGTTACTGTTACTTAATGATATAAATCACACTTTTCAAAGTAACTGGCCTCTTGAAGAAGCCTATTTGAAACTGGAAAGTTTTTCAAGAACAATATTTGTGCTTGCGTCTCTATCAATGCTGTGCCATGCACTCTCAGCCATAGAGTTACCTAAAATGTAGGCAAAAAGTTGTTTTTTTTGTCATAATCTTTGTTGTTTCCACAACACTACCAGAAAATGTCACAATAAAATTCTCCATAATTAGCATGTTTCTATTAAACAAAATTATTTTTGTTATTCCAATTTGCGCAGTTATATAGGCAAAGGAAACGCAGCTACAGAAAACATAGAGGGAGCTGAACTAAAGGAGAACAAAAATAACAGAATTAACTAAAATGCAAAATGAGAATACAACAATAAGTAAGAAGCTAAACACAAGGAATGAATTAATAAAACATCTGTGTTCCTACAAGGATCACAGATGACTCAATTCAAAAATACTTTATTAATCCCAAAAGGAAATTAAATGTTGTAGCTGATATTAATTCAATATGAGAAAGGGGGAAAAAAAAAATCCAAAAGCCATTAATGAAGAACTCAGAAACAATCAGAAAACACAAATGAAAAGCAAAACACCAACACCAGTAGATCATTTACCACTTGCCTCAATGAGCGCTGCTTCCTTGGCAGCCTCGCTCTCCAGCACTCTCTGACTGAGAACAAAAGCCTCCCGCTGTGCTTCCTCTGCCCTCTGTTCCTCCTGACATACTTGGCCCTGCAGCTCCACCAGTTCCTGCTTCTGCCGTCTGTTCTTGCTTTCAAGGACCTTTATCTGATAGCACAAAGATTCCACAAACTGATTCAAGCAAAACATGTGAGACAGATATTATAAGTCGAAGTAATCCTACCACCTGTCTGCGCAGTTCTTGCAGCTCTCTGCGGGCCTCCAGATGAGACTTCTCCAGCTCCTGCATAGAGCTCCTCAGAGTGGTTGCCTCTTTGTGTGTTGAGCTGCTACTTTCTTCCAAGATGGACTCGTTATGTTGCGTCTCCTCCAAAGCTCGTCTGAGGCTGGTCAACATGAGATTAAAAGGGGTGTAACATTGAAATTTAAGCATTTTCTTGCTACAAAAATAGACTTTGAGGAACATATCCAAACTTGTGGGATGGCTGCACCTGTTATTTTCACTCTCAGCTCTTTTGATGAAAGCTCTGAGCTCCTGATTAGAAACCTGGATGGCTTCTCTCTTGCTGGTCTCATCAGCCAGTTCTCGCCTCAGCTGTAGTGCTTCTTTTTGTAACTTGTCTCGCTCCTGCAGACAGCCTTGAAGCTCTCTGTGAGCCTCAGTCAGATCTTTTTTGCCCTCAAGAAGACTGTCTTCTGCTTCTTGCAGCCGACAACGAAGATCCTCTAACTTGATGACCAAATAAAAAAAAAAAAAATAACACGGAGTGCAATGTAATTGAGGATTGATCTGATTACTTCTGAAAGCAGTACATTTTGATACAATAGTACACTGCAAAAACAAAATTTTACCAAGTATTTTTGGTCTAGTTTCTACTAGAAAAATCTCAGTACATTTGAAATATGACAAAACTAACTTTTCATCAAAATATCAGAGCTACTTTGGAGTTAATAATCCCTTAATATTGGTGAAAAGGTTCTAGTTCTGTTGTGAGATAATTTCACTTAACTTGAGAAAAATGTCTTCTCCTTATGGAATTCTTTTTGTCCCTTTCAAATTTTGTAGATCAAACAAATTTCAGAAGCAGATAATCCTGGCAAATACTAAACACATTTTTTTAAACGAGAAGAAAGTCTGCGACTTCACTGTGGATTAATTTAAATCTGTTGTAATGGAGGATTTTCGAACACGATCATTTTAAGCTCATACTGACAGAATTCATCATCTAATCAGTTACGGCTCGTCTGCTAGTAGCAGTTCCATCCCATCCCACCCCTGAGCTTGAATTTCTTTTGTATGAAATACCTTGTTAGGCTTAAAAGTGGTCCATCAGGAGCACGCCTTCTAAAACGTAATTTTTCTGCCTCATCAGTCCACAAAATATTTACCAGAAAGTCTCAGTTTCTGGAAAATGTGAAATGTGCCTTAGTGGGATTTGTTTTGGCCAACAGTGGTTTTGGATTTTCTCATGAAATAAATGGCATTGTTTCCCAGTTCCTCTTCTTATTGTTAAATCATAAACACTGAGCCAAGCGAGGATTGTGGCACTTTAGATGTTCCGTTTTTTTTTTTTTATTATTTGCTGGATGAATTATAGATGTGCTCTTGTAATAATTTTGGTAGGCCTATTGGGAAGGTTGTGAATGATGGCTCTCACTTTGATTTGCTGGAGTCCCAAAGGCTTGGAAATGGCTTTGTACACTTTCCCCGTTGGACAGACAAAATGACTTTGTTTCAGATCTGTTCTTGAATTTATTTAGATCCATGCCTGATGTGATTCTTTGAAATCTTTTAGCTTGCTTTCTGTTGTCTGATAGGTTCTGTTTTTTATAACGTGGGTTTAGAGGTCCTAAAAAACACCTGGCTAATCACTGAATTCATTGGTTACCAAAGAAGGCCAATATTTTTATATATATGGCCAGGCTGAGTTGATTTTCTTTCCTTTTTGAATCTCCGCCTACAGGAAGACATCACAACATCACTGTCTTATCATCATATTTTTATCAGTGTTTCGCTGAGAAATAGTTTGTATAATGAGCTCAGCAGTTCCACCAGGGGTTTGCTAATTACTGCTGGATAGTCTGAAGGAACTGAGCAACGAGTCACAAGCGAGGTCTACTCTGTGAGGCAGAAGCTCAACCTGGAGACTGCAACTCAAAGGAAGAACTGCGTCTCCAAGGCGTTGCTTGGTCCCACCAGACATTTTGCACAGCTGAATGGGAGATTAAAGAATTTCTCAAACATGCATGAAAGAAACGAGGCAATGCACCAGGTACGTTTTGATGAAAGGAATAACATTATAACATGATGTAAAGCTCAAAAAAGTCTGTTTGAAAACAGTATTTTGTGTTCAGTCAGGTGAACTTTGCTTTTAAAATCAGTTTGGTGATCTTAGACATTCATGTGTAAGAAATATATCCTGTATAACATTTAAAATATGCTATTTAAAATTTTGTGTTCAGAATTGTTAGAAACTCTGTGACCTGTATTTTGTTTTATAGCAACGTGTTGTCGTTGGTAGTCGGAGAGGCAGAGGCCTAAACTTATCCAAGCACAGATAAGAGGCTGTTGGGCCTGTAGCCAGGTTCTGTCTCTCCTTATCTTCTCTTTGCAGCTCAGAGTGTAAAAAATCCACACAGAACAGCATGATAAATTGCAGCCTACCAAGAACTGGTGGAGGGAAAGGAGTGGAAGGAGGGGGAAAGGGAGGAAAAGTGTTATGTTTAGAGCCCACACAAGATGGTTCTTTCTCATAAACGCTAATGTGAGAAGAAACAAACTAGGGCCGATCAGGCCAATTATCCTTTATTTTATCTGATTTTGGGGGAGAGCAGGGGATGGGAGGAGTGGAGAATACGAGACACCAGTATGTGGTTGGGAAAGGGGGACTAGGAGTCCCAGTGGAGCCGGCCTCCTGGTGTTGCAAGGGAGAAAATAAACACTCCCCTGCTGGCTTATTTACACAAGGGGTTAAGTCAAACTTTTATTTCATATCATGGTACCAGGGACTGTGTCCTCCCCTTGTTTTTCCTCTCTATGCGGCCCGTCTTCGTTGCTCATGCCCTGCCTGTCCTAGTGAGCCAAATTATGGTCTCTAATTGCATTTTTATGTTAATATTAGAGTCAACATGGCAGCAGTTTCCTCTTGCGGATTTGACAAAGTCAATTAAAACTGAGTAGGAGCCTTAGGGGAGGGAACCACAACACTTCTCCTTGTACAGCTCAATTCTGCACCTGATGGTACCTCACTGCTCGTAGGTTTTTGTAACAGCTAAAGTCAACATCTTCGTATATTAAGCGCCTCTTCCTACACCAGCTCTAATTAATGCAAACTCTTGGAGATGATAGAGGAGGATCTGAGTGTTTCAATGCTTGCCAAGCCAAACAAGTCTCTTCTTTACCTCGCTCTATATAGTTCCTAATTTGTCCGGGGGGTTTGAATGGGATAGCATTGTTTTTTTCATATGAGGGGTGTTCATGCTTTATCAGCATGCAAGCTACTTATAAAATCACCAAATAAAGATCATCTACTTACTACAAAATGCAAAACATATATTTATCTATAAATATATTGAAAGTTCTTTATTGGTTTTGTACCAAATGAAGGTGATACGTTTTTAACTTCTTACTCAGGCCACCTGCCTCACTTATTTTCATACTGTTTCTTAAGAGGTAACTCGCTATCTAGCTAGTTTAGCTGCACTTAGCGTCATTGCGCAGTGACTGTTGTTATTCTTTTTTATAATAAACAGGTAAAAGAAGCATTACCACCATTACCGACGAGATGAATGATAGGCTGACATCAGTGACGTGCGGTCAGGGGAGGCAGGTGAGGCACGGCCTCCCCTGACATCATGGAAAGAAAGAAATGAAAAAAAAAATATATTTATATTTATCAATTGATTTGTACTATAAAGTAATTTTCCATTAAACTTCACCATTTTTAGATTATTTTTTATCGACTGTAACACTTTTCATGGGTAATAATTTAATTAAAAAGCTAAGCGCCAACATTTTTTCTTCAAAATCGCCGAATTTTCACATTTACCGTTAAATGCTGAGAAAATCCGGGAGGTGAGGCAGCACCTTGCTGAGCCTAACCATGGATTGCGCATGGATTGTTTTTTGTTGTCACTAAATAACTATGCTGCCATGTTATTTAGTGAGAGCAGATCGCTGTCTCTCTTTATATCACTATTAGAATGTTCAAACACGTTTGATATATGAAGTAAGTTTCCAAAGTTAAGCCGATTTATATAATGAACAGCAACTATATGCGTGTAATGTGTTTTTTGTGCTAGCGCAATCATAAAACGGCTGAAAATAGGCACGGGGTGAGGCACGCACTGCTCCTGCCTCACGATAGGGGGCGCTAGTGAGCTCAGGGATTCTTTTTGCGATTTATTGGCTGCAGAATAAGTGACAACAGGCGGGAGTTTACAGTTAGCAAGTCAAGTACAGTTATCATTTTCTTCTCGCATGCCCTTACTTTCAGAATGGATTACAGAATGGATTACATAAAAGGTAGAGTACCGAAATGTTGCCTGATTATTTGTACACTACAATACAATATGCTTGTAAATCTGACAGATGAAGTCAGTGCCTCACCATCCATGAATCTCACCGCACGTCACTGGCTGACATCTTCTTTCTTTAATGTCATGCAATCTACCCACACTCGAGATGCGATCAACTGGTAAATTGCGATTGACATATTGAGCACTGCTGTTTTACATTCAAGCCTCTCTGCAGGAAAATGCCAAATCTTGATACTTCAAAATGATCAAATAAATATTAAAATGACTTCAACAATCTACCTCCCGTTTTGCTAGTTCTTTGTGTTGGTTGAGTTCTCTGATGTTCTCCATGAGACTTTTCCTAGTACTCTGATGAGAGGCCAGGGATTCTACAAACTTATGTTGTAAGTCCTTCAGCTCACACCTAACAACTACTGCATTCTACAACATAAAAAGACACAAATTAATGAAGCTACATTCACCTCACTACAGAACTAAACTGGGAGTGTGTAGCCCTGACATACCTTTACCTTGTCCAGCTCTTGTCTGCTAAGCACTTCCCTCTGCATACGCTTCATCTCCATGCTGGCTGTAGCCAGATCCTGTTGGAGGGACGCTATTTTTTCTGTAAGGGCAGCTTTCTCAGCTTCCTGCTGCAACAAAGCCTGGACACAACACACTATGAGGTTAGATTAATATATAGTCAGTGGCAAACAAAGCTGGATGTTCTTGGGCCGATAGTGACTTGCCAAAGTTTTCTGATCCTTCTACTTTTCTCTAATATGTAGTTGTGAAGGGGAAGAAAAGGTCACTTTCACCACAAATGATAGGCTATGAAGGATAAAATTAAAGTTGCAGCCTGTAACTTTTGCATAAAAACGATTTTTTTACAGATTTGCTGAAACATACTTTCACTATGTTGTGATAGTATGTTTAGGATAGACAATCAATGAAAAATAAATCAAGCTCCTCTGCCTTCTCTCAGTGCTCCCAGTGGATCCCAGAGGATCTTAGCGCTGTCAGTCACCTTCCAACACAGACCTTATGCTTTCTCATACAGATTTTTCCTGATAGCAGATCCTGTTGTGAATGCTAAGGCTAGTTAGCATAGCCACAGAGGATGGCAGATAAACATATTTTCTGAAACTGTAAGTTGTTTCTTTGCTATTAGCACATTAAGCAGCATGTAGACAAGGTTGACTGACAATGCTAAAGACATCCGCCTGGGTCTGATTGGTTGTTTTTGGTCAGCAGCGCTGCATTTCTTCAGACAATAATAGTTCAGTTTAACCCTGGCTTTCTTGGGCTTATCCTATGGTATTATGACATGGTAACAGTTTTAACACACATGTAAATATTATTTTATGAAGTTGCATACTGCAGCTATAAACCTCTCAAGAGGTTTGCTTCAGAGAATAAGTGACAAAATATATTGTCACGACAAGAAATATTGCAAACACTTTCAAGAGTAAAGCTATGGAGATGTTTGTAGCAGGTCTAGTGCCGTGATTTATACATGATCGTATTCCTGTTTTTATTTATGTTTGTATTCTCTGAATGTTTGGTTTCTTCTGTTCTTCTCTGCTGTATTTATAAGATACCTTATTATTAGTAGTAATTATCTTTAATTATTATTATTATTAAATCCATTGTTAACATGTTCCTGCCTCCTGTGCTTGGATCCATCAACAAACAACATACCATGGCAGGGTCACGCAGTGAAGCATGAATCAAGAGGTTAATGGTGACACTGGCAGGGCTGCAGAGATGCACAGCTCAGGTCTGAGAATCTGTCTACAGTGTGACTATTGGTTGTGGATTCTCTCAAGCTATCTTTTATGGAAATGTGAAAAACATGTGACATAACAAGGTCTTGTCAAAAAAGGCTTCAAAATTCATGTTCATCGATGCTCTCCATCCTATCTGATTGAGCTTGGGTAAAAGCAACCCAAAGCAAAAGCTCGTTCTTTAAGATGAGGGATGGAGGCGACTGATTATGAATACACATAACACTTAAAATTTATATTTCCACTTCACAAATGCACATCTGTTGGTTGTGGTCTCCAACATCTCAATAAAATACTTTGCACATGGGGAACTGGCAAGTGTAGATAAACCTTCCTTGAGATTTGATACAGTAAGTGTTTTACGAGAGAATACCAATAAAATGCTGACCTGTAGAACACTGAACAGTATTACACTGACTGTTAGTTTTAAAATACAACTATATGTTATATAGGATAATTCTTTAACATATCCAAAAATACTTGAACAAAGACAAATGTATTTTTAAATAGGAACCACCTGTTGCTTTTTACTTTCAGCTTGCAGGAGCCTTTGGCTGAACTCCTTCTGCAGCTTTGCCAGCTCATCCTGCACCTGCTGCAGCGCCCTCTGGTTGTGCGCACGCAGCTCCTCGCACTGCACGCGTAGCTGCTCTTCAGCCTGCTGCTGTTGGACAGCGAGCTCTGCAAACTGCTGCTCCTGTTAAAACGTCAAACATCGGCACACACTTCAGTTCTAATCTGGAAACAATATCTTCAATCTGCGAATGCCCACGACAACAAAGTCGCTGGTGTTATTTTTAAAGCCGTTGTGAGTTTATGTGGGAACACATGCCAACAAATGGAGAGGAGTAAACACAAATTGAAGGCAGGTTAGATCTTTTAATGTTTTATGTCCGACTGTCATCATAATGACATAAATGCAGGCTGCTGTAACCAATGCTGATTATGTGTGCACATAAATTAAAACTGTTTACTAGCCAGGTGCTGCACCAGGTGCCGCAACATGGTCCTCAGGCTGATGATTTACCGTTTGCTTATGTTCGGCTTCCAGCTGCTCTCTGTGAATTTGCTCTGTATTGTTCCGCACCAAAAGGGCATTTCTTTCCACCTCAGTCAGCTTTTCCTCCAACAATCTTTGTTGTTTTGCAGCTTGTTGTAGCTGTTGTTCGGCATCCGCACGCATCTGAGCAGCGTCACCTGCACAAAGAAATAAATGCGTGAACCCCAGGCTGGTAATGAAATACTGAGTTGTACATCATGAGGAGATGTTAAAGTGTTATTATTAACATGTTTTTGAGGAGTTGCACATGCGGCCCATGTTCAGCCATGGGTTTACCCGGAACATTGGAGCTTAGCACTATTTATCTGATCCATGTGTGTTTGCATGTAGCAGAGAGACCAGGGTCAGCTGAGAAAGCAGCTTTGGTGATACTGCAGCCCAGCTGTTACAGATCTCAGGGCTGAAATATGGATCTCTGGTGGATGGCTGGAAAAGCTTCATGGCTTGGCATGGAAAACAGTGAGACCTCTGAGGGAAAAGCCACTCACGCGTCAAGGCCTCGTTAGCCAGACTCAAGCTGGATCTCTCGCCCTCCAGCCTGGTGAGCTTGGCCTCCAGGGACGTGGAGAGCTCCTGGCTCTCGAATATAGTTGCCTCCAGGGATTTCTTCTCTGCTCTGGAACAAAGCAATAAAAAGGCACTGAGCTCTGAAAAAAAAAACAGGACCTTTGAAACTCAAGGTGGAGAAGATCATAAAATCCAATAATCCACCTCAAACACAGCTTCCAATAAAACTAGTTTACTTGTAGAGTCTTGTTACATGAGACTCTGCTTTAGAAATCCACATTCACTTCAGGTCAGATTGCCTTAAAATATACAATGCCATTTGGTTTTACTTAACCCAACACACACACACATACACACACTTGGGGACTGAGAAGTCAAGGTATGTACACACATTGATTCATGGCAATGTATGCCTGCCTGACTTCATACATACATACATATATATATATATATATATATATATATATATATATATATATTGACGGAACGATCTGAATGCCATCTGTCATTTTGACAAATTATAATTCACACCCCTGACCACTTGGTGGAGATGCATGGGATTTCCTCCCACTGAAGTGAGTGCTTGCGGAAACGGAAAACCCCTGTTTTAGTCTTGTTAACTTCTGATCACTTCAATTGGAGAAATGTAATACCAGTGTCTATCACCAGAGCGCAGATTCAACCTCCAGATCAACATCAAAACCTGGAGACATTTGCGGTTGCACAATTCAGATCCAGCAGTGTTACGACTATAGCAGGTGTTTATATGTACAAGCATTCATCTGCTTGATGTGTGATGGCACGACATGGATCCTCCGCTTGTTGAATGATAATTAAACCGAGTGAACATTAGATGCAGCTGAATAAGTCATTATTAAAAATAACAGGTAAAAATGATGGAATTCTTTACCCTAGCAGTCAAAATGACAGACAATGAAAACGTAAATGTACCCCAAGAACACACAGATGTACACAGACCTCAGTGCAACAAGCTCCTGTGAGAGAGTACAGGCTTTTCGGTCAGCAGAGTTTAGTTTGACTTCCAGAGCAGCCTTGTCCTTGGCAAGCGCTTCCCTATGTTGGGCAGCTGTCTTTACAGCAGTGGTCTTTTCTTCTAGCTCCTTCCTGCATGCACACAGTTCCTCTTGTAAAGTCTGCAACTGCCTGTTCACCTGAACATGGACATTTACAAATAGAAACCAAATCAAACAAACTTTTTTCACATGCAACAGTATACAGTTCCATGCATTGCCACACGGCAAACTCGAGGTTTATAAATTGATGCTAAAATCTCAAGATATTTTAAGGCCAATTTCCAAAAACTGATACCATGCTTGGCATTTCGCTAAAGGGAGCCCAAAGTGAGAATTATGTTTTTTTTTCACATATTTGTTGAAACTGACCCCATATTGCGACAATATGTTTATGAGACAGATCATTTGTGAAAAGACTTCCTCCCTGCATTTCGCCTGTCGAAATGCACTGCTCCCGAGTCATCTTGACCAAAAACAGCCAATCAAAGTCAAGCAGAAGGTTGTAGTGTTGTCAGTCAACCTCATGTACTCTAATAATGTATTAATAATTTGATAACAGGAATGCCGTTTTACTGAACGTTCATGTTCAGTGTTACCATGTAAAACTTAATGATCTAGTTACTTGTCCAAAAAGTTCAGCCTTTGTTAGTATTTAGTTTAAAGAACTAAAGTCGGTCCACTGGTGCTATACTGTGGCTGTTAGTGATTATATGTGTTTTTACCCACTAAAGAGTGGTGCGACTAAATGCGAGAGGATGATAAATCACTCAATAGGCCTCTAAAAAATTTGTTACGGTCTCTTCTGAGGTGATGGTTACACCCCTTTTGGGTACAACAGAGGCGTAACCCTGTGTTCAAACACAAGGTTCAGTAGGATTTCAGTATGTTTCAACCCAGAGATGTAAATATCTATCCATTCCTCCGTTATCTGTGCCTGCTTGTCCTTAAAGAAGTACACAAAATATCTGAAAAATATTGGGTTTTTATAGATATTTTTTACTACTTTGTCCCCTGGCCCTCTACTTCTAAAAAATTAAACAATATGTTCTAGTATTTCAAAGGCTATTTTAGAACTCTCCAGAGATTTGATTTGATTTTGTAAGCCACGAGAGTCCTATAACCGCTTGCAACCATCATTGTTCTTGTTTGGAAATCGATAATAAAAACATGTTCAGGTGTGGAAACATCTCTCATTGGGGAAACCTCTCCCAACAGTGGACAGTGCCAGTGTATTGTTTGCTGGTTTAAAGTCTCCCACAGCATTTGGAGCTGGGTGAATGCTACAATCCTGTTTTATTGTGTTTCATGTCAGTAATTAGAAAACTGTGGAGTGAACTAAATTCCTTACTGCTACTAAAAAATAGTTCCCGTATTGCTTTAGTTTGGTTTACCCATCTCTCTTCATCGTTTCTGTAGGTGAAGGATAAACCGAAATGTTTCCAAATAGCAGATTTTATTGATCATAGGGAGTCCTCATAAAGTTGTGCGGTAGAATGCAGAGTTCTGAACATTAATGCTCTGCATGTGTACAGGCTTTCAAATGATGATCTATCCCTTCGCTATATATGCAAACCAAAAGATTTGTCATGAGCCTTTGTTGGTTGTTTGTTTTTCTTTCTTCCTTATTTATGTTTGAAAGATTTCACCATATTAAGTTAATTTCCCTGTGTTCTTTATTGTTGGAAAGTTGTTGCCATTGTGTTTATTTCTTGTATTGTATTGTGTTCCCTGTATTGTAGTTTATTCTCTTAGATCTGTACTAGACTTTTATTGTGAGATTATGTCACTGCAGTGAAATCTGAATTTATTGGAAGCCTTTTGGTCTGCCAACAAATTTGTCCACATCTGTAAATGTGTTTTTTATATATATATACTAGAAAACTTGTATTTATTGTGGAGAAATAAAAATGTTGTACATCTGCTATTTTCTCGGACAACATTCACAGACTCGAGAACAATGGCTTTGTTCGTTGTGTGAACAAAAGCGCAAAAACTTTTCTAAGTTGTTTTTTTCCAAGTGGCCAATAATTATTTCACTAATGTTTAGGCAGGTATTATTATTATAATTTGACATTATGTAACATTAACTACTCTAAAACAGTACTGAAGCAGAATGTTTACAAAAGCAAGAATCGATATAATCTGGTTTTTAACTAAAATGAGCTCACATTAACCAAATATTATCGCTGCGTTCCTCTTAGCGTCTCCTTAGGTAAATATGAAAAAGGATGAATTACATGTTATGGATGAGAGTAGCAGCTAGTGAGGAGATGAAACACAAGCACAGTGCTCTAGAGGCCACACAGGGCTTGTTTTATTTCAGGTTGATTTATTTTTTGCAGATAGGTTTCCTAAAAATGTTTGGAAGGAATTTGTCAAATTGTTTAGGTTTGTTAAACTCTAACTGGGGATCAACAGCTCCAGGTATTACACTTAGAACAGATAATAAATCAGGAAGGCATTCTTTTCATTCTTTGCAGGACGAAACGGCAAGATGTTATTTAGGAAGAATGGGAATACTTAAGGTGTTAATTTATTGGTGCTTTCGGAAGACCTCTGCTGGGTATTAAATGTCTATCTATTTATCTTTTCCAGTTCACATTTGTTCCTGAGTATCATGTGGCTGTAATCTCCCAAGTCACTCATAAAACACAGCAGAAGAGCTCCAAAGAAAACTCTACAAAATTAGAAAATAATAATAATAATAAAAAAAAACGCTGTATGAGCTCCTATACATTTTTGTGTAACAAAAACAAGCTGCGTGAATGTGATGAAAGCTATTAATAACGTAAGCACAGTTCTCCCAGGTGGTGGGAGCAAGGAGGGGTGTGAATGACCAACAAGCCCTGACCTCCGATTGCTTCTTCAGGGCCTCGGCTCTCTCCCTGTGCAGGAGGCTCAGTTCCGCTTCCAGCTTCTGGCAGAGCTCTCGCAGTAGAATGTGGGAGCTTTCAAAGGCTTGTTTTTCAGCAAGCAAGTTCATCATTTCCTTCTGCGCTCGCGCCGCGTCCTCTCTGGCTGCCGCTCGCTTTCCTTCAGCTTCACACCTGCGTTCGCTGAGCTCCGTTTTCTCGCCTTCCGTCTGAAAGAGATGGAAATTTCGCTTCGTTCGCTCTGCCACTCATCGATATATTTGCGAAAATCCACAGAGACTGACCTGAAGAACAATGCGACTAAGCTCCACCTTGTCTTTGGCGAGACCTTCGCTAAGAGCAGCCAGTTTAATGAGAGAATCTTTAAGGGTAGAATGCTGACTCTGCAATTTGATCAAAAGGCTCTCCTGTGCAGCACTGTGACACTCCATCTGTGGAGTCAATCATTGTTACAACAGTCATGCAAACTTCCAAGAGCCACAAAAAAAAATCGAAGATAAACTGGCAGAATAGTTTACCTTGCTTAGAGCCTTAGAAAGGCTGGCTTTGTCATCCTCCAGCATCTCCTTCTGCAGAGTAACTTGATCCAGAGATTCCTTCACTGTAATCAGTTCCCTCCGGAGATCAGAGTATTTGCTCTCAAGATCCTCTAAAGCTCTTTCCCTGAAAGATAAAATATATCAAAATATAATAATCACACTATTTTTTTGTCAGACTCCTGATCATGTAAACTTTTCTGTGGTCTTCCATTTTTCCTCCTTTCCGCTCCACACTCTGATATATCAGCGGTCCAGACGTGGGTGGTAACTAGTTCTATGGACTCAGATACAGTTACTAGAGTAATATTTGGAGGAAAAATCTACTTTTGCGAGTATTTTTTCAACTCTATACTTTATACTTTTACTTGAGTAACTTATTTCTGGATACACTAACCATTGTGAGTAACTTCACTGAATGAAGAACAAGCTTGTTTTAACCAAAATATTCACCACACCTGCTGCTGTGAAAGGTTTCATAAGATTTATTTATGAAGAAATTGATTTGGACTATTTTTCATTTGTCTGATTTTGTAATTCTGTAATTACGTAATTTATATAAATTATTTTCATTTTGGTCTTTAAAATACCAACATTAACTTTACATTTCTGTCCATCTGATGATGTAATTTTTAAATATTAAACAATTTGTGCTTTGATCAGCTACTCAGTACTTGAGTTGCCTTTTTACCAAATACTTTTTTTATTCTTGAGTAATTTCTAGGACAACTGCGTCTTACTTATACTTGAGCAAAAAATATGTTGAGGTAGTTATACTCTTACCAAGTTTTTGGTTATTCTACTTCATCTCTGCTGCTATCCATCCGCTAAACTCAATCATTTGAAGTTTACTGACAATGAATTTCATGGGACTGCAGTCGAGAATAACTGAGAAAATGAAAGATAACATATCACCAAGAATAATGCACCAGGCTCATATTTTTCTAGCTTTTCTAGACACTCAGACACTTTGCGCATCTAGAACTCTACCAAAGGGGCAACACTAGTGGGACACAAAAGATTCTTGTTCTCGAAACCGGTTTCAAGCTGTGAATCACCACCAACCACAGAAGGGTGTGTCATTTCACATTGTGTCAATGGAACAAAATAGACACAAACTACACGAAAACACCGTCAACGAAGCAATGAAAGCCTTTAGAGCAGGGGTGTCAACGTCCAGTCCTCGAGGGCCGGTGTCCTGCAACTTTTAGATGTGCCTCTGCTGCACCACACCTGAATAGAATAATTAGGTCATTAGCAAGGCTCTGGAGAACTGATCTACACAAGGAGGAGGTAATTAAGCCATTTCGTTCCTGTGTTTTGTACCTGTGGCACATCAAAAAACTGCAGGACAGTGGCCCTCGAGGACTGGAGTTTGACACGCCTTCTTTAGAGCAATGAGGTGAAGTTTGACTTTAATTTCAAAATGGAATGAACTTCTTAAGTTTTCCAAAAACAAATTCTACTCAAGTAAAGTCCAAATTCTCATAAACAGTACATAAGTACTAAATTCACTTCATTACTGCCCACATCTGATCACGTCTGTTTTAAACCCATCTTCAAAAGCTGGTTTCCATTTCCATCTCTCCAGTTTTCACCCTGTCCTCATGTGCCTTTTGTTTCACTCCATTTCCTCAACCTGTCTTCTTTTCTTTCTCACTTTCCTTCATTCATCAGCTTCTGAAAGTACTCCTCCCATCTTCTCAACACTGTCCTCACCTCTTAATGCACTTTCATCACCATCCTTAATCACTAACTTGCAGCATGTCCTTTTCAACTCAATCTCTCTCGACTTGCTAATTGACACAAGTCTTTTCCAGCTTGTTTTGTTTCCAGCAACTCCCAAAATCCCAAAACCTTGAAATATCTCCACCTAAGAAAATTGGGAAATCGTGTTGCCTTATGCCAAACTCTTGTATTTATTTCATTACAAATCATCGGATAGTCGAACATTTTTTGAACTATATCATGAAAATACTGTCGAAGTGTTTCTCTAAAAATCATTTAGAATTTCAACTTTCTGACATGTGCTAGCGATCTGAGTTTTAACAACATGACGCGTGAAATCAATTGGGCTTGACAGGATGTTTGTTATGCAAAGGTCATTGTTTGAACTCGAATGTACCCTCTGCGGGCTTCTGAGTGCTGGCGTGACAGCTGCGTTTCCAGGTCCTCCCTCTGCTGCCTCAGGAGGTCTCGTTGTCTCTGGAGGTCCAGTGACGAACTCCTCAGTACATCCAGCTCCGCTCGCTGGGAGTCCACCTCCTGCTGCAGCACAGAACGCAGCTTCTCCAGCCTCCCTCTCTCACTGTGGGACACGCAGAACGAAGGAGGCAGAGGGAAACAAAAGAATGAAGTAATCCGGGGTCACAGAGGACAAGATTAAGATATATGCCTTTTTGCAAAGCTGTACAATATGTGCAACATTAGTTTGGTCTTTTTTTTTTTCTTGCAAATACTCATGGAATCCTGTGGGTAATAAAAAAAGGAAAAGCTGCTTTATAAAAGTTTACCTGGAGAGCAGCTCCAATGTGCAGAGACTTTGGTTACTTTCTTTGAGGCTTTCCTCTAGAGCTTTTTCAGTCTCTTGATGTTTTTCTTGCATTTCCTGGATCATCTGCTTCAACTCGGCCCTCTCATCATTCTTCTCCTGAAGTTGCTCTTTCAATGTGCCCACCTGCTCTAGAGCTTTTGTCAAATGGGCATGCACCTCCTGTGTTTGTATGCGAATGAATCATCATTAGTAAGAAGGACTTGACACAACATTTTTATAGAGCATGAATTTGTGATACCTGAGATTCTTTCAGATGCTTAGAAAGTACATTCTGTACAGCCATGAGGGTGCTGTTTCCTGACGGAAACTTGCCATGGGGTAGTGAGGCGGACATACTTTCAGAGTCAGAGTTCTCACCCTGAACCAACTGGAAATTTAGAAGAATAAAAAAAAGATGTTACAAAAAAACAATCTTCTTTAAAAAAAAAAAAAAAGTTGAATCAATGTGAATGTCTGTGTTCACACAGCAGGTAGATGAGCTTTTCTTTCCCTTATGCCACCAATGGGAAGCTGTAAAAAGGAAGGATCGGCTCAATTCCAATCTCCAATCTGTGTCACTTCCATATGCTGTACTAATTTGTATACATGTCTGATTGTTTTCAAAGTGTCTGCAGTCTGAAGAGGCATGTTCAACTTTTATATCATTGTTGTCAGACAATGAGAAAATTATGATGATGAAATTAAAAAAGAAGTCTGTGTTACTTCTTTGCGCCATCTTGATAGGTAAATGAAGTTAAAACTGAGAGTTCAGAACTGCTGTGTGAACATAGCCAATATCATTTTGTACTGACCTGATGTATTTGGTATAAAATGTGTTGCAGTCCTTGAACCTCAGTGTGAACTACTGCCATCTCTGCTCTATCTTCTGCTCTCATCATCTCCTAAGCAGGAAAGCATTTAGGTTAGATAAGTAACATGCATGGGGCAAGTCTGACATTCCCCAGATTGCAGCCCTCTAGACAAGGAAGTTGTGGAGTTTATCAAGCCTGCAGTACAGACTCAAGCCAATTTTAGCCCTTATTACTGCCCGTGTATTCGCCTCCTCCGGAGTCCTACCGTCTTCTCCAGACTCACACTCATGGTGTGAAAGCTCGCATCCTTCTCAATGTTCTGGTTCTGGAAGTGGCTCAAGATATCCGTCAGCTCCAAGATTCTAATTGATCATTATACAAACGAGACACATACAAATAAATATGAAACACACACACAGGTACACGCCCACTCACGCTTCACACGCCCTCACACACGCACACACATCTCCTCAAGCACTGTAGAAATTCAAAGATTGGCATGTTGTCCTCCTGTAATACCATCAACACTATCAAATTCTGCACCTGAAATTGTAGAATTCACAAAGACCTTTGATGATTATATCAAAAGCAGCTTAGATCAGAGATGTAAAGACACCAACTTTCTTGGTTGTCTCCTATTTGAAGTGTTCAGGAGGGAAAAAAGGACTGGAACAACACAAGCTAGAAGAAAAAAGTCTGCAGATGACTACTACTTTTTCGGAATAGATTCAATGCGAGACCTTCAAGTTCTACAAACTCTATTTCTAACACAGTTATTTCTTAAACTGATAGAAAATTTAGTTTTGATGAAGAAGATGATCTTTAATGATCCTCTTTGTGCCTCTACAAATTGAGGCTGGTAACACATTCAAGTTTGGATAGAGGCACATCTGCCATACTTACCGTACTAATGACACTACCCTTTTTTTAGTATGAAAGTACTATCTATCTATCTATACATAAATATACTGTATATATATATATATGACATCTTTCTGCTGTATATACAGTGCCTTACAAAAGTATTCACATCTATACCAGCGTTATCTATTAAGAGGAAGAAATGTTTTTCCCATTCTTACTCCCAAAATAGCTCAAGCTGGATCCAGACGGAATAAGTCACATCAGTTTAAAAATTTAAAAACTGCCTCAGATTTTCAACTAAACTCCTCAAGGATGGTCATGCATTTATCTCCATCAACTCTGACCAGAGTACCTAGCCATGCTGAAGAAAATGATTCCCACAGCATGCTGCTTCCACCACCATGCTTCACTGTGGGGACGGAGGGTTCAAAATGATGAACTCTCCAAGGTTAAGATCTAGACATACTTATCTGTGTCCTTGAGCAACTTGGAACTTGCAGAGACCTTGACCATAAAAAATATGGACTTGTAACCTGATAAAGTGAAAATGGTCAACTGAAAGAAAAACACAAAGCTAAAAAAAAGAATATGTATCTTTTTACTCGCTACTGTCTCTTTGAAATTCCACAGACATGCACGTCACAAATCCCATGTATCTGATTACAGCAGAGGATGTTTCCTCTCTTTGCTGAACGAAGCACAACTCAAAGAACAATGCATGTATCTTTCAAAAGCAGATGGGCTCCTGCAACCAAAAACTTTATGTAAAATGTCTTTATTCATTTGAAACCAGTTTGTGCACAAAAAGCTTTCATTTCTAGGCTACCTTCTTGAGCAACAGTTTCAGGTTACGTTTCTGGATGTGGTGGGTAACTGTAACGTGGCTACATGCGTCCCTGTGGAATGACAGATTCTCCTACGTTCTCACACTGCACTGCCTGAAACCTGAAGGTCACACACATTCAACAACGGTTTCCAGCTACGGCCTTGTGGCGCTCAGTTTTTCCCTCATACTCCCTAAATTTTTCTCCGACATCACATCAAAGCTTTTAATAAACCTTGGATGAGCTGTGACTCATCCTTCCTTGGAAAAACTGAGTTTGTAGATTAAGCAGGATTGGTAAATAACGGTACCGAAAAAGATTAGATTTGTGTTTGTGTCTGTCCGAGACTCAAATTACAGATTTCTGTTTCTGCATTTTAAAGAATATTCTAGCATTTCTGGGCTTTCGAAAGTTATTAAGTGCAATGTAACTGCTTTGAAGAAATATGGCTATGTAGAAAGTCTGCTATGGCTTTACCTGGAGTTTAGTTCAACTTTCTCTGCATCCCAGGAAAACTGAAGCTGCATGGTCTCCTTCAGGTTGTCCTTCAGCTGCATCTCCAGCGCTGACGTCTCCAACCCACTCTTTTCTGGTATTCTGGTCTCCAAGTTCTGGCATGTAGCATGCAGCAGTTGACTAACAGCAGCACATTCACCTCGCATGTCAGACAGAGTCCTATTTGAAAGAGTCATATGATTATGAACATCTGAAAACTGTGGGACTGATATAAGGCAAAAACAAATTCTAACCAGATATTTTTCGTCTAGTTTCCGGAGCAAATGTTTTGGTACACTTGAAATAAGACAAAACTTACAAGTATCCTTTCTGCAAAAAATAGGAGCAATTTTGTATTTTCAATAGAAATTAGACATAAACACTTATAATGTAGTGTTTTTGCAGTGCAAGGACAAATGAGCTAAACATTTTTGAGCCAGAATGTTAATTTCATTAATTTCTTTATCAGGGTAATTTTAAACTGTTGTAAAACATCTGATGAG
This sequence comes from Poeciliopsis turrubarensis, assembly GCA_010277015.1. NCBI lineage: Eukaryota > Metazoa > Chordata > Actinopteri > Cyprinodontiformes > Poeciliidae > Poeciliopsis > Poeciliopsis turrubarensis. The sequence continues at coordinate 3,857,098 of VMRN01000035.1, forward strand.
AAACAGCTACTATAATGAGCAACTATTATTAAAGCTAAACACTGTTCTGAACACTTATTATGGTAGTTAAATGCTAAGGGACTTTCAAGGGTTTAAGAGTTCAAATTCTCTTCTGATAGATGATTTTTACAGTGGATAACAACACTGAGCCACCTGTCCAAGTTGAGGAAAGAATAAGCGGCGGGGGTGGGGTGAACGCTCACCCTGATGACCTGCCCCGCTTTGATCCTTTGATCAGAGATGCTGTTGCAGTCGTGAGAGTGAAACACAGACTAGGCGGGGGCTCTTCGCATGCCCAAAAATTGCTGGAGAATTTCTGGCTTCGCGCCCCACTCACCTGTCAGTGAAAGTCTTTAGCTGGGTGAAAGTGCTCCGCAGGGAGGCGGCCTGGCGCCACAGCGCCCTGACGCGAGCCTGCTCACGACTCGACGAGGAGGCGTACGTCTGCAGACACAACGCCGGGGTCTCATGAAGAAAAAGCCTGCAGTAGGCTTGTGGCTTGCTTACTGCAACGTTTCCATTTTATTGTCATCCCTAAACACATGCAAACCCTGGAACTCCGAGACTCGCCCTGGCACGTTTACAACTAATTGGATTTCCCTCAGTCCACAGATGTAGGACATTTTACAGCAAGGAAAGCTGGATTGTTTGCACAATTTTTTTCCCTCTCTCTAAGCAGCTGGAATGTTTTCACAGGAAACAACAACTCAAAAAAAAAAAAAAAGAAAGAACAGGGAACGAGAGTAAATTCAAGAAACTGCCGATGAATGGAATTCCAACCCCATGTGAACTCGGCAGGAGTTTAATTGTGCAATTTTTTAGCACTAAGGGGTGAACTTGAACTTTCCCTTTGCCTTTTAAGTTCAAGCCCTTCATTTAAGTGCTCCCTCCCCCCACCTCTTTCTCTCTGCGCAGGCGAGTATGAAACCACTGAGCATCTTCGCGGGCCTTCCTTAAGCTCTCCATTAGGCCCTTGTTGACAATGTCTACCTGGTCCAGTTGTTCCCGTAGCACAGAGTTGACTTGGCTTAGGCTGGCACTCCTGCAAATAACATGTCATATCAAATAACAATAATAATAAAGAAACACTCTTGAAGGTTCTCTAAGCAGAATAAACTTCAATCCACTAGGATGTCACTCAAAAATCTATAGTTCTAGCCAATCTGTGGCACTGTGTCAAGTTACATTCAATATCAACCAGGTCTCATAGATTCCAAAATCTACACACAAGTCTCCCCCACTCTGCCCACGCTGATATAATGAAGCCTGCCACATGGTTACTCCTATATTTAACAGTGTGAGAGGCGGCCAAGTACACATTTGGCTTTATGGGATGATGCAATGTTTACATGGATGTGAAATGTGGGGATGGGATTAAGTTTCAGCGTTGTGTGTGAAAGCTTCGGAATTACATTTAGAACAGACTTAACGTGCACAATGCTTCGCAAAACTATTCATAGCCTTTGAAGTTTTTCCCATTGTGTTACAAATGGAAACCAGTCTGCGTTTTATTTGAATTTAATGGGATGAAGCAACATAAAGCAGTGCATAATTGTGAATTTGAAAGAAAAGCATTGTTAGTTTTCAATAATTTTTTTACAAACACATTGATGTCCACGTCAAGGTCCATTGTCCTTGGACATTGACCAAGGACATTGTCCAAGGACAACAAGGACAATGCCTCCCTGTGGAGCATAAATATTGCATCCAAATATTGCATGCAATATTTTTATTGCATCCAATAAAAATAAGACATTTTTATTGTATGCAACAAAACGTAAGAAGGACTAATATTTTTAGGCAATTTGGATAAGGAAAAGCTGTTTATGTGAGGTTTATTTAATATCAGGCAATGTAGTTGCTTAAAAAATAGAGATATAACTTTGTTACAACTACTGCTGATGTGAAGCATTTGAGCATGTTTTAAATCAATGAATGCATGCTACTTTTGAACACAAAAGCATGAGGAGTTTCTTTATTAGGTAAAGCACAAAGTGTCTGTCACTCACCGGCTTCGCTCCTCCTGCAGCAGAGCAGTTTGTTTTTGGATAACAATGTTAAGATCTTGCTCAACACGCTTCTGAAGCTCAGCTGAGTCCAGGTGGGCCTGCAGAGGAATATAAAAACAAACTAACCTTTACCACTGGCAAACTGGTAACATTTAGCTATTTGGCAGCAGCTAAATGTCTGCTTTTAACTGACATTTATGGAGAAACCTTATTACTGGTCAGATTACTGATCTACATTCACTTTGGTAGCTAGACTGCTGGGACTGACTAAACTAAGTAAATGTGCAAACCATTTTTTAAATTGTCATTTATTGTCGTAAGTGGAAAATTAAGTTTGCAACAGGTTCTCCATAAATTACAGAATAATAATCAAGGACTCAACTGATACTAATACTCATAATGGTTTACAGATCGCTGAGAACAAAAACAACTGGAACATACAAAATATATTTGATAATGATTATTCTTGATTTTGATGATTTACATGAACAATAAACGCAATGTTTATTGTTTTCATAAGTGGTTATTGTGTTGTGTTTGTTCATGTAAAGCAATTTGAAGTGCCTTGTTAATGAAATGTGGTATACAAATAAACTTGACTTACCAAAAGTATTGATGTGTGTTTCAAATGACTATCAAATCATAGGATTTATTTATTTATTTTTTTACTCATTGACTGTTTATAAACATCTGCTTTTGGTGTTTGAAATAAGGCAACGTTGATTTTGATAAAAATTGTTCTTTATACCTATGTCCCAAAAGTGAAGAAGTAACAATAAATGGAAACATATGTTTTGTCTTACCCTGAAGCCTAATTACAGGAATGGTAATTTTAAAGCAATGCAGCTGTAATAACATAAATCAATGTATTTCATATAATTTTGCTATCTGCTTACTGTCAAACATTTTAATATGCCACATGATCATTTGAAAACACCCAGACTGTGTTAAAATAATCCAAGTATTTTGCAAATTAAGTTTCCATGGTTATCCCGGCATCAAGGATGTATTTCTACTTAAAACCGATTCATGTGTGAATTAGACAGTTTCATCTTTTCAGACTCCAGGAGTTCTCCGATGCAGTGTCTTTGTCATGGTGTTGTGGTGGAGTAGGACCTAAATGCAAGAGCAGCAGACGCGGAGAGTTGTTTATGAATAGTTAATGAAAAACTTAAAAACAAAAAATCAGAGGAACACAGGGAGCCAGAGCAAAACAGAAAAATAACGGGAGAAACCAGCAAGGACTGACTGAGAATGACTTGTATGTATACTGGGAGCTTGGTTAGTGAACGAGGAACAAGATGGCTGATAGAAACGGGTTCCAGGTGTGAAGGGAGAAAGCAGAAGGCTGGCTGAGGAGTGAGAGAGGGGAAGACAGAAAGACAAGAAGAGAGTGCGGCAGCAGGGAGCGAGAGAGAGAAAATATGGAAACTTGGAAAATGTAGACATTAGGAATAAACAATTAAACTAGAATCACTAATAAGTGAACCACAGTAAAGTAGAATACATTTTTGTGAAATGTGAGACATAACTTTATGTTCTTCTTTTTCTTTTTCTTTTTTCTGAGGTAAGTGAAGCAACCATGTCATTAGATACTGGTCTAAGTTTTTCTGTGTCCTCCTGGTTCGGTTGTCAGTGCTTTCAAAGGGATTTTGTTAGGCTTACCACTCCTGGGAAAGTTCATCCACTCTTCCATGTTTTCTTTATTTGTAGATAATGGCTCTTACTGTGGATCGGTTGAATCCAAAAGAAAAGTTCAAGACTTCTCACTTGTTAAATGTATTAGATCAGGGCATGATGTGTTGCTTTTTGAGTTCTCTTGGCTAACTTTATGTTGTCAGACATGCTGTATTTAAATGATTTCTTGTTTCTACTGCTGTGTTCAAGTTATTTCGGAAGTCTGAGCTCGCAGGTGGGAATGATGTAACGTGTGTTGAGATGTTCTGGTTGCCAGTAGGAAAACAGTGATACTACAGTAATAAAAAATAATAATCAATAGCAAGCATGTAGTGCAGCCAGTGAAATGAAAGTAAGAAAAAGTGTGACTTGTGTGACAGTTAATTAATGACTTAAGAAGTGTGCAGATAAGATTCAAACAGCATTACAGTAAAACATAAATTATTCATGTGACTGGAAAGTCTTAGTCTAAATGTATTTTTAAATTTTTAACTAATATGTTTCTTCTGAATCAAACATTGTGAAGTGGCACAGTCATCATAAGTCTTGAGTACTTGAAGCTTATCCCCCAAAAGAAAGAGACAGAATACAACTAAAAAAAATGTCAAAAGATCGCCAGTAAATGCAAGGAGGGCTTGACCGCTACAATGCCAGTGAAGATTTTTTCTTAATGATTTGGGAAGTTTTTGACACCACATGTTATTAAAAAAATTACTGATTGATGCCTCTTTCTCCTAATAAACTCTTTTCATCTTCTGGAGTTAAAATTGTCTGGTAATTTCTTTCGATGCACTAAAATATCATTGCACTTTTTTGTTAGGACGGATGACGACAGTGTCATGAAGATGCAAAAGAAAAAAGCACAACTCTATAAAAGAGCAAACACTTTTACTCACCACTCTCTTCCTTATCTTTATTACCATTCATTTTCCAAGAAATTTAAAAACCTGATTTAAAATCCCATTTGAAACATCCTGCAGTTAGAAACAAAAATAGTTAAACAACTTAAGCAAAATAAAATGTTTACCTCACAGATGAAAGCAACAACAAAATTAACTTTAGGCAAACGCAAAGCACACCAAACCATGCACTGTATTTATCAAGTAATTTCAGTCAGTGAACACAGATACATAGATGATTGTATGTTGGTGTCAATATCTTTTCATTCAATGCATTTAAAATGATTGAAATATCCTTCTACTTCTCACAGTAGTATCTCAGAATCTCTTATGTATCTTAAAATCCCGATGTCTTGTAACCCCTCAACCTCATACACCCTCAGCTCCCTCTGCACCACCCACTCTCTGTGTTGGTGCCAGACACCCTGTCCTCACTAATAGAAACCACATGGCCCCAGAGCACTACAACACGCTGTGTGCCTCCAACTGCCCTTGCTGACTCCTCATGTACAAAGAAAGGAAGAGACTGAACAAGAGGGAGACCCCTCCCGTTCAAAACACTCCAAACCACCATCTAAACCTTTCAAATCAGTCCCGAGACCCGTCCACCCCCTTCTCTACTGTCTTCTGTACCTCGTCTTTTCTCGGGATGCTTAATCTCTCCAGCAGGCTCCAAAGAGCCAAGACAATGGTCTCACTGTTCGACACTGGACTCAATAACGTTGCCAGCATTATTCGCACATTTTCATATGACCTTTTTAAGACATTTACGCTACAAATTACATTAGGTGCTATCACGCACTTGGCCCCAGGCTGAGCTGTTTTTCTATGAGGACCCAGAGAGCATAAGAGCGGTGTTTACTGCCCGTTGTTGAGGTGACAGCCACGGGGAACGGGTAGGGAGGAATAACATGGGCGGTGTTTGAAATACACAGAAGTTCGGCAGCTGCAGTTGAAAAAGGGACTCCTGGAAACAACAGTTGTGTAAAGAGTCACTGATTGTGCGTGTTTTGGAAAAGCTGTAGCAATAACATTGACTTGCTGACAAGCCCACACTTTATTGATGTACCTTGAATGGTTAGGATATTTAATTCAAGAATTACCTTCTGGCTTCATGTATTTGAGGTGTTGGAACAACATCAAAAAGAAGATTGCCCAATACAAAAGAGAATAAAAACATCGGGAAAGCAATCAGTTAGTTCCAACAAGACTCAAAAACAATCTTAAAATAATCCAACAATGTAGTACCCTATTAACAAAAGTACAATAAATATATAAAATTAGGCTTTGCTTGTTACCACCATGAAGGGACATAAAAGCTTTAAAAACTTATGGCGCACCAGTTCTGCAGTTTAAAGTCATTTTTAATGAGATGGGTTGTTTTGTTGTTGCTGATGACTCAAGCAGGCAGGGAAAAATGGTGTTGAGATGACTTAATAAAAAAAAAAAAATAATCAAATGAGAACTTACAACAGAGACACAGAGGGTGGGAGGGGCATGGCAAGATAACCACAGCACATCAATAAGGACTGACTGAAGAGCTAGGATTACAAAGCAATGGTTACTGGGTCAAGAAACAGGAGAGGCTTAATTATCAGAATGAGTCATTTTTGATTGAGGAAAGATCATGAAAGGTCATGGACTGGAAACTAAAAACAATGTTACAAAGGTAAAAAAAATATATATTTTTAATTTTATTTTGCTAATCAATAAAAGGCTAAAAAAAACATTTACATGTTTCTCTCAGCGCAGTGAGCAATCCTTACAAATATGAAGAGAGGGAAGTATATATTTATGACAACAGGAAAGGCAGTTTTACCGTATCCTGTTTTCGTACCGGAAACATTTAAAGGTGTAGTGTGTCATTTTTATTTAATATTATGTCTTTAAAGAAAAAAACAAACAAAAAAAAAAACATTTGCTAAAATTGTCACCATGTCATGACAGTATGTTATGAGCCAGAATCTGTGAAAAGATCGATCCCTTTCACCTCCTCCCTGAGCTGCTATTGCTGTCTAAAGAAAAGACAGCAATACAACCTGGTCAAATACAACCAATCAGAGCCAGAAGGAGGGGTTTAGTGCTGTCAATCATCCTCATATACTCTGAGCTCAATGTGCTAAAGATGAAGAAACAATTTACTGTTGTAAGAAAACCTTTTATCTGCCATCATTGGTGGCTATGCTAATTAGTCTTGGCGTTGCAGAGAACAAAGTGGGAAGGTAAGCGCCACACAAGATTGTGGCTGGCAGTGCTAACACCCGCCTCCTAGCTCTGATTGGTTGTTTCTAGTTAGCACTGGGAGAAGACAGAGGATCTCGATTTTTTTTCTCACAGACTATTTTTGCCATACTGTCATGACAGAGAGACAGTTTGAACAAATATGTAAAAAAACATTTTACATCCTGCAGCTTTAAACAGTATTTCAGAATTGGGTCTAGTACCATCAACAGCAAATTGACACTAGGAAGTGCTAGAGCATCTGCCCTTTTTGCTCTGAAGAAAAAAGTGCTCTTTTGAAATCTTTTTCATTTTATAGTGTCTATTACGTGGCCAAAAGTAGCATTTCTGGATTTAAAAGACGATATTATCAGTACCTTACATAGTAGTAATTCTCCCCGACATCATTTTTTTTCCCCTTTCAGGGGGCTTTTAAGACAGTAGGCTGACAGGAGAGGGAGGAAGACATGCGGCAAATATCGTCTGGTCCGGGAGTTGAACCCGCGACGGCCACATCGAGAACTCAAGGCCTCCAAATGTGGGTCGCGCAATCCCCTATGCCACCACTGCATGCCCTATAATTTTTAGATTTTTTATCTCATTCATCTTAGCTCTCTAAGAATCTGTCAAGTATCACACTGGCTCCATGCAGAAGTATAGGTGGTTCTTCTTATGGCTGTATTCTGTGCTGTTGCATTGCTGTACTCTGTAAATCTCACATTACTCACTCAGCCGACTGTTCCAAGCGTTGCACAAGGTGCCCTTTTTTTCCATTTGAGCACCTGCCCCCCCAAAATGTCTGTGCACGCCTCTGGTTACAAGGATTAAACTGGAACAGTAACTTTCAGCTTAACACAGGTTTAAGTATTCTTTGTATTTTGCACACCTCCAGAAATTAAAGTAGTGAAAACAGGATGTCTGCATGCATCACTCAGTTCCACACCGGGTGGGTCAGGGAGTGCAAATTGTCAGGAGAATTTCTCAAATCAATAGCATAAAGAACGTTTTGTGCACTCTGTGACCAGGTATCCTCGGCAACTCATAAAGGTCTCCGCCCTAACTCGGTGTGGAGGGTTGTTTGTCCTTTTTCATGCACGGCAGCACCAGCGTGTGAGCGTCTTGCCAGAGCCTCGCCCCAATTCCACACACCACAGAGATGACGCTTTTTTATGGTTTCTTTCCCCCTTCGGCAGTAAAGCATGAGGCCGGGGCTGCTGCAGATTAGCCATGCTCTGTGCAGGAAGCTCCCAAGGGGGGACGCACTAACAGTCCTCCGTGGACACCATCGTTTCACTTGGTTGTCTTGCATCACTAAACCAAATCCCCCCGCATCACTCGATGAGCGTGACCTCACTGTTTCTCACAACACACCCGTCAAGTGACGACTATAAAGGCAAAAGAGAGAAACCAATAATCTCAGCATTCCATCTGCCCCGACGCAGGGGGGCTTACAGGACTTAGCGGGGGCCCAGAAGTGTGCTTGCCGAGCCCTAAGCTATTTATGATCCGCTTCAGAGTACAATTAGTTTTGAACAGCCTCGACGGCTCCCTTAAGTGAGCTGAGCCCAATCCCATGAGGTCACCAAGTGCCATTCTGTAATAATGTTCAAAACACAATTCATACAAAAACAGCCCCTTAAGTCATGGCGTGTTTTATGCTGCCATATGTTAGCTAGGGTTCCTTTCACTTTTTTCATTCTCATGCGTCCTTTTCTTGAGCGCAAGACTCTTAAGGCTGTTAAAATGTGGTTTGCGTTAGGTTTTTATATTTCTTGATATTTATGATTTGTGCCACTCCTTGTATTGTCTCTTTTGATAAATATTTCAAACAACATCAAGGGCTAATCCTGCTTTGATTCAACTGCCAACAAGCAACAAGAGAATCATTTTAAAGGCCCTTGTGAAAGCTTTGGTGTTTCAGCCAAAATGTTCTGCCTTGCCCATGTGGAAGATCAAAAAAAAAAAATCCAATCCATCGAGTTAACAAGTCATGATTACAATATTCTCTTAAAGATCTGATAACGGTCCAGTTTATCTAAACACTGAGCTGGGTTTTATGAAAAGAGCAGATCTGGGAAGCTTTTCTAATTCCCCCCCCTGTCCTCTCCAAAAAAACAAATCCATGTTTTGTTTTTTTTTTGTACTGCTGTTTCCAGGGACACTCAGAAAGCCATCAACAACATCGGTTCCCTTTCTTTCTGTGAGACTCTCTAAGGGTGACATCTGGCCGAGGCTCGCAGTCGGCATGCGAAGGGTTACAGCTGCAATAGTTTTCTCTGGCTTGGCTTGAGCCCAGAGGCTTAATAAAGGGAATTAATGGAGTGCACTATCTGTCAGATTCCTAAACACAGCTGGAGCGGATGTTCATCGCCCCCAAGCACCCCGAAGAACTTACTATCCTACTTGAACAACATAAGCCCCTTATTTCTTCCCCCATATTGTCCCCTGGGTGCTGACTCCGCAAAGGAACCCCAGCTGATTGTGAAAGCTGTTTATGTATCATCACTGACTATAATTACACAATGTGGGATAACAAACAGAGAGAGTGGAAGGGGGAGGGGGATTGGGAGGGCGGGCAACTGTTGTGAGCGTATCAAAATACAGTGAACTTTTTGGTCATGGATGGTAACAGCTGCGGTAATGATGTGCAAGCGGAACAAATAATCAATGTAAATGTGGTGAATTAATAATACGTGCCGCACACTCGTGAGCACGTGGCCAGTGAGTCCTGTGGCATTTAACACGAATGCACTCAGTCTAAGACAATGCTATAGAGAACCCACACGGGCAGGCCATCCACTCAAGGTTTCATATGTTTCAGACATGTTTAAATAACTAGAAAGTATACTAAATGCTTGACTTTAAAGTCGGGTAACTTGAGAAGCCTAATGTAAAAGGCTATATGTTCTACCAAACAGCTTTTCATAACAAAGTAAAGCTTTTAAGCCTACTCTCAGAGGAGAAGGTAACTTATTTTTATTATTAACATCGACAGATGTTTTGGACCTGTTCCAGTTGAACTGCAGCTTAAATTAACTGGATTGATAAGAAAAACAGGCTGGAGCCATACAGGGGTGGCAAGATGAGAGAAGACAGAGAACATTTCTAAAACTCGACTTAGTCTACTCCTGTTTGGCAGGATTCTTCTGAAGAAAGAAGATTCTAGAGAGACCTGGGAAAGTGGCAATTGGTGTCAGAAATAATTAATCTAGAATCATCTTTATTCACCTGACTGTAATATTACAGTGTTTTGCAGTAGGCTGCTTCGTATGAGAAAACGCACACGAGCATATCTGCAAAAGAAACACACAGGATACAGAAACATCAGGATATGCAATACACAAACTAGGTCAAGGTTTATCCTGGCTCAGCAGCAATTTTCTAGGGTCACTAGAGATCACGAAGAGTGACTTACTAGGCACATAGGAATGCTTTCAGAGTTCAGGTTTGAGCTTAGCGGTATCGAGGTAATAGTTCTCTGACAGCATAAAGACCGGGAGAAAGCTAGTGGATTTGGTGTGATGTATGTTTCCAAATGGCTGCAATTTTTATAGCAGATAGTTGTTGACTGGCAAATACCAAACCTCAATCCTGTCTAAGTTCTAGAAAACCATGTTTCTAATAAAGACATGACATTTAAACATTTTGTGAAAATTCTTTTGCTTTTAGGTGATGAGCTAAATGTGGAACTCTACACTACGTTTACAGTTCCTCGCTAACATCATCAAAAACTTTTCCTAAAATTGGGATTTTATGTGACTTCACAGGGTGGCAACAGTGAAGCAAAAGAAAAGCCATTAAATAATATGTTTCTAGGGCTTTGATGGGAAACAACCAACATGTAGCAAACCTTGCTCTGGTGAGATGACCTAAAATGTGATATGTAGAGAGAAACTAATACTGCGCATCACTCTGAACACACCGTTCACATGGTGAAACATGGAAGTGCCTTCATCTTGAAATAGGGAAAATTCAATGACGAATCTGTCGCAAGACTTGAAAATTAGTGTTTACAGATGTTCTCCATTCGGTCTGACTGAACTCGAACTATTTTGTGGACAAGTCAGTACATGGATGTAGCTGTTAAGAGGCAAACCCAAAAACTCCTACATCTGTGATAGCAGCGAAAGGTGATTATACACAATGCGACTCTGAGACTTCATACAGCACATTTTCAGATGACTTGTGAGAAATTGTGAAAACCATATAGCATTTTGAAGTTATGACCCATGTAGTTTGGCCTGTCACATAAAACAATTAAAATACATTCACGTTTGCAGTTGTAACATTACAAAGTGTAAAACAAATTAGGAGTATACGAACTTTTGCAAGACACTGTATAAGATTATGCTGATTGAAAAGACTACTGTTTAACTAAGGTCAGATACAAGACTGGCAATAACTAACCTGGACTTTTTCAGAGTTAAAAATAAAAATCAACCTTAAGTGATCTAAGACTCAGCAATTTCTCCGTTATTTGTTTATAGCTCTACTTATTAGAAATTCCAACCAGCATTTCCAGCACATCTGGAAACTAGCCATAAACACAGTTGGCAGACATTACTACACATCTTTGGGCTTTTTAAAAACTATTAAATCAGATTCAAGGTGTAGCGTCATCTACAAACATATAAAACACTTGGGTGTTTTATTTGTATGCAGTATTGTTAAAAGCCATCTAAAAATACCAACAATATAGATGAATGCATTTAGATCTGCTAACTGCAGTAGCAGAAAGAGGGTAGTGTTGTCACAAAATAGGTGCTTTATACTCAGTGAAAAACGATCTTTTTCTTCAATGGTCTCAGGGGAGAAGGCCAGTGACCTTCATAATTTTCTTCCTAAACAGCTGCCGCTACATGGAGCAGCAGCCATGGGAGGCAGTGAAGGGAGACGCTGAATATCAGGAGCAAAGGGGGGTCGGAGTCTACCTGAGCAGACCACAAGGAGACCCTTCATAACCCGTTTGTTTCTCTTACTTGAACTTATAAACACATGTATCCTGACATATATTCTCAACATAGATGCGTAGATTGTACCTTTACCACATTCAATCACTCGCATAAACATTTAAAATATGTTAATTTGCATAAGTGCATTAATTAAATATGAGTTTGTTCTGAATTAATCCCTTCTTTGATTTCCCACAGGTACAAACAAGCTTTAATCTTCTATTTGCTTGTTCATGCCTAAAAGGCTTTCCCTGTTAGAGAGAGATGTGCTGCAGTGATGTTTACTGTGATCATATTTCCAATTGCATTCATTTGCGACGAGAGTGGAGGAAGAACTTCTAATTCCAAATGAGAAATGTGTAAACCATTAATATGTTTTAAAGCAGCTCCAGGCATTTATCTACATAGGGAGAAACACTAAGCCAAAGCAGCATGGGTACAGTGAACACTAAACATGCAAATAACATTCCACAATTTAACCTTGGCCTAAAAAAATCCTTGCTCCCTTATGTTGCTCCTACCCTCTCTGTGAGTCTGGTTTGTTTGACTAGTGGCTGGTCGTCGTCCATCTGGCCGGGAGAAGAATGCTCCTTCAGGGTACCACTCTCCTCCTGCTTGCTAACCTCAACGCTCTCACCTGGGTTGGAGAAACAGATCCGAGCGTATAGAGGTGTCAGGCTTTGCATGTGATGGTACGTGACACAGCAGCGTGAGAGGCAGAACTAATGCAACACATAATCAGTGCTTTTGTCTGGGAATGACAAGTGAAGCTTGCGCTCCTACCAGCAGGCTGTTCGGCCAGGTTGTGGGCGATGATCTGACAAATGCGAGAGGTGATGGGGATAGGAGTAGCTCCAGATTCTTCCACATTCCCTTGAAGTATCAGACTTCTGTCTCCTGAGCTGCTGTCTGACTGAAGCAGAGTCTTCTCCAATTTCTACAATGACAACATTATGCCCAACATGTCACTTAAAGGGGAAGTATTATCTGTTTTCCAGGCACATAGTGCCATTTTGTGGCACAATCAGGTAACTGTTAACGTCAGTTAATAAAATGCTGTGTAGGTCAAACATAACTTAAAAAAAAAAAAATTACTTCGCAATTAAATGCCTTGAAATTGGGCCTCTGTCTCTTTCTGAAACTCCGACTTCATTAACTCTCTAGCAACGTTTTTACTGGCGTTTCAGTGTAAAGTAGACTGTATAATGAGCTGAGCAGATGTGAGTTCCACCAGTGAGTTAGCTAATTGCTGCTGGCTAGTCTGAAGGAGCTGAGTGGGGGAGTATGAAGGGAGGCTTGCTCTGTGAAGCTGAAGCTTGGAAACTGGAGCTCTGAGGAAGATTTTCATCCTCTAAGGCAGTGCTAGGGTCACCCAGGCGTTTTGCACAGCTGAATGGTTTCCCTGGAGATTAAAGGACATGCAGGAAAGAATCAAATCAACACTCCGGGTATGTTTGAGGGAATAACATAACATGATGTATAATGTTTGTCAACATGATGTAAGCTGAAAAAAGGAGTGTGAAAAACCAACTCATTAGCATTAATATTAAACTTTTCTTGTTAAAGGACTTTATAGAACTTAATTTGTACCACTGTTTGTGGCTCAAGACAAGTTGACAAAAGCATTTTTAATACAAGTGATACATATTAAAATCTACACATTGTCAAATTTGTTTATGGAGTCCAGAGGTAATATTACACTCTGAAATACTTCTCCTTATACTGTCTGAACTGCTGGAACCTCAATGTGTTTGATTTACAACACATTAAACATTCCAAATGATGCTCTTTCAACAAAAGATATACCTAGTAAATGTTCCCATAATTCCTATAGTTATAGGTATAAATTACATATATAAGGACAGTGGTTAGAGCAGGAGCCCTGTATACAGAGGCTATGTACCTCAAAGGTCAAACAAACTCAAAGGTCACACTGACTTTCAGAGCCTCTCCATAGAGCATCTGGGCTTCCAAACTCCTATGATAGACTACTCTTCTTTAAAACATTAATTCGGTTCATTGATGTTCAAAGACACACATTTCACAAGCTCTTGTGAGGTTCTATCACAACATTTAAGTCAGGATGGGGGTCTGGGCTTTGACTGGCCCATTGCAGTAGTTTGCTGCACTCCCAAAATGCCAGTATGTGAAAAGATGGTCACACTTGCTAAAATTCAATTCCATTAAATAAATAAGTTGTTTCCTAATTCCTATGTAAGCAGCTAGGGTGTTTGTCACGCACAACTTTTTTATTTTAGGTTTACATTTTGTTAAAAAAAAATAGTGAGACTATGGAATAATTATTGGTTCAATTATCATTAAATTATATTGTTTTAATTATATATGCTGATAAGAGAGGATCTACTTTTTATTTCCCATGATAGAGGCAGTACTCTTGTACCTTTTTGTCCTATAAATTATACTGCTTTTCACCCTAACAACATTACTAGCAACTTTTTTAATAAGCATTACCCCGGCATATATACTTGATTATTTAATTTCCCTTTGGGATTAATAAAGTGCTTTTGAATTTGAATAAAGTTATTAAGTCGTTTAAATTATACCAGGTTATGAACTCAATTAAAGTGTTCACACTTAGAGATTTAGGAGAGAAAAGGCTGGAGTAGAGCCAAAGAAAGGAGGAAAAGAAAAATTAATCAGATAAAAGATTGCTATTATAAATAATCTACAACTAATGATAAATTAGTGAAGCAAGTTTGTATTGGATGCACAGTAATACACACTGCATTGGTTTCCAATAGCCAGGGCTAATATCTAGTGATATCCCCAGTAACAGTGAAAACTATTTTAAAATATGTACAGTTGTGTTTAAAATAATAGCAGTGCTACATCACTAACCAGGTTAAGCGCTGGATATTTTTGGTAGAAACAAGCAGAGGATGTAGCTGAATAATAGAAAACCAACAGACTCTACGGTCATAACATGCCTGCTGCTGATTCTGAGTAACTGAATCATCAAGTTGCAAGGGATGTGTTCAGAAATATTAGTAATGTGGAGATTAATCAATTAGATCATTCATTCCATGAAAAAACAGGCTCCAAACAGGCAGCCCTTATTTAAGGACAAAGTGGAACATGCTGGTTATGGTGCATTCCTCTGGGGTTGTTCCACACATTGTTCATAGGAACAGTGTGCTACGATTAAAAAGTTGATTGGAGAAGGTAAAACATAAAAATGTGCAGAAAATAATAGGCTGCTGTGCAATTTTCTCAAATGCTTTAAAACAGAAACTAAAACCGAAAAGACATGGAAGAAAATGGAAAACTGCCATTCGAATGGATCAATTATCCAAAATGGAAAAGGGATCATGTTGACTTTTGCCAAAGAGAAGTTCTAAGAGTGGGGGAAAACTATCAATAAACATACCAGTGAGAAAACAACATCCAGAAAAACAAGACTGATGTTACAGCCCAATCATCATACCCCAGTCCAATAATGAAAAAAATACTCCAGGGGCCACATCAAACCTGCTGTTTCAGAGGCAAAGTAAGAAATTGCAGAGGAATGTTGGAATGAAGTCCAATTGTCCTGAGCTGGAATACCTGTTAGCAGTTGGTCGACCACAGATGTGAAGCAGTTCTCAGAGGCAGCTGCTGAAATTCTTCAGTGATTTAGAGGAGACCTGAATTTTCAAGCGTGTTTTCCCAGGTTTATACCCAGTAAATGTCTGACTTCTTTAAGAAAAAAATCAGACACCGCCACATTTTCGAACAACTGAGTATTTCTTTCTTTCTTTCCTTCTTTTTTTTTTTTCCAGTAATGATAAATTAGACATAGATTTCTTCAGGCTTTGTTTTGGAACTGAACATGCAGCGTTTCCAATACACTTGCGCTTTAGAAATCAAAGATTTGGAGTTTTATTCTTTTGAAGAAACATAACTTTGATTGTGAATATAACTGCATACCTTTCATAATGGTTATGACAATATAGGCACACGAATAGTCATTAAACTATCAAATCATTTTGGAACCGAATACATAAACTAACAAGTAATTGCCTAAAACTGTGATTGACCAAATAAACTCGCCAGGAAAATGCAACTGTTTTTGTTTGTTTCGACATTATCGGGCATTTTTAAATAATGTAGTGTTTAATTATTGATTAATAACTGCTTATTTATTACATTTGACATGAAACGGCTCTCATATATTATCATAAACAAGCTTCAGGCTAGTCAGAAATAGCAGACGTGTCACTCCCTTCGAGAACGTTCTTGTCCTTTAATTAGCCTAATTCTGTTCACCTGCGCTTCTCTGAGCCGTCTTCAACTCATACTGACAACAGTGACGCAGTTTGAAAACGGTGAAGACGTGTCACGGTACCGACCTGAATCACAGCCTCCAGTCTTGGTGAGTGTCCATCTTGCTCTCGTCGAGAACTCATTATAAAACTTTTCCAAGTTCAACCATTAAAAGTTTTATACCTTTAAGCGTTCAGTAATTTGTTTGCTTTAAAGTTAGCTCGCGTTCTGCTACAAAAGCCTGGAAACCTTTTGAGAATTCATGGCGAACAACAACAACTTATTATGCCATTGACATGGAACTAAGTAGGCTCCTTCTTGAAAACAAGCAAACAAACAAACCCTCCCATCCCCCGCGTGAAAATAATTGTAGGAGTTAAGGTTAAGAAACTTTAGATTCAACTGAAGCCACAGCAAAGCTCGCTAATGCCAAACAGTTCACCATGGTAACCGCGTACAAGCAGAGTTGTCAAGGTGACAGAACGTAAGCTTTGCTGATTCCATTGGAGGACTGCAACCCGCGAGCCAAACCACTGCATACCAATGGGTTAATAATTAGACGAGACAATTACAGCACCGTGTTTTGTAAGCTCTAAAGGTACTTTCACTAACGGAAAACATTTGTTTTAATTAATCCTTTTTATTTTGAGAACCATGATAGTTCATTTGTAGCAACAAATATGAGTAATGATACTTCATAATAATGCTCAAAGCAGATGCTTTGAAACAATTTCTGCAAAACAAAAAAGTTACATAAAAATATTCACTAGTACCATAAAACAAAAGAGGTCAGCAGTCAAATACATGAAGCAAAGGCGAAACACCTGTTCAGCATGAAAGCATGCATTAATGCATTGAGATTTCCAGAGGATTATGTGGCACACTATTCTTGGCACAAAGGACATCCTCTGACTGACTTGATACTTGCACTCCACCAATAGACACATGCCAGGTATGTCTCTCTGAACTCAATGACCCCCAAAACTGAAACAATTAAGGCCTTAATGATATCTATGTCAAATCTATGGGTGGAAGTTCAGGCCACTGGGATGGGTCTAGGAATATAGTGGATACTCCACTGTAGAACCAAAGTCTTGGGAGGAAACATTCCACATCCCAGGTGTTGGATGCTCGGTTGTAAACCTCCACTTCCACCCCGTAGTCGCCCTCCATTCCTTTCCAGTGGCCGCCCGTGACATACAACTTTCCATCCAGGGATACGAGGCCACCATTCTCATGGAGCATGTGAAGAAGCTGGACCTG
The DNA here is from genome assembly GCA_010277015.1 of Poeciliopsis turrubarensis. Lineage (NCBI taxonomy): Eukaryota > Metazoa > Chordata > Actinopteri > Cyprinodontiformes > Poeciliidae > Poeciliopsis > Poeciliopsis turrubarensis. Next base: position 3,874,381 of record VMRN01000035.1, read on the forward strand.
GAGACATTAAAAAGTCAGAGCTTTGACTGACACTGAATGTTGTTTTCATATTTCCATTGCCATGATGGCATCTGGTTTGATTTCAATAGCCCACCTTTTGCCACATGTTTGCCTCTGGGTCATATGAGTAAACTTTCTTTGTGTTATCAGCCAACAGGTATATTATCCCATCCATACAGACGGAACGAGGAGATGACAAATACTTGGGGATGAAGGGTGACCCTATACTGATCCAGGCATCTATAAAGAATACACAAATTATCAGATTGTTGTGCTGAATTATTATTTTTTTTTTTCCCCTGTTTTTAATTTTAAAATTTGCAGATGAAATTGAGTTGTGTCTAACAACAGTGACATGATTCTGAAATCCACCTTACCTATGACAGGGTTGTAACACTGCATGGTCAGTGCATTGTACTTCACTGCGCATGATCCAATCACAAAAAGCTTTCCAAAACACGCTGTGGCTGTGAAGTTAGTCACATATTTTAAAGCAGGACACGTCAATGCCCAGGAGTTACTGTAAGGGTCGTAATGCTCAACCTCAACTTGAGCCGACGTCGTGCCTAAAACAGGAAAACGAAAATGGTGGGAATTATATTTGAATAGTACAGTGTGGATAATAAAAACAACTGCAATAACTCTTGACCATACAGTCAAAAGCATTCATACCACATTTCATCATGTGACAACCCAAATCTTATAACACGTGACACAGCAACACAATTATATAACCTAGTAGCATATAACTGTGAATTGGGTAAGAAAATTTGTAGTTTTCAAACTTCTTTACTGTTAACAATCTAAAAGTGTGGTGTGCATTTGCTTTCAGTCCCCTTGAGTCTTATTGTAGAACCAATTGCAAGTCTTTTGGTGTATGTCTATAACAGTCATGCACATCTAGGGATTGATTTTTGTCCAGTCAGAAGAAGCTCAAGCTAAGACAGATTGAATGAAGAGGCTCCAAAACAAAGAAGTTTTCAAGTCTTGTCACAGATTCTTAATTAGATGTAGATCTGGACATGAACTGAATTGTTGCACACATTAATAAGCTATTCAACCATTTCTAACCACTGTAGCCCTGGCTTTATGATTTGGAGTGCTAGAGTCCCTGCATTTAACAAACATCCACTATTTTGTATATCATATAATATAGTGTGTGTGTTTTATCTTGACAAAAAGTGAAAATATTCAAGGGGTTTGAAAATATTTGGAAAATACTGTGTTCCACTACAAGAAAGAAATACAGATTCTTAATATCCTATCCCTCCACAGGACCAGGGGGAATTGAACTAAGGAGCAAAGGAGCTTAAATGGTGTTTGTCCAACACTGCTAACAGCTGTAAGATAGTAGCACAGATAGTTATATTTTCTCACCTCCGATTACATAAAGCTCGCCATTAAGTGTTGCCGACGTGTGGTTTGTCCGGGGCCGTATCATTGGTGCCACAGTAACCCATCTTCCCTCTTTCATGATGTACTTCCAGGTCTCTGTGGTCGACCATGAGTTGGTGTTCAAACCTCGCGAGCCCCCTTATCGCACAGACAAACGCACTTTGTCAAAAGCCTGACATAATAACCCTTTTCTTGAGGGAGGACCTCAAGCAATTTACTCAAAAAGTTGTAGATGTCATCATTTTCATCTGAATGTTTGTCTTTTGTTTTACCATCTGGTGCTGAACTGACCTGTTACATAAACATCATTGTTTAGGGTCACCATGGCATAACCCCACTTGTTAGGATTAGGGAAGTTAGGCAGCTCATGCCACTTTTCTGCAGGGAAACGGAGAATATTTTTATTGAGGCACATTCAGACATTATGGGGAACTGGATAAAAGTCTCCATAAATAAAATAACACAGTAATGAAATAATGTCTAAAAAGTATGAAGGAAATTAGGCAAAAATGCAAAATGTTCTCGAGAACCATTAAGTGGTCATTACTTTGCAGTCTGCAATGAAACATAATTTTTTTGGCAAAACAATCCATTTGTGGCCGATGTCATTTTGCCTTGTCATGAAACCAGAAGTCTTAAAATGGGATGCAGCAATCTTTTCCTTAAAATCCCTTGAGAAAAATCTAACATGCCTTCCATCAACAGCCGCAATAAAACACTCATTTACGGAACTGAGAGGATGATCCAATTTTGTCACATCCAGAACATAGCTCTCCAAGAGTCGTTTTCCTGTCAACAGCACAGTTAATGACCTCCGATATCTGCCAAACAGTTTTAAGGAATCCGACAGACTGTTCCCAGCAAAACTTAAAGTGTTAGATTCTGAAAGCAAGCCAGTGTGAAATGTAGAAATTGTATATTCCTACTTGTCTTTGTGTTGTAGAAGGCACAGTTCTTGGATGGCAATCTTTGAAGTCTTGGGTCTGTGTCATCATCCTCATCTGAATCGTTATCATCCTCGTCATCCAGTGAACGTCCTCCCATCACAAACAGTACTTCTTGCAAGTTTGGTTGTGGACTATGAGAGTTTAGTCTTTCAGAATATTCTTGTGCCAAATCTTGCTTCTAGAAAGATAAAAGTAACAAGGATCATTAGTAATCAAATGCCATTTTGGGGAAATATGAAAGAGAGGTTAGATGCACTCACAAACCTCTCTACAAACTTCTTGAATTGCCTCCCTGCAGCTAGGGGAGGCCTGGACCAGACTGTCTTTCAGCAGGGTGTCGGTCAGGTAGCTTAGGCTGAGCAGAGACAAATGTGACAAGCTGAAGAGTTCAGGAAGGTGGCACAGTCGGGACTCTTTCTGATGCCTGACCCATTTCAAGATGGCTTCCACGCGTGTGCACTCCGAACGGATTTTCAGTCCTTCATCGGACAAACAAGCTGTCAGCCGATCTTTCCCCAAAAACAGAAACTCCTCACCCTGTTGCACGGCCTCAAAGGTCTCTAGGAGGAAGGCCCTTGCTTTGGCCACAATTTCAGGACAGCCATGGATCTCTCCAAACTCCAGGATTCCCAGGCAGTTGGTCTCATCGATCTGATTCTGCAGGTATCGGCTGCACACAGCTCGCACTGTTTGAAACTGTAGTTGGCTGGAGGTACAAATCAAGCCCTCCACGTTGCTCTGGTTTATTGTCAGCTTGCCGGTGTAGGCAAAGTCAAGCAAGTAGCTGAGGATGTCCGGATCGACATCCTGGAGCTCCACACGAGCAGCAATGCTCTCCACAAAGTCCCCTGAGAACATGGAGCGGAAATACATGCTGCAGAGGGCCAGAACCCCTCGGTGACAAGGGAAATCTCTTCCCCCTGCACTCAGGGTCACATCCACAAGTTTGGGGTGTGAACAGAGCAAACGCAAGCCTTCCAAGATGCTTTGAGGATGGGAGGACAGACAGAAGTCCAGATCATCCACGTTACGCACCATGATCACCTTATCCCAAAATGTAAATGTAAACTCTTCTGTCAGCAGATCAGCACTTTCCTACAAGTATAAGGAAACACAAGTAGAACTGATTCTGAAATGCCACCAAAACTTTTTCAGTTTTGAAAACGAATCAAGTGCAGAAACATTTTTTTAGCCACTTTTTTAGGATGGCTTAAAAGTTTTAAATAACTGCATCATACACCAAATAAAGTGCTTGTCACTATTTTGGTTAATCAAGCTTTCTTTAAAAACAATTCCAGTCATAACCTTTGTTTTAAAAAAGGCATATTTTTGATTAAGTCTCTCTTTAAAACTGAAGCAATTTAGTTAAGCTTTACTCTAGTCATGGTACAAACAAGAGTAAAGCTTAAATTAGTGAAAAGGTGACAAAAAAAGAAGAACAAAAACTCACCCAAGATGGATCAATTGAAAATGAGGGTTCATCCTTGAATCAAAACACAAGTACTCAACCAAGGCTAAGATCAACATGGAGTGGGCAACATGGCAAATGTTTGCTAAGTCACTTGGGAGGACTGGCTGTCCGTCTGTTATTTTTAGGACTGAGTGACGCTGTGCTGAAGTCAGATTGCAAACAACAAGTCTGAGACCTACAGCTGCTGCCAAAGGCACATGCTCTGCCGGAACGACCCTGGAATCTCCATAAGGAGATAAATGAAGCAGTGCTGACACGTGGAAGTTTCTCAACATAATCATAATGGTCTTCTGAGAAAAAAAGGCAGAACAACTTACCCCAAATGACAGTAGGTTATCTGAAGTAAAAAACTCTTTTGCATCAGAGTTTTGTTGATGTTGTTTGTTTGATACCTGAGATTTAATGTTAAGTTACAGATAAAAGATTACACATAACTCTGAAATTCGTTGCTGTTTAATTCCTAAAGCACAGTGCAGTGAAACAGTATAAAAATTTTTACAAATTGGGTCACATCCGACAATATTGAATAGAATTAAAGAATCTGTCGTAATTACAGAAACCACAAAAAAAACTTCTCTCAACTGCAGATCATGTTCTTTAATAGAAACAAGTTACTTTATAATTCGTAGTTATCTTTTACTACAAAGCATAAAAAATGTAAAAAGATACAGTAAACTACTCAAAATCAAAGATCTCTGCCTCTTTCTCTTTCCAAAAAGCAAAACTGCGATCGATGTATTGACATATTTCTTCATTGCTGAAACTGGAAATGTCAGTTCCGCCAGAGAGCATGTTCTCATCAGGCGTAGGTGTTTGAACAATGACTTTAGGGACCTGTCTAAACTCTGGGAGGCTGGGTTTCACTACAGTTGACGCGTCTTCAGATTCACTCACAGTGTTTCCAAAGAATTTCACTTTAATGTCCTCAAAGCCGTCCTTCCACTCACGGTTCCCAGCCTCAATGTCCTGAACGACCGCCTTGTGAAACTCTCTGATTGTCTCCCAGGGGAACGTCCCCAAATGGTCGAAAACCTCGAAGCACAGCAAGTGCCTCATTTTCCTTTCATCCACAGGGAGATCCAACTCCAAGATGTGAAAGTAGCCCAGCATGAAGAGATCCAGGGTCAGGCTGTCGTAGTCGACTGGCACCCCGTCCAGACGAGGTAGGAACTGCTCTGGGGAGAAGAGGGCCTTCTGCCTGTGGAGTCTGTGAAAAACATCACAAGATTGTTAAGGACTTAGGAATGTTTTTCTCATATAGAAGTGCTGTTTTTATTTTCAATCAGGAATTTAACATAGGAATACTGCTTGTACTGCTAAGGGCATCGGTCATGATTTCAAAATGTTTTCTTACAGTAGATAAAAGTTGAAATGTGAGATTTAAAGTCATAAAAAATGACAGAATGATGAATGATCGTACTACATCGGCCACCGTCAGCATGAAACTTGATCCATTGCTTTCTCCAAATGGTTCAAGATTAGATCAATTTGGAGAAAATTAAAATGTGGAACAAATTTGCAGACGTTAAATTCAATACATTAAAAAAAAAATCTTAGCAGCTGAGAGCATTTGTATTCCACATGGTGCCACATCTGTTTGTGTCTTTTTGAATTTCTGAACTTTGTTACACTGTAATCGAGCCAAATTCCCAAGATAACTGCTCCCACTTGAATTTTTTTTTATTATTTGCTGTCATCAGACAGTAAACCAATTCTAAAATGACGGCTGGACAGCAGCCCATAAAGACTGAATGTCAAATGCTACTACACCTCAAAAACCCAGATTTTTATATCACCCCAGGCCATTCTAACAAAATCACTCGACTCATAAGTTAAAGATAACATGCAAGTCATAATTTGATCACTCAGACCCTCCTTCTGGTTAATAAACCACGAGATGTTTGCATGTGTGCCGCTCATTCATGCTGATGTCAACTGCTGTGTGGTTAAATGAATGTGCTGCTTTCTCAAACAAGACCACACAAGACATCTCTGGCAACTGCACTCAAATGAAGGGAGCAAAGTTTTCTTTTTTTTACCTTCCCCCAAAATTGCTGATGTGTTACAACAAAAACACAAACAGCTAGATGCAGAAATGTCATGATTAATTATTCTAAAAGGTTTAATGTTGTATGCGAAAAACTGTTTTGAAAGTTTGTCATTTAGCAGAAGTAGCAGAACTATTACTTCTATTAATACTGCTACTGCTGCTAATACTACTCCTACTACTGCTGCTACTAATTCTACTGCTAATAAAACTAATAATACTGCTGCTGCTAATACCACTGTGGCTACTTCTGTGTTACTATTAACACTGCTAATAGTTCTATTATAGCTGTTATTACTACTGCTACTAATACTATAATTACAAGTTCTGATGCTACTACTGACACTAGTATTGCTACTAATTCTAACTATCTAGTAGTAGTAGTACTTCTCTGCTGCTACTAGTACTATTAATAGTACTTCTGCTTTTATGACTAGTACTGTTACTAATATTTGTAGTACACCAAGATTACTACTACAACTACATTTATTTACATTTGTTTACCCCAGAGCGCCACAGAAAGCCATTTCTGCCTCCTCCCATCAGGCTTTACGACGCTCAAGTCTGTGCTAATTGATTAAATGTTTTTCTGCACTCATTTATAGGTTATTTATTGATTAATATATTGCATGTGATTGCTTGTTATTTATTTATTAATTTGTTTATATCTAGTAATTTTGAACTTATCACTCTTAGGTATATATATATATATTTTACAAACTTTGTATTTATTACCTAAGATGGAGTAGCTTTCAACAAATAAGCAATTTCCCCTTGGGGATCAATAAAGTATATTCTATTTATTACCACAACTACAACTAATATTAACAAGGATACAGTGACAATCTGGTCATTGTTGTGGAAGGTATTTTCTGCATTGATATGCGCTCATATAAACTTTGGGATAAAAATGCCTGCCGAGTGTACAACAATTGTTTTGATATCTTCAACAGTGTTTAAGCATACCCTCTAGGTGGCACCAAATGAGAAAATAATTAGAAACATGCAAGTCATGGGTCAGCCTTGGAGCTAGCGTAGGTAGGTCAGACATCTGGGTGTATACATCCTTGAGGTATGAAACCAATATGGAAAGATCAGAATAGGCAGAAAAGCCTGAAGAAGTCCTGTTTCTAGTTTACCTCCAGTCAAACATTTCGAAGACTGCATCCAGGGAAGAGCAGACCAAAACCTAACTTACTGGCCCACTGGTCCTAGTGTAAAAGTTATGTTTGTGGTTGTAATGTTACAAATCTAAAACAGTATACTTTTAAGGACCATTACCATTGAAGAATAATTTCTACTGAACACTGGGGATGTTTTTATGTCATCCAGCCTTACCTGCGTATTTGTCTGGAAGGGACGCTAGAGATCATTTTCCTCCAGTTTCCCATCATCTTGTTGACGGCACTTCTCTGTTTAAAGAAATGTCCCAGTGAACTGTTCAGCATAACGGACTCGTCACTTTCTGCGCTGCCTCTTCGAGCAGAACCATACTCATCATGGCTCCCTGGGTCTCCGTTGCTCATCTTTCTTTCGACCGCATCCCTGCTCTTCAACGTCACTGCGTAGGCAGACTTTTTCCAGTGACCTAAGAACAGGACCACTATGCGCTCCTTTCTAAGGCTGATTGTTTCCTGAACATCCGCGACAGTTTCGTCATTGTCAATACCAGAGTCGCTGTTCTGGTCTGCTTCGGCAGCTGGTTTCAACTCTCTCAGCTGTTTGTCAAGGTGTGTATCTTCAAGCTGCGCGGAAGGACAGAACATGACACTTTCCTCTTCGTGATCCGACAAAGATGTGTTCTGTTTCTCGAAATTTGACCTCAAAGTCCTCACGGACACTCCGAATTGATGGATTTCGTCCTCGATGCTCTCCCTGCGCACCCTGTTGGAGATCTGTCTGTCTGGTGCCTGAGAAAACACAGTGATGAGTTCAGTGTTGGGCATCTTACAGTAGGGCTGGTCTGTCAGGTTGGTCAAGAGCAGAGACATGCTTTTTACGATGCCTGAGATCCGGCCACACCACACAGGTAGGGGAACTTGGCTCTTGAAGTTCCTGAACTGGGTGTTGACAGTGATGTTGACTATGGGAGCCGGGAGGATGTTCCTGAGCTCCTCAGCGAGACGGGCCAGCTCCAGCTCATAACCTGCGCAGTTCCTCTGAAGAGAGACATTGGCAATCTGCTGCTCCAGATAGATGAGGTCATCCTCTGTCAGCAGCTCACCAGAGGGTCCCAGGATGGCATTGTGGGCTTGGGAGTACCTCCAGCTGACTTTGGCATATCTGCTCCCATTTTCCTGTAAAAGAAGAAGCAAACAGCAGGCAGATGAATACAGGGGATATTATTATAACGCCCGTCAAACATTTTAAATGATTTGGCATGTGAGGGAAAACAGTAATGATACAGTAAAACTGCAATACAGCTCTCATCCAAACCTCAAAAATATGACTCGACTCACAATGCGTTATGTGTGAATGATTTGTTACGAGCAATTAAAAATAAATGGTGACTTTAATGTAGATGTAATGCAGATATAAAACAGCATTACAAAGTCACAGCACAATTTGTGCTTTTCTCATCATCGTCTGAATAGGGTCAAAACCTATTTGTTTAGGCGAAGCAATGAGGAAGATTTAAACGACGAAGACATCAAACATCCCTACTAATAACGTGGTAAAACAGATCAAGTGTCAGTTGGACCTATTTCTCCTGGAGGCTAGACTTGTGTTTTGAATATCAACGCTATATAAAGAGAAGACTTACAGTTGTCAGCCGAATTAATTATCATGCACACTACTGACAATACTTGTGGCAGGATTTTCTCATTTAGTTTCCAGTACAGAAGTGGGCAAATCTGTCCAAGTTCAGTAAGAGGTCTTAAAATAAATTATAATTTTTTTTTACCGCAGTAGCATATTCTCAGGCAATTTTTATTTTATGTTTCAAGAAACATCCATAGGAGCAAAGTTATTAGTACCCATTCTGGAAACGCGTTGTACAAAAAACCTTTTGCCAACAGGACAGCGCGTACTCCCCTCCTGTAACATTTCACATGATGACATTCTGCAGCTTAGAGCCACAGATTTTCTGCAGGTCTTAGATCTATGGACTGAGATTGCCATAGAATAAGCTTGATTTGGACTCCAACAACATACTACTTGTAATTTGGCCAGATTTTTCTGAACATTTGAAAAACCGAAGGGCAGCTCATTCTTACCTCACTGTTAGAGTCTGATAGACCGGATAAACTCAGTCAGTCTCATCTGACTAAAACATAATTTGTCAGTAATTGAAACAATTTGTAATGCTGACAAATAATACACACTATACTTGTTTACATTTGTGATGGTAGGACACAAAAGGATTCTTTTCTGTCATCACTCAACTAGCTGCCATGTGGGTAGCACTAAATGGCTGTTGTGAAGAAAAAATTTTCAGCTACATTTGGTTGAAGAGAATTGAAAAGGGTACCAACTATTGTTGCAAATCACATTTCTTTCCCCCACTGAATAATTCAATTCAATGGCATAACATTTGTGGTTTGTGTTTTTTTAAATTCCCTCTGTACTTTTGGGCTACAGCAATGCAAGGGTGAATTCATTTAAAGGTGTTTTGCACTGTTTTTCAGCGTTGTCAGTACATTTGTCCACATCAATAGGTAAACATAGATCAGACTCAACAGTTAAAATCACTTTTTCCAGTTTTATATCTCAATTCTACAATGTAATGGCTACAATACTTGTATAACATATTTTAAAAATATATATTTAGATATCATCAACAAAGACTCAAACAGAAGTTCTTTTAAGGAGCTGAAATTAAACAAAGGACATTGGTTTTATTGAAATTGACAATTATTTCTTACTTTCTTTATATTTGGACGGGTCAAATTCAAGCTACATATAAACTAAACTGTGAAGATTTGTTTTGAGTTTCTGCTTTCTGACTTTCTGTTGCAACAACAACATATTTGAACATTTCCAGTCACTGCTGACCAGTTCTGCCCATCAGGTTTGCCAACGTTTAGACCACTCCAGCCATCATGACATCTCCAACTATAACTAATACTCTAAGACTCATTTTTCCTAGCTTGACATGTGATGCAAAAAAACAAAAAAATTAAAGCCGCAAGCAGCATTGAAGGCCCTCACAGTGAAGTGTGCCGCCGGCCTCATGGCGACCACGGAGGTTCCAGCAATTGAATTCATGCTCACATGCTCCCGCCAACAGCCAGTGTTGAAAGACGGATTTATCATCTCAAACTGTGGTCCCTGGAGGATTTGTGGTGCAAGGGCACCTCCTAGTGGACAAGAAACAACTCCAGGACTACTTGTATCATCAGAGGAAGCCGAGTTAAAGCGACTGGATTCCTTTGAACGGTTAGTTGTAGGAATTGTCCTGTTAGTCAGGACAATGAATGATTACCAGCAAATCATTCATTTGCTTGGTAATGAATGATGCTCTGCTTTCAGGTTAACAGCTATTGTCAATTTCATTTGAATTTGTAAGTAACTCAAAATGCCGAAGTAGACCTCTTAAGTCTGTTGTGGCCAGTCAAATTTATCAAACAGCACCACGCTTCTCATTAGGATGAACAAAGAAAAATACATGAGAGACTAATATTTGCATTTCAGGTTGCATCATATATTAAGATGAGTTATGGCAGGCGCAATTTTGGATTAAATGGTGATGTTTCATGGCGGATGGCCAGATTTGATGATTGACCACACCCACATGCTTTGACATAGAAAAATTATTTTGATAACTTCTGACCTCATGCCTCAAGACTGTGCTGTCTGATTTTGAAGCCTGGATATCAAAAGCTGTAGGACGAGTTCGCTCAGATACGACACCAATAAAATAGACAAAATGGCAACTTTGATTCAAAATGGCCGACTTCCTGTTGGGCTTAGACCATGGCTCCAAGAGACTTTTTTGTAGGTCCTGACAAGATACACATGTGTGGCAAGTTTCATAATTCTAGGATAAAGCATGGCTGGGGGCTGACTTTTTAAAAACATTTTAGGGAGCGCTGTGGAGGAATTAGGCTACGCCCACCAAATACGAGACTATGATAAAACGGTTTCACCGAAAAGCAAACCTCTTGAGGAAGAAAGTTGCAGGAACCTGGTTGCATAACCGCTGTAAATTAATACTTTGTTGAAGCCTGTTTGGATATGATTTCAGCATTCAGTTTTCTTTGGTAGGAGTCTGTCAGTATCCCACATCTAGACTTGAACAGAGAGCACTAATTGTGTGACCACAGAGATTTAGTTCTGTCCCTTGGCTAGGCCATTCTATAACTAACTTTACCTCTAGTGAAATCCTTCTTTTGTGGATTTGGATGTATGCTTGGACTCAGTCATGCTGACAGTTTTCACCAGATCCCTGAATTTTTTGGGGTCTACACTGCAATGACAGCTTTGTGTGTACCCTCCGATAGTGTCCTGCAGGCTGTTAACTATTCTATCTCTAGAACATTGCTTGTCCATCTCATAAGTATATTTCATGAGTAATTTTTCTTTTGAAATTGATGACCTGTTCTGACAAATTAACCACAGTTTTTTTTAAAGACAGAGTTCTTCTGCTGCAGTGCCTCATTTGTCAGGACCAAATTTAAACAAGCTAAATGTAAGATAACCTTTCTTTGTCAAAGGACAAAAAGACCTTCGGGATAAAATAGATTTTTGATTGTGGACAATAACATACCTCAACATCTGAACTCGGGCTGAATTGATTCCTCGAATGATTCAAGTACCTTAATTATTAAAATTCCTCGAGGAAAATTTATGTGGTGGGCAGCTCTCTTACTTCCGCCAATGAGTTGTTGCAAAGTGCTAGCAGCATGGTGTTGAAATATGCAGCGTTTTGGTTTGGAGGAGAAATAAGGATTGTTTAATTTTGTGGTGCGATGGTTGGACTATGACAGCTTGCTCTGCGGTAGGAATGGCGCTGAGAGAAAGAGCGAGAGAGATCCGATTCCTTGGATAATAGTAAAAATGTTCTATAGAGTACTCGGTTACTAAAATATTCTTTTACAACAGCCCTAATCTGAACTATCAGTTTGAATGTTAGTAGCTTTTGAATGAAATCTAACTTGTGAAGCGCTAGTGCATATGGGTGATGACGTTACCTTCCTCCTCTGGTCCTCTTCGTCCAGCAGCCGCGCCTGCAGTTGCCTCACCATGACCTGCCTCTTCCACTCAGCTATGGGCTGACCTTTCTCGTCGTGGGTGGGTACCAGATAGTCAATGTCTGACAGGTTAGCCTCCTCAGTGGGAAGGACCACCATCTTGCTCTGGCAAGAAAGCAAGAAAATGGTGGGACGTGGCGCATAAACACCCTTGTGAATCTGTAATTCCTTCAAAGGAGCCAGGTTTTCCTGTAATATTTTGATGGACCTTTCTCAAGTTGAATATGTGCCGAATGCCAAAAATAGCTTCATAAGATTGTGTTTGCACAAAAATGTGTTCCCCCCCACCCCCAAAAAAAACCTCTTGGCAAAAACACTTGACATATCTTGGCCTACAGTGCAGTGTGTTATTATTAAAATTCAGATGGAAGACATAAGCTTTAAATTTAAACTATCTAAATCAAAAGAATATCTTCTAGACTCGCTCTTCATAAATAGGAAATAAATTTAGAAAATCCTGAGAGTAACAGGAGTGTGCTTAGATGATTTGAACTGTATAACAGAGCAGTGAACTTACCGCTTGTCCTGTAAAAACTCCCGACATCCCTGAATCTTTCAGCGATTTTATGTTTTTCATGTCACCCAGGAGTTTTTTCTCAGCCAGGAGGTTCGTATCAGGAAACGTTGTCTTATCAGCCGAGGCACCTCTCTCACTCCCAGCTGCCTTGGATTGATTAAAACCTTCAATAACTGCAAAATAAATCAAATGTACTTCATGCCCTAATCCTTTCATTGCAGATTAAACATAGACACTAAGTATTAAACACCACCAATCCCCACCCCCACTACTTTGCTCAGAGTTATGAAACAAGATAAAGAGAGGTCTTTGCCTTACCAGATGCAGCGATCTGGACTTGCTCTAGTCTCCTTGCTGCACTTCTCTCTGCAGCAGAAGGTAACGGAGGCTGAGGGTATCTAGCCTGTGGTGGCTCCTCACACTCAGGTTGCTTGAAAGAGGAGGTTTTAGGTTATTTTAATTTAGTAATTGTGAAAGAAAAGGAAAGAACCTCAGCGTTTACCTTCAAACTATCCATGTGACTGTCTCTGCACTCCTCACTCAGGCTCACGTAGTAGTCCTCTTTGCTGCGTGAAAACAACACAGTCGGCTTCACCTGGATGTCCTCCTCTGCCGGAGCGAGAACCTCAATGGATTTGTTTGTCCACGAAGCCTACAAGTAGCAAACCATGAAAATATGGACAATCAGAAAACTACAATGTGGCTGAGATCATAAAGTTAAAGATTAGTCACTGTTGTTTGTTTATTGGTTTACAGTGATATTAATATTCTACTAATAGACATTAACTAAATATCTGACACAAAAATGAAGGATCAACTAAAGGTCCCATTAGCCAAATAATTTCTCTATTTTACAGCCTTAACTTCCAGATAGTGCTTCTGTAAAAACCGAAACGTCTCTTTTTGTCTTCTGCCTTTTAGAAATGTTCCAATCCACTACTTGAGACTGAATTGCATATTATTTTTAAATGAAACCAGACTCTCTCTCTCACTAAACTATTGCCTCTGATTGACTGCAGCAACCCCAGCAAGGACCCACAATTTCTGCAGGCAATTTCTTAAAATCACATCCTATTTTTGTATGCAAGTGTTTCAGGCTGCATGCATTCATTTGTCAATTTAATGACGCCGTTTTTCTACACAATCGTGCTACCGTTTACAAAAATCTACAAAGTAAAAGAGAGACAGTATTGATTGCTTCAGTGTCCTCTCTCTGAGTCATGTAGGATTGTTGCAGTACTAAAATTTCCAATTGGATAACAACACCCAGAAAACTATTCTTGGTATTTTTGATACTGTAGCAACACTGGGGTTTTTTCTGATAAAGAGTAGAAATGCATAAAAAGGAACAGCCTAATAATGTCATGTGGCTTTCTTTAGGCGGGAAAATAAGCCTTTAATGTTTGACATTTGAAGCAAAGCTCTATTGAAAATAAGTTGTCAAAATAATCAATATGTCAATGTAATCAATGATTAAAAAATATCTTACATAAGGGAACTCAATTGCGTCAAAATTAATAGAAATTGAGCCATTTGTCTCTTCCCAGGTTGGGACACAGCTGCGCTGCAAACACACTCACACTCAGCCCTTCCCTTATAGTGGCTCACTTGAACAAACATGGTGGAATATAAAAACAGGGAGCTGTTGCTGGATGTTTATAAGTCAGGTAACACAGTAAAACTCTTTGGAACTGCATCTTTACACCTTTGACTACCCTGTGGCTTTTAGGTTAATCTCTTGAGGACTGATCTTGCTGGCATAAGCTAATATTATCTATTTAGATATTAGCAAGTTGCTGTGTTACGTCTGTCTGAGGTCCCCTGGCTCGCTCGGATCCCCCAACCACTTCCCCTTGTGAAACACAAAAAATGCTGTTCTACTGTAACATGTTGAAATTTTATGATCTTTATTAGAAAGAAAAATGTGTCTAAATTATTGAAACTGACCATCAGTCTCAGCATTGGATGTTATACCAACAGGTAAAATATGTTTCTACATTTGAGCCTAACTTGGTGAAGCACTTTGCCCCAAACTGTATGAAACCTCAATGGCATTACTGATGAAACTTAGAGCTGTTTCACTGAACTTTAAAGCTGCTATTTTTAAGCGCATGGTTTAGATTTTAACAGGGTATCAAACCTGGACTCAATATTGGCAAATGCTTATTGCTAAATGACATGAGGGGAATCCTGATTAGGGTATTCAGTATGTATTCAATATTCCCATGTACCATCTGGTGACAATCTCAATCCAATCATGGTCTCATTCTCCTGTCTTTTCATGACCAAAGCTCATTGATTGGGTTGATGACGTTAAGCATCAAGGTTAGGTATCTCATTATTAGACCTCAGCGTTTCATTATTGAATATCTTGACATAATGATGGCTGGACAATTTGTTATTCAGAAGATCTAACAAACTGGTGAAATATGGACGAAAAGAAAAAAGTGAAAGAACTGGCTCCAGCTGCGAGTGAAAATGTGTGTAGACAGTTCTCTAACCAAGTGAAGTCAATTCTTGACAAAATTTGTGGCGGAGAAATGTGGGGAGATAGTGTTCTATTTTACTGGCAACCAAAAATAACATTAATCTGAATATTATTCCACTAAAACAAAGACCAAACATAGAAGACGAAGAAAATCTTCCCAGGCAGAGCAAAAGTTTAAGAGTCATAACGGAAGGTGCCATGTTAAGTCCTGCAGACATCCTCTGTAAAAGAAAAGAACAAAAGGAGTGCAGTAAGGGAGCGTGAATAAGTGGCGGCATTCACACCGCTCCGGGGAGGATGGAGGGTATATGGAAACATTTAGGCTCCCTTTAATGAACCTGCATTGTCTTAATGCGCTCCATACACAATGCAAATCAAATTCAGCTCTCTGAGGACATTATTAGCAACCAAACACATCAAAGGCCCACCTAATATGCTGCTGCATGCTGTTGTGCTTTATGTCCAAGAGGTGGTCCTGCCATTTCCTCTCGCTCGGCACTTTGATGTGGAGCTACATAAAATATGCTGTGACACTGCTTAGGCGGAGAGACGAACTTCCCAGAAGTTGTGCAATCCACAAATAGATAAACAACATTACGGCCTGGGAAAAGGGCGGGGAGGAGGCCTTGTGACCCTTCTCGTAATAGTTCAGTGTCCCGAAAGCAGCGCGCGCCTGAGCCCGCGCGTGTGTGTGTGTGCGCGCGAGCGTTTAATTGGACTCGTTGGCCAGAAAACATTTGGTTTTCATCAGCACTCCATCACAGTTGCCACGCAGCTACAGATAGCCTGCGATTGGCTCGGAGCCACTCTCCCTCTGCTGAAGACGAGAGAGAGAGAGAGAGAGAGAGAGAGAGAAGGAGAGAGAAGGAGAGAGGGAGAGAGACAGAGAGAGAGGGAGAGAAAGAGAGAGGTAGAGAGAGAGAGAGAGAGAGAGAGAGAGAGAGAGAGAGAGAGAGAGAGA
>VMRN01000035.1:3890410-3996388 GCA_010277015.1 Poeciliopsis turrubarensis
AGAGAGAGAGAGAGAGAGAGAGAGAGAGAGAGAGAGAGAGAGAGAGACCGTGGATTAGCAGCCAAGAGTTAGGAAACAGTGCCGTCTCATTGTCTTGCATGCAGGACCAGTAATCTTCACTCCCAGAAGGGCGAGCCACGCGAGAGCTTAAGTGTTTCAGAACACCATGTGTACTGAAAAGACACGACATGTAACGCAGCACTGGCGTCAACCTTTTCAAGCAACCTGCGTCCATGTAAAAGCCGTCCAATTCCCGGTGATAAATTGCAACCTGGAATGTATACACTGGCGCGTGCGTTATACACAGAACTCTATAGTGTAAATAGGTTCCCCTCGCGCATGGCAGCACGCGCTCAGGTTCCCCAAGCCGAGGTAAACGCTTGCGAGGCTAATAACTGACAATGTGTTTTGCCAACACTTACAACATTATTTGCCTCTGTCACAGGGAGATGAATGAGAAATAAATTCAATTCATTACCGCTGCCTTCGATGGAAAACTCTAATCACTCTGGATGAAAATGTCGGACCTGAAAAACGGTCACAGGGCTCGACAGGAAAGCAAAAAAAAAAAAAAAAAAAAAGGTCCACGCAAAAGTCAACAATCACAAAATAAAGTACAGCAATAAGCCTGTTGTATTAGTCATGCCTAACCGTAACAGGCAATAACCGATCAGAAAGTAGGCAAAGCAGCTGCCAAGACATCTGCCAGTTCAGGCCTCGTGGACAGAGTGTACAAAACTTTCCTTTCATTTCAGAAAAAATAATTACTCAGCCTGGCTAGTCACTTCCTACCGCTCGGAGAGAATGAGGGAAAATAAGACAAAAAAAAAAAAGAAAAGAAAAGAAAAAAGCAAACTCACAGCGATCTGCGGGGAATTAACCAACCTGACGCCCGTCAGGCACAAGTTCAGGCGGCCCGGACGTCCGAGGGGGTCACTGCCGCGCTGCCGACGTGACACTGCTTCATGACCTCGGGCCACTTGCTTAAAACCCTCTGCAGCATCTCGAGCGGTGGCCAAAAGCCGGCAGGCAATAAACAATAAGCCGACCGGTGAACGGCGTTAATAATTAAGCGGCGGGATTGGGTGGCTGGTAATGTCACTAATGCATGGACAGACAAATGGCCGTGTTGTAGCACGACGGGAAGTATCAGCGGAAGAGCAGCTGGAAAATAAGACATTTTATCCTCGCGCACTCAGGTGGTGTTTTTCCAACAGCTCCCGGTGAACACAAACACTCCAATACAGCCTGTAATGCTTATCCATCTGACCTTATTCAGCATTCCTAGTATTGCTGGCAATAGCATGTTGGGACAATTCATATTTTTTCACAGCAACTTGAACATCATTGACATTAAGTCAAGTTAAAACTGCAAACCTTAGCATATTTTATTGAGATTTCTCACCAAGTATTCGGCTTTCACAAAGAAAAACAATTTATTTGTATTCAGCCCCATAACTCTGATACCCTTAAAACAAATCCAGTGTAACCAACTGCCTTCAGAGGCTTTTATCAAGGCTTCATTGATTAAAAAAAAACAGCTGAGGTGAAAGAATCTGTTTCATACTTCAAACAATGGATGTTTGAACGATTCACTCAGTTATCGGCCTAAAGAAATGAAAGACATTGTTGGAAGAAAGCAACATGAAGTTCCAGCGGTGGTATGAGAGAAACCAGCTACCAAAATGGTGGTCGCCAACCATTTTTACCCCACAGACTGACTGCTGTTGAGGAGGCTTGTGAAAGGAGAATCTCTGGTGAAATAGGTCCAAAAATAATGTGTTTGGCCAACATGCAAAGCTCACTGTGTGGGGGAACCCTAACATCATGCATCACCCTGGAAACAAAACGATGGTGGCCTCATCATCCTGTGATGGCTCCATAATTTGTTGTAGCCATGTGTTGCAATGGCCCATCGCAACACATTGTCTGAGATTCTGTTGCAGTTTTGGCGCCGCATTTCGGATCTTTGTTCTATTTCATGAAAAGGTTTGCACCAGGCTTCAGCTGTCCCGCAGATGGTCTCGCATTTTAATTGAAACTTTTACGATTCAATTAGTGACTGAATGATTGTCCAGCGTCTTTGGCTGCAAAGCTCAAATCATCAGCCCAAATGCTTTCCAGTTGGTATGGGGTGTTCGCATTAACATCTAGCTTGGTTTTCTCCAAATGTGTTGCTGTCGAATCTGACCAAACATTTCCACTTTGGTCCTGTGGGGTAGGTCTTACGGTTTCTGAAGATGAAATGCGACACTTCCATGTTCTACTTCGAGAATGAAAGCCTTTCTCCTGACAACCGCACCAAACAAATCACACTCGATGACACGTTTTACGATTGTAAGAACAACATGCTAACCAGGGCCAAGTAAGGTCTGAGAGGAGATTCTTGTCTCTGTACAGCGACTAATTCCAGATAGTATGAAAATGGCTTTTTGCACCAGTTTTTTTTTTTGTAGTTGTTGTTGTCTTTCCATCTTGCGTTAACCCACAGCTGAATGTTGCAGTGCTGCATTCTGGCAAAACCTGACTCTATACATGTGTTTATGATTGGTGGTGATATGATGAAGTGCATTTGATTAGCAGCACCTGGCTGCTATTGACCCCCAGATGGAAGCAGTAAGAGCTTTTTAGAGTTAGGGATTTTGTAAACTACAACGTGTAGCATGTTATGTGTGGTTGTCTTTGGCCGTTTTATTATATACAGAATTCAAAGACCTGATGAGAACCTGAAGAATTTGTCCCGAAAGGTTAAACATCAGAGTGGAAAAGAAACTTTGATTTTCCTCTTTCATGCTATAAAGCAAAGTAAAGCGTGGTTGTATTTGGCTAAACGTTGAGCAAACGTGATGGAAAAACTGATCCAAGTGAAACTGATGTGAAACTTTAGAGCAAACAATGAGCATTCTGTCAGATTACGATCTCTGTGAATCTTGAATGAATCATGTGAATGTTGCGGTCACAAAGTCTTTGTCGTACAGAAATGCGAACCTGACTCTCTTCCAGTTCTTTTCCGATTTATACATCTAATTGTATGAGAAGTCATTTCTGCATGGAATTAAATGAAATTTATAAAATACAAGTGCTTGTTACAGCCACAGATTTCAATGTAGTTGATTGGGTTTGTGTGTTTTGAATGCATGTTTACTTTTTGAAGGAAAGGTAAAAAACTTATTTCCTTCTCATTTGACCAAATCGTCTTCTTCCCCATGTTTGCTCCACCACCCACAATACTTTGTGGCAAACTGAAAGCAGTACTTTTGTTGGCTTTCTTTCAGCAATTACTTATTTCTTGCCACTTTTCCATAAAGACCGTTTTTTGTAACTGATAGTTAAAAGACTCTTCCACTTGAGCTTTGGATTTCTGTAGCTCCTTCAGATTTACAACGGCCCTATTGATTGCTTCTTTGATTAATGTTCTCCTTCATAGCCCGTCACTTGGGGTAAAAGGTCATGTCTTGGTAGATTTGAACTTGCATTCACACCAGCCCTGTTTAGTCCACTGTCAAAAAAGTCCAGTTCGTTTGAGGAGGTGTGAATGCACAATGGAGCTCTAATGCAGACCAAAAAAAGTGAACTCTAGTTCACATAAAGGCCTCGGACTCGGTTCAGTTGAAGTAAACTCTGACACAATTTGAATGCATAGAAAGATGCAAGTGGTCCAGAAACCGCTCCAAAAACAGGAAGTGGATTACAGTGCAATGCATTCTGGGTCAACAGAACCAAAATAAATATCCAAGTCTGGCACTACTGGGAGAAGCTGCTAATTGTGAAGAAGGAAGTTGTTAGTCTTTTTCTGAGGTTTTTCTTCAATTTGTTCAATAGTTCACCACAGGCAGGGAGGTGAAAATGTTTTTCATTAGTATGGGTCGTTTCACAGTGTAATGTGAAAGCAAACCTCGCCAGCTGGAAATGTAGCAAATGTTGCAATTTTGGTCCTTAATCAAACCAAATCTACCAAATTATCAGGCATGAAAACATCCTTAGATTTTATTCAGAGGTATTGGAGTAAGCGGGTTGACTAAAATTACATCCCACATTTTTTCAAATGAGTGTGACGAGAAGCTTACACTGCTGGTGTCCATCTGATGAGATGCAAACGCAGGACCGACAGAGCAGAGTCTAACATGAACGTAAACAGACAACTCTGTTGTTTCTGTCTCCAGATTTAGAGGTGCACTGCAAAAACACAAAATCTTACCAAGTAGTTTTGGTCGAGTTTCTAGTGCAAATAGCACATTTGAAATAAGACAAAACTAACAGAGTAACTTTTCAGTAAAAAATAGGAGCTTGTTTTAAGTTAATAACGCCTTATATTGATGAAAAAGTACTTGTTGCACTGGCAGTTTGTTTCACTCATAACATGGGGAATGTTATATTTAAAATAATCTGCCAAGGGAACTAGTACTTTTTCCATGAAGATTATGAAAAACAAGCCAAATACTTACTTGTAAGTTAATTTAGTCTTTTTTCAAGTTTACTAAGATATTTGAACAAGAAAACAGAGCAAAAATACTTGGTGTGATTTTGTGGTTTTGCAGAGTTGCGGCAAAATGAGATCTGCCACCTTCTAAAGCATTACAGAGTCGGCTTCCTTCATATCACGAGGAGTTAAACCCGCCTACTTTTACTTAAAGGTCCGCAGTCAAGATGACCTCTTTGTTAACATCCAGCTTTTGTATCCACTTCAACCAACACACAGCCAAGAAACACGATACACCCTAACCCAACACACAGTCCCCAGAGGTGACAATCATAACACTTCCAAGTCACTGGAATAAAAAAAGAAAGAAAGAAAAGAAGAACACATGACACAGAGGACCAGACGAGCGTTTGAAGCCGATGGCATCCTGCTCTCCTTGGTACTCTGAGGGATTGAGTTGCTGGTTCCAGGCATCAGAGCGGTGAAAACACTGAAACATAAGCCGGCAGATCCAGTATCAGGCTCGGCCCCTGGGCCCTCCACCTGAGCCGCAGGAGAGTGGTAACCGATAGGCCCTCAGGTAGCGGCGGCTCCGACCGCCTCTGACGCCACAGCCTGTGCCAATTAGCTCCCATTGTTTATATGGGGGAACTGTTTGTGAATTGGAGCCCCGGCAGCCACGCCTCGCCGATTCACCATCATCATCCTCTTCACGGAGGAGTACTAACCGTCTCAGCTGACTTATTTATGGATTCCTTTGGAGTGCACCTGTGCTTAATGTGTGCCTTTCCAAAGTGTTTGTTTGATGTTTTTTTTACATTGATACCATTATGATGAGAAACTTTGTTGAAGCAAGTTTTTCAAAAAGACACCGTCAATCTGCAAATTTAACTTTCGTTGATGTGCTCTTGTTCATTGAAACTGAACTTGAACTTTTGACCTGCTGAGCACACAAACCCAACTGACTGCAGCATCATGCTGTATGGACATTTGTTTTTCTTGAGATGGGACAGGCAAAAGTATACAATTTACATTCATCAAACGGACAAAATCGCAACAAAATACTTTGACATTTGAACTTGGAACATGAGAAAATGAGAAAAATCTCCTGAGATGTGAATACTTTTGCAAGCGTACCACTATGGGGATTGAAGGATACTGTTCAAAATCAATCCAACGAGCTGCAACCTTGATGTCATAATCGGTTGTAATCCTCTGTTTGAATTCATCAGCATTTAGAAAGAAACACGAATCCCACGTCAAGCTGTTACCACTAAAATATTCATCTCATTAACAAGCATTGTGCTTCCCGCACACCAGAGCTAATCCCATAAAGCCCTCTGAGGCAAAGAGCAATGGATCTCCTCCTGATCACACACTATTGTGGCCTGTAATGCCTTATTAAACACAAAAGCTTTCATCCTTCATTCTCTTCGAGCTCTTAAACCGAGAGCAGCGCAATCAAGCAGAGTGGAAGGGAGCAGTTCAGCGGAGTGACAGGCCCGGCCCGAATCAAATGCATGTTACAAATTAAGAAAATGATTCACGGAGGCTTCAAGACTTTCCAGATGTTTGCTGTTGACCGGCCTCCCCCCACCACCATTCCCCGTTCGGAGCGCTGATTTGTTTCACATCGAAGCCAAAGAAGACTCAGGTGAAGGTCGGGAAGCAGAATCAGATTGCAGTTAGCCTATCATTTCAGCTACTGCTAGCTGTTTCTGTTGGGGCACTAAGGGCAAAAGACTTTTTACACAAATACAAGGATTGTTTTTTTTTTTTCAGTTCACTTTTTTTCTAATGATAATCCTGCATTCCAGTTGTTCTCGGAGCTGGGAAATTCAGACTTTGCCGTTTAAAAACAAATAGACTGAAACCCCCTCCGAAGTCAGATTTCCCACTAGGAAACTGCAAGCAACTGACCATCTCCAGTTAGGACATGCAAGGCAGCTTTTCAATATGGCCGCTCCTCCCATCAACAGTTGCAAACTGTGGTGGAAACATATTGGCTTCACAAGACACACATGTCAGAGAGCATCTAAAGTCAATGTTACAGACACTGCCTGTAGCTCTCAACTGAACACATTAAAGGTAGTGTTTGCTTACGGAAAATAAAACTTAGAACAATGTTCGTAAGAGCTACTGCTAACAACGTTTATGGACGTCACCATGTTGAAACCATGTCTTCTTAACTAGAACATCCCGGGTCTGATGTCAAAACCAGCTCTGAGTTCAAATTCCCCGAGTAACTGGATCGTAGAATTAGGTAATCAGTGTAATATCCAGTTTGGAAAGTTGTAAAATGTCTCCAATTCAGTCAGATGAAAAGATGCACTGTTAGGTTGGGATGTGGTCACAGTGGAGGTCACTGGAGCACAGCGACCTCACCGGCATTTTCAACACACCAGGATGAGTTCAGGTGATGAAAGCTTTGTGACACAATGCATTAGCCTGGTGGAAGAAGCTATCAGAAGATGGGTCCACTGCAGTCAGAAAGAGTTGGACATGGTCAGCAACAAAACTCAGGTAGGCTGTTGACCTCTAAGGTCAACATGCCCCTCACTGGATATCGTCTCTCTTTTTCAGGCCTTTCTCTGTAAGCCTGAGTGATGATTGTGAGCATACATCTCTACAGATCAGGGGTTTGTTCAGACCAGCTCATGACATAGTTGTGCATAAACTGATGGGCTGACCAGCAGACAGATGTAGGACCAACAGGACGGGCCCACCGGATTTAAAACTAGATCAACTTGCTCAAACTTGAAAAAAAAAAAAAAATCTATTGTGTTGCTTCTATACACAGTAATTTTGACAAGATGAAGTAACTAACTATTACATTTCCAACAGAAGTGTTACAATTGTGTATCTGAGAATATATCTGCTTACTACATCCCTTTTATTGCAGAAGATGCACTTTGGTTTCCTGACAAACACTATGCGCCCTTTAGACAGATGAATTTTGATGGATTGAGAGCTAAAAATATATATATTTTATTATCTAGTGTTCAATACTTGCATCACAAATACACATTCCTGAGACATTATTACTATCCATTCAACACACACATCCCCAGTCTACTGTGGGTCCTTAGTTCAAACTCCAGGAAGTCATCTTCACCATGTCCAGATTCCTAAATACACTGGCACGTGATTGGCTGAGTTGCTACTTGTGCGAAGAAGCAATTGAACAGTCGTACCTAATGAAGCGATTAGTATGTCTCTCAATTAAAAGTATTTTACATATTAGAATGTGTCATCAAATGCATTGTTTGTTTGATATTCTTTCAAATCCCCCCAGAAAGCAGCAGAAGGGCAGCAGTCAAGTATTTCTGTTTAAAATATACAATCGCAGGGGAAATGCTGTAATGTCTATTTTCTTATTTATTACTGTTGTTAAAAATAAAGGTACTAATACATATATTGTTGACATACTTGCAGTAAGATTCATTGGTGTACCTCTAGTGTGTTGGACTTTTATATACTTACATTTATTTGAGTAACTAAGTTTGGAGAAGTTTTATTCTCATTTATTTAAAATATACAAAGGCAATACACATTAATGTACATTAATATAAATGCCAGTTTAGCCAAGTAGGCCCATTTTCAGCTGTATTACTCTTAACTGAGTAAAAATTCTGGCTTCTTTACCAACAGCGAGTAACTTTACTGAATGAAGATCAAGCTTGTTTTAACCAAAACTTCATGACAGTAGGCCTGTCACAATAAACAGTAGTTAATCGCATGATAAAAAAAAAAAAAAACTCAATCATTTTCATTTGCTTGATTTATTGTTTTCCTCTTTTCACCAAAAGCTGAGTGGTAAAAGTCGTCAGTCTGGTGTTTTGATCTCAACTAGCCGTTTTTTTTTTTAAAGATAATTTTGTTTACAGAGATTTCATATTTTATTTCATCTGTTGTTTTTGTTGTTTTCTCTATTTGTTTTGGACATTTAAAACATTTTCCAATTAGAATGTAAAGGTTATTGATCCTTGAGGAACGCGTTCTTGCGTCATTGTGCCATTATTACTATTACTTGAAAATGGTCTCAAAACAACAATATAATTGTTTATCGCAATAAGTTCTGGGATAATTTATCGCAATGTAGGCACGACATGAGACGCGCCTACAGTGTGTGTCAAAATGAGACCTCTTGCTTCGTCACTGTTATTTTCTGCTGAGCCTAATGTGCCATTTGAAGGCACATCAAGTGAAGATGCAGCAATCTTTGTATATAAGCCTGATCCAACGTACATGCGTTACCTACTGTAAGTGTTGGTTTCATTAGGAAAATATTTGGAAAGGTGTATAGATACATTTGTTATCTATATGTACTTATGTTTTATTTTAGCACTAAGAATTTCCATAACATACATTTTTTTTTTATCTGATTACATAATTTTTATTAATTAAATTATATGCAATAATTTCAAAACATGTACCCTGTACTTACCAAGAACTTGTTTAATCTTCCACATGTATTTATTTGTCTTTTTGTGGACTACTGTGTACTTTTACTTGAGTAAAAATATGTTTACTCGAGCAAAATATCGTGATACATTGTTTGGTGACTCTGCCCACCTCTGTTTATGTTTAAAAACATAAATTAGGCAAAGGAAATGAAGCTGCGCCGAAATCCACAGCCGAGCCAGAAAGCTTACGTTCTTCTCTATGGCACGAAGGTACCTGGCACATTCAGAGTGCCCGTTGTACTCTGCTAAGTCTGCTGCTGTGAACCCATCAATATCCTCCTCTGTGGGGTTCGCTCCGTTGGCCAACAGGATTTTACAGCTCTGAGAAATCAAACGAGACAACATCAGCAGAGAAGAAAATAACAATACGTATAAAACTGCTTTATTCCCCCAATCCCTTTTAAATTGTGCCAACAAATAAATAAACAGCTTAGTCTAACTTCCAGCTCCCCGTTCTCTGCAGCATCATGAAGAGGGGTCCCTCCCCAGAAATCTTTGATGACTTTAGAACCCACGTGGAGCAGCTTCTCCAAGATGCAATGATGCCCCCTGCTGGCGGCAAAGTGCATAGCTGTTGCTCCTTCCCTGTCTTGGCAGGACAAACCCACGTCGGTGCAGGTCACCTGGATTACAAAATTTACAAAACGCAGCTCAGACCAAAGCAGCAGCATGAGCAGCAGCAACTTCAAGGACCTCTTCAGAGAAAGGTCAGACAGATCCCCAGCACTGACCAGCCACTCCACCACAGCCTGGCGGCCCATGTGAGCGGCGGCGTGAAGGCATGTCATGCCGTCGGAGGCCGTCAGGTGAACATCGGCCCCGCAGTCTGTCACAAGGTACCGGGCCATGTGCGGGTGCCCCTCCTGGCAGGCCAGGTACAGCGGCGTGGCCCCTGTAGCCGTCTGCCAGTTCACACACCTGCAGCCAGAACACGGACAGCGCAATTACTGCAGCAACAGGAACCAACAACAGTCATGAAAATTACAAATGGGTGCTTTTTGTAGACGTAAAGTGAATTAAAGAGATAGAAGTATTATGTTTGGGTGCTTCACAAATGGAATTCAGCCTGAGAGTACAGATATCAAAGTATGTGCTCCAAATTAGAGGCATTTATCATTTATCGTGATACAGTACATGTCATGAGAAGAATGTTGATTTATTGTTGTCACAATAAATTTTAATCAATGATTATTGTCAATGTTGTTAGTGGTACTATTCCCTCCACTGTTTGTTCAATAAAAGCATCAGAAGATACCAATAATTTTTTTTTACAAAAACAGTTCCCATGTGAAGCTTAGTGACACAAATCACACTTCTCTATGCGAGTGGTGTCTGACGAAACGCATTGCAAAACAGAAATGTTTTTCATGAGCACCATTTCTGTTTGTGAGACAGTTATATATTTACATAAAAAAGCCTAATGACTGGCTCTCATCGTCACATTTAGCGTAAATCGCAAAATATCTTGAGAAAACTTTTAAGTCCATGTAGCCCTCCTCTACTCTAATGGATCAGGAGATCAGATCCTTCCTGAAATATTCCCCTTTAGTGTTCAGTAAACTCTGTTGTTCATTGTTACAGGCTTTTAGTGTGCGAGGACTGGAGGGTGGCAAAAGGAACATAAACGTGTAAAAAGCCTTCAAATAAATTTTGCAGGATCATGATCTGAAACTAAACACAAATTAAGGTAATTTTATTTATTTAGCACATTTTCAGTAACAAGGCAATTCAAAGTGCTTTACATGAATTAGGAGACACAGAAAAACAACAAACCAAAGGAAAGAGCAAAGAAGAAAAAAGAAAACAAAAAAGCATAAGCCCATGTTTAAGAATAAGTATTCTGTGATTTATAAACTAGTAGAGTTTATTTAGATTCTTATTCTGATAATCTTGATCTGAAGTAATGAATACGTTCTCTAGATAAATTAATAGAGAAAGTAGTGATAAGATCTCTGGATCTTTTTTACTCTAACTAAAGGTTTGATTCCTGTTCTGGGTTGAGTGAAGTATGCAAACTAAATGTTTCTGGTCTGGGTTGCTAAGCAGAATGAAAGTCACATAATCACAATAGTGATAGTAGTAACATCCAAGTCTAATTTTCACTACATTTATTCAGTGGTACGAAAAGCTCAGGTGAAAAAAACCACACTAATAAAGCAGTCATATAACTATCATAAAACTCAATCATTTTCAATCAAAACTTTTTAAAAACGTGTTTATTAGAGTTTCTTGGAATTTCTAATTCTGTTTCTCGGGGGCATAAATATGATGTGACACAGAGGCCCATTTCTCTGGCCACGAGGCTGGATAAAGACCCATATTTATGTTGCCACCACACAGAGCAGGAAGGCAAAGGAGGGGGAAAAAATCTCACAGTTAAGAGAACCGCAGCAAAGAGTGGCACGTTGGAGTCACCAAGTCTACCTAATAACCATTAAACGCTATCTACATGCCAGCTACTTGGAGGGATGCCAGAAAAAAAAAACATTTTCTGTCCTAGCATTACAAAAGGTAGCCATGTTCAGTTTGCCAAACTCAATTGCGCTTTAACTGAATTCATGTGCTTTGGTCATATGAGACTGAGATTGAGTTTTCAGGAACAAACACAAATGGGTGTTTGGTTTATGGTTGGAGGCAAAAAGTCACCAATAAGACTTGTATGGAAATAAGGATTTGGCCAAAACTACATGGAAGCTGCTGAAAAGACACAAAACAATCTTCTGTTTTCACAGCCATGTCAAAACAGGCTGTGAAAGTTAAACCCTTAGAGAGTGGGAGTAACAGCATAGCAGAGGAGTCTGCAGTCCTGGGATTGTTCAAAGACAAATGGTCAAAAACTCCTCTCTGTGTACATCCACAATCATGTAATGTATAATAAATGACATCTTCCTTTTTTTCTGACAAATGACAAATGGAAGATGATATATATATACATATATATATATATATATTACACATTTATTAAAACTATCACTGTGTTGTGATAGTATAATATGAGATGAAAAGCTCCTCCGCCTTCTCTTTCTGGTTCTGTTGTGATCTGAACATATACACAGCTCTGTCAGAAACAACCAATCAGAGCCAGGAGGAGGGTCTTAGCGCTGTCAATAAATATTTCTCCCTGCTACGCTACAGCTAGTTCACCGCACTGCCATGAATGCTCAGACTAGTTAGCTTGGCTAGCCTGACAGCAGAGAAACATTTTCCTGTAATGCTAAGTGGTTTCTTCACATTTAGCAGCGTGTACCCGTTGATTGTCAGCACAAAGGCCTTTCTCTTGGCTTTGATTGGTTGTTTCTGAATGGGACTGGTGCAATAATACAGATTATCTGTCTCATATTATACTGTTAAGACATGGTCACAGTTTAATAAATATGTATTTTTGTAAAGTGCATATTTGATAACTGCGGCTATCAAGGTTGGATTTACATGTTTCATTGTGAGATCAGGCAACTGCTGCAAGATGAACACACTGTAAGGCTCTGACTCATCTTTATTCAGCAACTGTGCTCAATTATTCATCAACCGAGGCAAAGTGATGTTTGGTAAAGGAAAATTACAGTGACTCAAAATGTGAAGATGAACTTCATTAAAGTAGCCATACAGCCACATCAAATGACTGGACTTCAGTCGGACTTTTATGTTTCTACAAAAGGCTTTGCAGAAAGGAGTCAATATGAATTGTTGAAAAAAAAAGGGGAAAGTTGTCCTCTAACCTCACAGCAACCTCTCTCTCTCTCTCTCTCTCTCTCTCTCTCTCTCTCTCTCTCTCTCTCTCTCTCTCTCTCTCTCTCTCTCTCTCTCTCTCTCCTGAAACTCGTCCTTTCACTTCATCAGTTTGACCTGACGACAGGCTGGGGTCACTGGGAGGTCACGTCCACTGAAACAGAGCCACAGACGGCCCAGTGTGGGCTGCCCGCTCATCCTGCCTTCTGAAAAACCATAGAGGTTTAAGCTCTAAATACTGAGTTTCAGATTTTTAAACCAGTGGAAAGACAGATTATCATTTCCAGGGCATTTAAACAGGTTTGGTAATAAGGATATTTAGAAATAATCTGAGAAAAATCTAATTTTTACACCAGTTAAAAATAAATGCAAGAATAACACTCTGGGACTTAACAATGCTTTAACTAAGACATTACCTGATGATGGCACTAAAATAAAAGTCCCATGATTACTATTTGTATATCTTAACGCTCGAAGAAAACAGGATAAGAATAAATGTCTTTTGAAAATAATCTGTGTTGAACTTCCAGCTTTGTTAGGATCCCTTGTTTGCATGAATCACGTTTGTATATTTTCCATGAGCTGCTATAACATCTGAAACATTCATCTAGTTAGTTTTTAGTTTACAGACTTCCCACAAATTGTGAAACAATGAAATGCCGAGGTCGGACCCAGTCGGACATTACGGTGGAGAGGTTAATGGACTGGAACAGCCTCCATTACAAACGGGTAACACTTTATTTGAAGGCCGGTGCATAATACTGACATGACTCTATAATAAACATGGATCATGAACATGCAGAAGTCTTCATGAATGTTTATGAGAGTTGTCGTTAAGTGTTTTTTGGTAAAAAAAAAAAAAAAAAAAAAAAAAAAAAAAAAAGAACTAAAAAGTTGCATTAAAAGTCAATTTAAAGTGTCAACTTTGCATTAAAAGTATCACTATGTACCAAACAGTACTTCATGAGAGCAGTCATAAATATTCATGAAGACTCCTTCATGTTCATATCATGTTTATGACAATGTTATGTTAGTCTTACGCGCGCCCCCTCGAATAAAGTGTTACCCAAACGGACACTTTAAATCATATTAAAGTTCAAAATTTCCCTAAATGTGATTGTGGGTTAGATTGTAGAAAGAAAAAAGCTTGTTCCAGTCAGATGGAGGATTTTTTTGGGGGGAAAATCATTCTATATTTTCTTTCCCCAGGATTACCAAGTCTGCATCAGGGTCCTGGATTTCCACAAGTCTTTGAACGCCTCGTTACAATCTGGAGCACAGACTGCTGCAGCGTGGTTGGAAATGCACGGTCCTCACCTGGGCGCCTCCCGGAGGAGAAGCTGGAGGCAGGTGAGACCCCCGTTGGCTGCAGCGTAGTGAGCTGGTACCGCTCCACAGTTTGTCTGAGCGGTGGCCCCTCCTCCGACCGACAGGAGCCACTCGGTCACCTCCACACGGCCAAACCGAGCTGCCAGGTGAAGAGCCGTGGCTCCCGCCGCGTCGCCGTCCTGGAAAAGAGTCACAGAGACCTGATGAAGATGACATGACGGATCGGGGGATGTACTGCTTTCCAGAGCTGTGGCACAGAATGCTATCACTGTTAATAAGCATATAATTAGCTCTTAATTTGAGTCGATACAGTTTCTAATTCTGGAGGAAAAGAAACAAATAAAAACTTAACTGTGCAGTCGTTAAGAACGTTTAGGAGGTGGCTTCGCACCCGACATCTGGAAATAGTTTCTACTTGCTACTGCTGCAAGTGGCTCCACAGGAAGTCGACACATATTACATAATCAGCTAGTAATACATTAATAAAGAAAGAAAAATTCATGTACAGTACTGATTACAACCTGCAGCCATAAAACAGCTTTTTGGGATACAAGTATTAAAATGTACAAACAAGTACTAATACAATAACATGTTAAATTATTAGAAATGTTTCTCTAACCAACACAAAATTGAAATGTGGCTTTCAAAGATTTTTACAAACAAAAGTCTAAAAAAAAACTCATAGCAGCTTCACTGTCTCCACAACATGGTGCTGACACCACCATGTTTTACAGTCATTCAGGTTCTCGTTTTTTTTCCCCATACTTTTTATTTCTTCATGCGATGGATTGAGTTTGTACACCGTTATTCTACGATAGTGGTGGAAAACATGCCCACTTTTGAATATTTGTTGTGTTCTTTCATGATGCTGTTTGTTCTCTAATGAAACTCTGAGGCCTTCACTCAACAGCTGGATTTCTACTGAGATTAAATAATGCACTGGGTGACTTATTTAGAAATTAGGTGATTTCTGAAGACAAGTGGTCATACTAGTTTTTATTTAGGGGCATCAGAGTATTCGGAGAATACAAATGGAAGCTACACTTTGTATTTGTCATGCTTTGTGTTGGTCTGTTAATAAAAATCTGAATAGAAAATATTGATTTATTTCCACTGATGTGACAGAATGTGAAAAAGTTTCAAGAAACTGAGTCATTTTGCAACGCACTTTGTGTCAAAGGTTAAGATTAAGGAAATGGCCATAATTTACTTTTGAAGCTAACAGAAATGAACATTTATAAACACACAGGTATTGATATGGTAATTAATGCATTTAGTGGGTAACACTAAATTTAAAAAGCGAGCTTTTCATAACATTAGAAACATTAACAGAAGCTGTAAGTTCTTACAGAACAGTTCAAGCGGGACCAGGAATAGTCAAAAAGATGAAGAGAGCAGAGAAGCACTTGGTTTACAGCATCCCACTGGATGACATGTGAGATTAAACCACAGTGACCTTTGGCCCCTGGGTCATGAGCTTCACCAGTGACAGTAAACCCTCACTACCTGAGCTTTAGGGGTGGCAGGCCTTCAGTCATTTAACTATGTAGCAATGACAGAGAGGCCCTGATCAGTGTTCTTCAGTTATTGATCATATCCGGTGCACAACTGATAAACACAGAACTAGAAATGACTTTTCCACCAGGACTTCTGCGCCCATAAGCACATAACCCGAACCCACTTATTGGCGCCACTGCTTTAAGCTCATACTTAGTTCCTCTTCAAGTCTTTCATTTCTAAATGCTAAACTGGACATACCTGCACACTGCAGCCTCCTCGCTGCACGAGCCACCGCAGCTCCCGGATGTTGCCGGTGGCTGCCGCGTCGTGCGCCGCCGTGGCCCCGTTTGAGGCTCGTGAGTCCGCAGGCAGGCCGAGGTCGCTCACCAGGAGCTGCAGGCAGTCCAGGCGTCCACACCGGGCGGCGTGGTGAACCGG
Source organism: Poeciliopsis turrubarensis (assembly GCA_010277015.1). Lineage (NCBI taxonomy): Eukaryota > Metazoa > Chordata > Actinopteri > Cyprinodontiformes > Poeciliidae > Poeciliopsis > Poeciliopsis turrubarensis. The sequence goes on from VMRN01000035.1 coordinate 3,906,290, forward strand.
GCCCGCACCCTGGGCGTCGCACATAGCGGGTGAGAGCTGACCGGAAGATGCGAGACTCCTCAGAGCTGCGAGGTCTGCGTCTCGAGCCGCCTGGATGGCCCGGAGCGGCACCATGTTCAGCTTCTTAACAGTTTACCGGAGCACCGTGAGACACCATCAAACTACATGCTGCCCTCGCCTCCTCCTGAGCCAGGAAAGTGACACCCTGACGGCAGCCAGCTGGCCAGCAGGGCTGCCGAGGAGATGGAGGAGGGTGGGGCTGATAGAGGAGTAATGAAAGACGGGTGGAGGCGCAGCGCGCGCGCGGCCTCCTGCGCTAGCATTGTGTGGCAGCGGCCATATGCTGGAGCTGGAGCTGCAGCTGCAGCACGGTTCAGTGGAGACGATGGGGAGGCAAGGCAGCACGGAAACTTAAGTAACGGGAGAAGTCAGGATTACAATGAGGTTTTTTAAGGGTTATTTTAAAAATTCATCACAGTGTTGGAATAATGAACACAGGTGAGCCATCTGGAATGGTGGAATCTCCATTAAATATCAGCCTGCAGCTTTAAGGGAAGGGAGCTTTATGAGCAGCTTGTGTGGCACAATAGTGCTTTCATTTTTCCATAACATCACCATGAGGCCAGGCCAAGTTCCCCCACTTTATTATTTATATTAAATATCTCATAATCTTACAGGATCAAGTGTCGCTGCACATCTTTGTTTGACTCTCTTTAGTGCAAAAGAAAAGGGGTCAGTTCATTTGCTCCAGGACCTCCACGGTCTCCCTGAGATCCTCCACGACGGCGTCCACGTCTTCTTTGGTCGTCCCCCGGCCCACGCTCAGCCTCAGAGCGTTAGCCGCCACCTCGGCGGGGACGCCGCAGCTCAGCAGGATGTGGGAGGGCCTGGCAGACACGGAGAACATGGAGGTTACTGCGCAAGAAAACCAGTGGGGTGAAGGAAGGAGGCAGGAGCAAGAGGTCAGCCGCTCAAATCGTGGCTGCAGTGGCACTTCTGCTGCAGGAAGTTGGCAGTTGGGCGACAGGGATTCGGTGTTAGCTGCCATGGACTTTGTGACAGATTGGATATTGAATACGAAGGTGTTTATTTTGAACCAATCAAAAGAAGAAGAAAAAAAAGGAAAACATGAATACACACACTTCAGTGCCAGCTCATACAGCTTCTGTGGCAGCTGTCACAAACATCGTGGCACCTGCCTCAAAAGCTGCAGGAGCCGTCACCAAACCCACAGCAGCGCAGAAGCCACGTCGCCTGCCAAAAAGATATCGCCAACAAGCTGCAGAAGCTTCCGGCAGCCGACACCGTAAGAGCCACGACAGCTGCCACTGCCACGATTTGAGCTTGCCGTCTCTCCTCCAGTGGTAAACAGCTAAGACTCTTATACCTGTGTCCGCTGGCGGAGTGGCAGGCGGCGCCGACGCTGGCCAGCAGCCTCCTGCAGTTTGACAAAACCCTCCAGCCTAAAGCGGGCGGAGAGATTAATCATTCAGCGGCTCGCTGGCTTACAAGCAGCTCTGACAATCATCAGCGTAGGGTTAGAGGACACCGTTTGGGCTGACACGCCAAAACAGACACGGGGACAAAGACACATTACCTTGCAACACTGGGCCCAAGATGGACACGTTACATGTGTTGGGGAGGACATCAGAGCCGGGATAATGACTGTTGAAGCGGATCTTGTCTCTAAAGACATCCTGAGGCGGAAACAGCAGATTGTGGTTTAAGTTGATGAAACGACATGCCTCGTTTTCACATTCCCTCTGTCACCTGTTTAATTTAAACCAACTTTTCTTTCACTGGAGACAAAATGAAGCCCAAATATTCCACATTTTAAATCTTCAACCTCGTGTGTTTCAGAAAATAGGAGGTACAACGATGTCCATGTTTCAAGAAAAGTTGATATTCTGAATGCGTTTCTTTGAAATACTTCGTGTAGTTTCCAATGCCGTTGTCTGTATTTGACCTCTTTTTTTCCTGTGGGTAAGTACAATAATGTTGCACTGATAACACTGGCTAATATTTTCTTGTATTGAGTTATTAAAGAGAAATGGCATCAGCCAAAGTTAGTATTGGAAGGTCAAAGCCTCATAAAACAGAATTTACTCCAATTTGTTCGCCAAGACTTCCTCCATTGACTGATCCACATCATACTGTCTTTCTTGTCTGTTTGATTCCAGAGCAGAAAGTTGAAGCCTTTTGATTTGTGAATGAACCTCTGGATTGTAAAACTCACTTTTGCAATTAGGAATTGGAAAAACCCTTTTTACCTTTTTCTTAAATTATAGCAGTAGAAAGGTGCAGAACTTGGGTTTGTATCATGTGCAGAAAAAGTGAAAGTAAATGTGTTTGGAATCAAAGCGTCTCTGTTAGGGGAAACGCTCACCTGCAGTCGTTCTTCCAGATACGCTTTAATAATCAGCATATGACTCTGATAACTTGAGAGATTAGCGGTCACCAGCTCTGCAGCCTGACACAAACACAAACAAAAGGATCCTGTTACAAACAGTTTCTGTTCTACAGAGGCAGCGCATTAAACTTCAGTGATCTGTAATGTACGAGGCGCTGAACATAAACGACCTTTCCCAAGCCGGCTATCATTGGCGTGTTCTCCGTGCTGCAGTATTGAGGAAGGAGCGGGGCAGGGGAAAAACAAAAATAAATTCATATTTCGATCTGTAGGATTCTTATTTTTGATCTTATTTCAGAGTTTTCTTGCTGGGTAACACAAGACCCGGCGTACCCTGGTCTGAAGTTCCTCTCCTGTCCTCCTCCAAACAGCATCGGATACAGAGGCGTCGTTGTTCCGGGGCCGTTCACGTACAACGCTCCGGCACGAGGGGCGTAGAACTGAAACGTTTATATACGCACATAAAAAAAAAAAAAAGAAACAACATATTTTAGAAAGAGTTTATGCTGAATTTTTTAATATGCCGAGCTAATTTCTGACCTTGTGTCCAACTATGGTAAGGTAATCCACTCCCAGTTCCTGGACATCCACTGGGATTTTGCCCAGCGCCTGGGCAGCATCTGTGTGCAGCAGGATCCTGAGTCGCTCGTGCTGCTTGTTGAGGGATTTTACTCTTTGGCAAATCTCTGGGATTGGCTGAAAGGACGAATGGTGTTCAGCGTACAGGAATGGGTTTTATGGTAATCCAAACATTGAATCTTTACAACTGGAAAATGGTTTTCAGAACAGGAAAGACCAGGCCAAGAGGCTTTTCGAGCTTTTTTTTTTTTTTTTCTCCCCCTCATTACCATGACGACTCCCGTCTCATTGTTAGCCAGCATGACAGAGACGAGGCAAGTGTTTGGGCGCACGGCTGCGATGATATCCTCCACCTCGACGCGAGCCGTCACCTTAGAAACGGGCACACATGTTACATCTACGACGGAAATAACAAGAAGCAGATTCACCTCAGTGGTTGAAGGACAGACTCTTAAAAATGAAACAAAAAACAAAACATCCCAGAGTAAACGTGATCCCCCACCTGCCTTCCCGGCCGCCTGCAGGTGCTTGGCCGTGAGCCGGATGGAGTCGTGCTCCACGTTGGAGGTGACGATGTGCGGCAGGCCGGTGCAGCCGTTCTGACGGCCTTCGCCGTGCTCCGCGGCGCTGTGGCTCTTCCTGAAGTGCTCCATGGCCGTGTGCAGCACCAGGTTGTTGGCCTGCGGGACCGACCATTCGCTTTAAAGCAGATCTGAGAGCGGGAGGCGACCGTTTTCTACAGCAGGAGCCGTTACCTCCGTTCCCCCTGAGGTGAAAACAATGTCCTCTGCTTTACCCCCGACCATTCTAGCCACGTTCCGCCTGGACTGGTTGATGATGGCTTTGGCCGTGACGCCTGGAAAAACCACATTGCCAAGTCTATCGTAAAAAAATTCAAAAATAGATTCTGACTTTTTTTTTCTCATTATCTCTGAGATAAAGCTTCTGTTTTGAGCCAAAATGAAGGTATTTCACACCTAATATGTGGTTGCTACTGGGGTTTCCCCAAGCCTCCTGGAGAGCTTCAGAAATGACCTGAATCACCTCCGGCTCCATCGGGGTGGTGGCATTATAATCCATGTAGATCCTGTCAGATTAACAACTGTTAAACACCACAGTGCAAAAGTATTCAAAACTGTTAAATAGGCCTGGGCAATAAGCAATAAATCTAAATGATTTGCATGACTTATTTGTTTTCCTTTCTCTCTTTTTACCAAAAACTAGATGGCCAAACTCTTCAGCCTTTTTCCTTAACAAAGTTTCTTAATTTTGTTTTCAGAGACTTCATAATTCATTTTATGTGTCGTTTCCGTTATTTTGATTGTTTGTTTTGGAAATGTAAAATGTCTTCCAGTTAGTGTTAAATGTTTATTAGAATTTCAAGTTTATCTTTGAGAAATGTGTTCTTCTATTGTTATTCCATCAGCGTTATATTGCTTAAAAATGCTCTCAACAACAATTTATCGTCCAGCAAAATGTGTCACTGTTAATTACTGTTTTCACACTTTTGTCACCTCACAACTGCAAACTCCTGTGCATTTTATTTGGTTTGAGGGTGGATGATTGTGAAATGAAAGGAAAACTGCAGATAGTTTCAGACTTGTTTGTGCGCAATAACTTGGAAAGCATGCATTCTTTTCCTCCACTAATGCAACCCCCTGTTATAATTCAACTGGAGCAGTTCATTCACGGCTACAGCCTCCTCACCTTTCTACATTCATGTCCAGATTGTGATGAAGCTCGTGGTCGTTGTGGGTGTGACCCACCACCAGGGTCAGGTCAGCTAATTTCTCCGCCATGCTGCAGAAAGAGCAGATCAAACCGAGATGCATAATGAGCCTGAAAGCACGTAAAGCATCCAGACGGTCTGGAAACCCACAGAGCTGATCCTGCTGCAGAGCGACGTGTTGGAAAGCTTCTAACTACCTCAGTCCTGCAGCGTGAGCCGTAAAGCGAACTTTGTTTGGTTGGAAACAGCGCTGGTCGCCAGAGGGAACCGCTGTGGAAACGGTTCTCATTAGCATGTCCGTCCTTAAGTTTCTGACCCAAACGCTGCTGCTTTCTGCGCCCGGTTTTACGGCTCATTCTGAAAACTGAAGTCCCAACAAAACTTTTTGAAACACCACATGTCTTATATTAGATAGTTTCTGTCAGCGAGAGTTGGCAAACGATCACATAAGCGCACCGAGAGCAACTTCAGCTAGCTGGCTTAGCTAACTTTATTACTGCCCGGATTAACTACCGAGCATCCGACCGAGAGCCGCCACACCGGGACAGACATGGAGGTTAACAACCAGGACAGGAGTCCGACGTCTTGTCTCACCTCGCAAAGCCTCCCGAGGATGCAGCGGGAAGATTTACTGTCGACTTTATCAATCATTAGCTAGCTAGCTAGTGTGTGTTACTGACAGAGAGCTCGCGACTCCCGCATCTTAAAGCCGCATAATACAATAATGAACCAGCAGCTTCAGCGCGACCATCGAATCTGAGCTTCCAATACTGAGAGAATAAACTAAGCAAAGTGTGCAATTATTTTAGAGCTCCCAAATCTTTTACCTGCTGACGTGAAGGTCCAGACGCTGGATTACACACCACGTCACCCGATTTGTATGACGTGTTGGATGAATGAGATGACGTCAGAGAGAAACACAGGGAGTCACTCAGAAATGAGACAAATTCGGCTGGGCTTCTTTTTTTTTATCTACTTCATTCAGACTGTAAAACAAAGGATACATTGTTGCATCTATTTGGATGCAACAATGTATCCAAATGTATCAAATTAAGTTCAGCAAACATAACAGAATCTCCTAATGGTTTAAAGTAAAGTAGAGGAGCTTCCAGCTGAATGACGTGTCAACATGGATGCATACGGACTGTATGCAGTACTGTTGGAACAGTACAATATCACTGTCCCAACAGTAATATTGCTAAATCATTTCAGAATGCAATATTTATTGGTTATAATGTTCCAAGTAGAAATACTAGCCTTTGCTTGCCAGTAATAGATTTTCTCTGGCTATTGAGTAGATGCACACAAGCCCAATATCCAACAAAACAATGTCCCATTCCTCCCTCTTTGCAAATCTACTCTAAACCAATCAGACCCACAATGTTTGTCCAGCGTTGCTAAGGACAGCACATAGGAAGAAATTAATGTAAACAAAAACAAATGAACTCCTTTGAGGGAATGAAATCCAAGATGATGTTGCAAATGATGTTTTAGAACCACATCTAAAATCTGGACCAAGCACAAACGAAGCCATAAGGCCATAAAGAGGGAAGACATCAAAGCATCGGGGTTTGAAAACAGAATACGTGCAGGGGGATCAGTGGAAGAAGAATGGGCAAAAACGGGAGTGATTGATGTTTGGCTGAGATTTCTTTCCAGACAGAAGAACAGATGGTTCCAGTGGGCTAGAGAGAAACAATCGTAGGTCCTGGAAGACTCGATGAAAGCAGGTTTTCCGTGATAAATCCTGAATCTGCTTTGGCCAAGGAAGACGAGGCTGGAACATTTGTTTGGTCGCATCCCAATGAAACATATGAAGAAGACAGCCTGAGAAAACAAGAGCTTCACCATTGGCTTTGATGATTATGTAACTGTGTCAGGTACAGTAGGACAAGTGGACAATAAGACTCCATCCTGCATTGATAAATATTGTTTTTCTCTCCAGCTCAAAATGTTTTAAATCATCATGTTACTCTTAATGACGAGGGAACCCAAAGTGAATTGTACATCATCATTCTACAATGTTGTGCGGTTTAGTTAAAAAAGACCAACTAAAGTAATAAACCAGACCCAAAGTTATACATTTAAAAAAAAAAAAAAAAAAAAAAGAGTCATTGCTTAGTGTTGCATCACTTCCAGATTTATTTAATATATGACAATGTGTTCAGTGTACACAAACATCTGACAGGAAACTCAAACAAACACTCAGACACCGACTGAACTACTGCCCATTTAGGAGTTTAATAAGTGCAACCATATGATACACAGTCCACGGCAATCATGTTTATATACAATGCAAAAATCTTTGAAGAACAATGGAATGTATTGGTGCAAAAAAAAAAAAAAAAAAAAGACGTGGAAGCACAAGAATGTGAGATTACTTCACGAGGGAAGGGTTGGAAAAGAGGTTGGTGATTGTGTGTGAAGGATGAGGGTTGATTCCGATACTAGAAGGAGGGTGACGGCAAAGCAACCAAGAGCATTACTTTCTACAAGACATAAAAGTTTAACTAGGCCACAGTGAACCATAATCGTCCCACACATAAGCAGACAGATTATTACATGGCGGGTCTCAGAGCCTCTGCGTACATCCCCGATGATAACCGCCTTACAATCAGTGAGGAACCCCAAAGCAGAAGGTTCAGAAAAACATTGAAGCAGAAGAAGAAGAATTCCTATATACTATTATTATACATTCAGAGTGAACTTTTAAGTGAGTGCACCAACAAAACTTTGGTTGCTTTAAAAAAAAAAAAAAAAGTCAGTAAGGACAAAATCAATCGATCAATTACGTACAGGTTGACTATTAGGGCTTTGAAATAAAACAACGTGATGCAGAGTTATGAGTAAAGCACAAACAGGAGAGCGTTCACCCCAGGACAAAGGTGGATAAAATGCACAATGATTCTGTTTGGAAGGTGAGCCGCGAGATTTGAACGCCAATTCAAGCCAATTGCTTATTTATTACGACTACCAACAGTTGTGCAGGTGAGGAGATCCGTCAACCGAATGAGCCAAAACATTTCCACATCACACAAGGCTGTTAACAGATCAGGTATTGGATGAATCGCATCTATAGAAAACACACAAACAAAAGTTGCCATGTTTGCAGTCGTCTAATCGCTCCTAAAAATGCCATGTCGTTGGGCTGAGTGTGCAACATAATGGTTGCAACTGTTCTCTGCTTTTAGATGTCGTCCCTGCAGTCAGTTGACAAACTGAGCATGCTCTGTAGGCTGGCTGACCTGAGGCATGCGAATCCACCAGAGCCACTGAACACCTCACGACCTGAGTGGCGTTGGGACACATTAAACCTCAGCTAAAATATACAACAAAGGAATAAAACCCGAGTAGAAACAAAGCAATTAAAGCTACAGGTGGGTTGCATTTGAAACATTTTGCATGTCGCGTTAAGTAGAGCCCTATGCAAGCTGGCAATCCTGAGATATGCTGAATCTCTCCCAAATATTTTAACATTGTCTCAAATGCATATAATAAGACGACGAAAGAAAACAAAGTGATTATGTGACGTGCAGACGTTTCCCGAATATGATTACAGCAGCGCGACGGATGTGAGGTTAAAGAAATCGGTGCAGAGGCATACTGTGCAGAATGTTAAAAAAGAGGCACTACACTTAATATACACATATCATTCAGAAAGCCAGTTTCATATGTGCTGTGAGGATCCACCGTTTTCCCATTTTAGGAGGGACGACAAGACCGACTTAATATCAAAAACGTTACATGGGACATCAGTTGGGTCAAAGGTTAAGCTATCCTAATCGTTCAGGGCTGCTGTATTTTTCAAGTTTTCTTCAGCACAAAGAAACCGAGCGCGTTACTGGATTATTTTAAAAGAGAAACCGTAGGGATGAGGCTTTTATTATTCAAATGGTTCAGGAACTCATTAAAAAGTGCCATGTGCAGAAATTGCACCGAGTACTACTTTAGAAATATAAACGTCTTTGTAAATAAATACATGCGGAAATAAATAATTAGGCTGTTAGAAATCTAAATATATCACATTTCAAACACAAGTCAGAGAGAGAGAAAGAAACCATACTGGGAGGAAAAGAAGGTGGAGATGTTTGAGTCTGTCATGTGGATGTAAAATACCCTCATACCCCAAATGTTATGGATTCACAGGCTGCAGTTTGAGGAGGTGCCATGTTGTTGCCCCACTGTGTGTGCTTAAGTTTGATGTTGAAGAAGTTTGAGGGTCTTTATTTCTTTTACATTAGTTTTATTTCAGCTTTTATTTTTCTGACCGTCAAGGTTAAACCAGTTGAAACTTTATGTTTAGCAGTGAAGTAGAGCAGAGAGGAACCTCCATGTTTTCCTATTTTACCGTTGCAAATGTAGCGATGAGAGCTTGGCTAGTAGTGCAGCGGTGGCATTATTAAAGAATACATGTCCCTGTGTTGTTTGCTTTATTTTGAGTAATAAATGAGAAAGGCTTGATGTGTCACTGACAACAACTACAGCACGCTTATCGTACAAATGGAGTCTGGCGTGAGAAACCGGTGCCTCCTCCGTTCTCAAGCTGTGAAATAATGCCGGTTCAGTACGACGACTGATTCTTCCAGGAGTTTCTTTGCGCGTTGCTAAGGCCCGACGGGAAAAACCCGACGGCGAGGACACGAACAACGGAACGGAGACTGAGCAGGGGGGGAAGATGGCTGCCGGTGCGGGTGACGGTAGAAACCAGGCTCAGCACGATGGGAATGAGGAGAACAGGGAAGTATGTACATTGTAGTCTTTGCATGTATCTTTTTTTTCCTCAAATCCTCATCTGTCCGGCTCGTCTTCTCGACAGCTTTGACCTGAGAGGCAAAACAAGGACAACTTATTCGTTTTCCTTCATTTCACCAGTCGTTAGGTCTTCAATGTTCCACAATGAAATGAATAAAAAGTTCAGCAGGTTTTTTTTTTTATGTGGCAGTTCCTAATTTAGCAAGATAACTTACCTGATAGTTCCAGCAAGAAGAGGGTTGAACGCATAGAGCCAGTCATGCATTTCTTTGTCATTAGTGGCTTGAAGCAATATTCCACGATGTTCTGTACACACCGCAAACGTATTTGGAGTCTGTTGAGAGAAGCACAAACGTTTATTACGGCATATATGGATGTATCAGAGGAGAAATGTTCCTGGAGCCGCTGGCTAGACTGTAAGTGCGTCTCTCGCCCCTCAAAGCTCTTTCGTATGCGACGCATTTCTTCTGAAAAATGAGGTCTTGAATCCAACGGTTATCTTTAAGTCTTTACTGACCATAAAATAAAAACGGATTCAAAACAAATAGAAAATGACAGTCAAAAGACTGAGCTACTCTCAAGGTGCCAGACTTCTACAATGAGCTTTTATCTTTTATAAACTAATTAGTCAATAACCAATCAAAAGGCACAACGTAATAAGCTTAAGCACAATACAATTACAGAAGCTTGTCTTTTTCAAATAGAAGAGTAAAAAATTAAACTCACGTGAACACAAAATAACATTTTGTATTAAGTTCCAAAAATGTATATATGGCTCCTGCACAGACCTTCAGCATGGCCTGCTGGTCCTCACTGTACTCCACCTGGGCGGAGGACAGGTTCAGAATGGCCCTCTCCACCGTGTCTCGCTCAGAGTTGTAGATGTAAACGTACGGCCGCCGCACAACCACGTAGCGCTTCACCCACCCGTTGGTGTGCGGCTCCAGGAAGTGGATGTAGCCCTTCTTCGATACGATTGGGCTGAAAAACATAAATTATTTCATTGGGGGAGAGAAAACATTCCCATTTGTAACGTGTTTAAGACTCCAGTTGCATAAAGAAATGTGATTTGGTTCACTAAACTTCACTCAGAAGCTGCATTTAATCATATTTTCAAAATTTATTTTTAGCCCCATTGAACAAACAGTGGAGAAAAAAAAAAAGGAAAAATAAACCTCCCGACAGTTTTGGAGGGTTTAAGCATCATTTACTGAAATTTATCATAATGATAAATCTATTCATCATGATAAATGGTAAATGATGTGATGAATTCACAGCCACTACATCAAGTCGAAAAACGAGACTGACCTGACTCTGATCTCCTGTATGTCAGGGATAAGTTTTCGAGTCCGAGGTTTGACATCAGAACCTACATTCATGGACTTTTTGTCCGCTCCGTCCTGCTGCGGTTCAGGACTGGGGCTGACCACACGAGACAGAGGCGGAGGAGGTCTGAGGTTAAACATAAAAATCAAACACAAAAATACAGAGTTAAACACCGAAAAATAGACTGGAAAATCACAAACAACCCCAGAGTTAGGACTGACTTGAGCTCAGCGTTGTTATAGCAACCCTCCACCAGAGAAGGGCATGTTGAGGAGGGTGTGATTGTGTTGAGAGGAGATATGGAGGAGGCGTCTCTCGGCAATGTCACAGACATCTCAGAGATCTGAAACACACACACACACACACACACCCAGATGTTTAAAACCGATCAGCAAACAGCGATCAAAGCTTTGTGACATCATTAAAACTCTACCTTGCTTTCACTGGCGCTGACACACACATGGCTGTATTCTCTGTTGAAGGAGTGAGTGAGCAGCCGCAAACACTGACAAAAAATAAATAAATGGAGGAATTAAGATATGACACCAAACAAACTGGATTGCCAACTATAGAATATTCAGATATCAAATGCGGTTAAAATGCCCACAGAGCGCAGCGTGGCAGCTGACCTTGGCAGCGAGCTCCCTCTGCCTGTCGGTGGTTATCTCAGAGCTGAAGGCTGGGTCTGCCTCGGCCACCGCAGCGGACTCACTGGTCTCCTCGGTGACGCAGGACTGAAGGGACTCCTGGCCCATCAGCATGGTGGACTCCAGTTTCTCCCTCAGCAGGAGGAAATGTTTGGTTTTCTCCACCTGAGGAGGAAACATCAGTCACACCTGCACTGTGACAGAAAAACTCCTCAGTAACTTTCAGAAATGCCAGTGACAGAAACTAGCCGTCAACGTATCCGTGTTACTAAAACGCTGACGTCTTAAATTTGACTTTTGTTTAGATAGATCAGTATGAGCATTGCACAGATAGTTTTTCCACATCTTGGAGAGAGGGTGTCTAACATTATTTATGTGAAATTTATTTGAAAGCAGAGTAGGCTTTGCCCCAGTGTATTATAAGCCTGGCGGGCCTCCAGGCTTTACTTGTACCCCCACCAGGCTAAGTATTGCTTATTTATTTAAGTGTTTTTTATGTTTGCATTTTTTAAGATTGGTGTCCAGGCACTAATCTTCCAATATTTCATGAAAACCTGCTTCAGGCCCCAAAAAGGGGCCGGTTTGTGATTGTTGTATGATAAAATACGATCTGAACGGGTTCAGTCTTTTTATATGCTTCGAATTAGAAAACACACTTCTCACTTTTGGGAAAGCACATATAAAAGTAATATTGGCACTTGCATCTTGGAGGAGACTGAGTTTCTCCAGCTCCCACTGGTGCTCCAGGATGAGGCTGTCACTGCGTGGCCTCCACCCAGCCAGATTCTCCTCTCCACGGACGTAGGCCACAGAGGTGTCCAGCACTCGCCTGCGTCTCCTCTGCATGCCTGGTGCGAGGCAGGAGGGTCTGTTACTCATGTCTGAACTGAACCTACGCTGAGTGTTGCTGCCACACGGACATTTTTCTTAACTCTTACCTGGGCTTCCAGCATCTGCAAGGTGACACAAGCTGACCTCGTAAACTCCAGTTACTCGGTTTCTAGAAAAGAAAGAGGAATTCTCAGAGATTGCATTTTACTGCTCGGCTGCATTTGAGGCGTGGGGGGGAGGAATACTAGACCTCCACGGCTCTTTTATAGTTCGAAGCTTTTAATCTCACCCATCCGCTGCTCTCAGGCTCCCCGTACCGAAAAGGTTGCGGATTGAACGAGAGGCCGAGAGCTTAGTGTCCCGGGAGTAAAACACCATGCAGATATCTTTGGTTATGTATGCAGGCTGCGTGCAGTTCTCCATCTGCAGTTGATAAAAGAGGGGGGCTTTTAAAACGTTTTTTTTTTTCTTCCTCTCTCTGTGGAGGAACTCAACGCCTCACATAAGATACGGCTGTGTTACTTCAGCCTCTTATAAATGCGGGCTCTGTGCTGTACCTCCAAATAGGCCGAGAGGGTCATGTAGATCTTCTCTCCGTACGGCGTGACTCGGTTCAGGAGCAGAGAGTTGTGCATCGAGCTGTCCCAAGCAGCCTCAAAGCGGTAAAAGGTCCTGAGAAAGTCCAGGACAAATGCATAAGCAGACAAAGCTGACTTTTTTTTATACACATAAATAAAAAGCAGAGATGCACCAATCAGGGATTTTTTTCTGTCTTATACTGCAGATATTTATGATTTTACTTTACAATTGTCTTGATTCCTGTTTTGCCAGATTTGTCATTTTAGAAAGAAATACCATGCAAAAAAATAAAGAACTAGTTTTTGGCAGATTTTTAATTTAACAGAAATGAAATTACACTGCAAAGCATCTTCAAGTACTCTTGGTCTAGTATCTCGTGCAAATATCTTAGTACACTGAATAAGACAATACTAACTTACAGTTAATGTTTCAGCAAGAAGTAGGAGCTTGTTTAAAATTAACTTCTTAATATTGATGGAAAAAAACTTTGCAGAAAGATTGTTTCACCTATAAAAATATTTTTTTTCATCAATATTTATCAATAACTAACTTAAAACAAAAGTTAGTCTTATTTCAAGTGTACTAAGATATCTGCACTTGAAGCTAAACCCAAAATACTTGGATTTTGAGTTGTTGCAGTGTAACCGTCATCTATTTTGATTGGTGCATCTCTATCAAAAACATGCTGTCTGTAATGTCTAAAGTGTGTAAACAAAAGATTATGGAAAAAAAGAAAGACGTTTCAGGAACAAACGTATTTTATATGAAAAAATATGCACTGAAATTTTGCTTTAAAAACCGAGGACATAACTGGTAATCATAACTAATTGAATAAAAACTACGTTAGAAAAATCCAGACAGTATAAACAGCATCTCCAGGTCATCATAATGCATCATATGACAGTTGTTTTTGCATGCAACACAATCAAATGATGGACTTTGAGCAAAGCACCACAGAAAAGCAATTGAAAGCAGGAAGGAATGAGAGGAGGACAGAGAAAATGGGGGACAGAGCAGTGAAATACCTATGGTCAATTCCCAGGGAAGTGCTGTGAGAAAGAAGAAATCAGCAAAAGAATAAAAAGTAAGAGTTAGGAAGTATGTCGAGGCTTTGCAGTTGTGTTGCTGGGATGGTGTTTGTCTTTCTCATCATGATAACAACCCCACAGAGCTCCTTGAATCCTGCGGACACTGCTGATCCGTCACACCGGATGACCACCGAGGTGGCCATTTTCACCCTAAGCAACAACATAGCTGCTTTCTGCTTGCGTGGCTGATTTACTCCGTACGCTAATGTACACAAATTTACCCGTCTACCTCAAGGGGAAATAATCACACACACGCTGAAAGCTGTAACTGCTTTGGCCAGTGGCCCAGTGACTGCCTCGAATCTAAAAAAGATTATCCAAGCAAGAATTGTATAAGGAAACCAGTGTTTTCTGTAGGCCGTAAAAGCCGGCTGAATAGGCTCTTCATGAGGTTCAGATGTTCAGCCTAGGCCACTCTTGGACTGAAATGACCTCGTGTTGAAGTGAACAATGCGTCACCCAGAAGACAGCAAACAGGCACGCACTGTTCTGGAGTAATGACAGCTCCGTGCTGCGGACACGGCAGGGAGGTGACCGAGTGCAGAGATTCCCCCTTCTCCAGCCGGGAATTAGCGCACGAGCGCACGCACGCATGCATGCGACGATCCAAATAGTAGAAAAGCTGCCCGCTTACACTACAAGCAAGCAATTTCCTTTTTCGCGCCTCTCCATCGTGTGCTTCTCTGCTTTTTACTGCCCACTAAAAAAAATGCAGGAGCCAGCGCTGAAGTCATTTTGCTGGCAGAACATTTAAGAAGCGTTTGTTTCTGGCGTTTGGCAGCATTTTCCCCGAGGTAACAAGAAGCATTTAAATATATCCACAACATTGCAGCAATTTGGACTACTGAGGTAATGGTTCAGAGGATTATGTTTGAATAGCTATATTGATGTATTGGAATTGATGCCATCCATATTACAGCAATTTACTTAGTGGTTGATTTGAGTCCTTGTTATATTCTGTGATGGGAAACACTCTGGGTTCTGAGGTCGGTGTGGTGCTCGAACCAAATAATTTTATAGATGTCAAATTATGACATCAATGTCAGGATTAACTGGAGAGTTTTTCTCAGCTTCCTACAGAATTTTAAAAGTGGGTTTCTACCTCCCCCTATTGGATCTGAGAGGTCCTCCTGTAGAAACAGATTTTTAAAAACGTAAAAGCTAGAGGACATATCAGATTCCATCTAAAGTGTACAAGTGCACCTCAAATAGTAACTCCTGTAGTGTAATTTATTTTCCTAAATCACATAAAAAGGGTAGACTGTCATGTAATTTAATTACTTACATTAGCTGCGTTTCCATTACAAATGTGCACGAAACTTTGTCATTACTACATTAATATTGAAAAAACATAATTTTACAATAGTGGTGTTTCTATTAAATAAGAAACTCAAAGTCACACATGAATCCAGTTTTTCACGTGATAAATCATTAAAAAAAAAAAAAACATGCCATCATCATCCGTCAACTACTTTCTATTGTTGTGCCACTGGCACAAACTGAATCTTTGATTTTAATCAGCAATTACCTGAAATAATCAAACATTACATAAAATAAATACCTGAAATATCACCCTGTATTTCAAGGGGCAGTAATATGTAAAATCTACTTTTGAGTTTTACATCATGTTACAATGTTGTTCCCTCATCATCAACATACATGGAGCTTTGCCTCGATTCTTTCATGCACGTTTACGAGTCTCCCATGGCAACCATTCACCTGTCCAAAACGCCTGGTTGGACCTAGCGCCGCCTTCAAGGACAAAGCTTTTCCTCGGAGCTGCAGTTAAGCTTCAGAGGTTCCATCTCACAGAGCAGCCCTTCCCCCATAATTCCCCCACTCAGCTCCTTCAGACTAGTCAGCAGAAATTAGCAAACACCTGGTGGAATTACACATCTGCTGAGCTTGTCATACAGCTAGTTCTGAGTGCATCGCTGGTAAAAACTTTGTTAAAATGTTAATAGGCGTGATGTAATGAAGTCAAATTTGATATAAATAGCATTTTTTAACAACTGAAGTTAACTTAGTTACTTAACAGAACTAATATGGCACTGTGTCTGGAAAACATACTGCCACTTTAATGAATCAACGTAATATGAATTTTACTTATATATATATATATACACTGAATGAATAATTTATTCTTTAGGAGATACACCTGTAAATTAGCATCTACACTCAACCAGAAAAAATATATTTTTAATAAGGTGCTATCAAAGCTTGCGATACTGTAACATATTTACTGTCCAAAGAAAAAGATTTCCTCCAGACTTTGTGCTGTTAGAGGCTTCTTGGAGCAATAGTTGAACTAGAGACAGTTTGATGTCCCCATGACACCTCCAGCAAAGACACAGCCAGGAACATTAAGCAAAGCAGAGCCATGCAGACCCTGTCCTTCCATAGCGGCTAACGTCCAACACCGGCCCAAACACACATCCAAGCACAGCAAGAGCAAGAGACCTGGGAACATGCAGGGTCACATCCTTCACCCCCCAAGAACGGAAGGAAACAAAAGGGAACAGATAAACTGCTGGAAGTCATGAGAGAGCAGGCGAGTAGGGAACCAAATCACAGGCCGACTAGAGAGATGGGAGGGTGTTAGGAAGGTTAGAGAGATGTGGTGTTGGTGTAACTTAAGATCATGAAAACAGAGGCAAATAATATACCTAGGCATGTCCGAATCAAGAAACTGTCTGCAGAGCAAAACAAAAAAGCAAAACATCAAAAGAACAACATTCTGTTAGTGGACTAGAGGGAGAAAATGTTAGCATTCATTTGCACTTTGATTTTCATCCAAACAAGACAATTAAGTGGAATCTCAAGTGCAGTTTTAAATCACCAAAATTAAACTAGAACTACAAATTAAAAGTATTTTTTCATCCATATGGACCTCTTACTTTTAGTTGATTTTTTACTTTTCTTTTGGAAGATGAGGAGTTAAATATTACATTTATTTAAAATGGGTTTTTTTTGTTTGTTTTTTTTTTAAATAAATCGGTCAGGCATTTTTCCTATTTCTCACAACTTTCTCTAATGTGTCCTTGTCCTACATCCTGATAGAGAATAATTCTGAACATGTAATATTTGCTTCTTTTTTTTTTTTAAAGATTTATCTGATCCACATAAGGTTAGTCATTTGTAAATATAAGAAATAATTATTTCAAATTGTGACAAATGTAAACAACTCTGGAGCTTTCTTCTCATTGTGTTAAAACCTGTACTTTATTCAGATCAGTTTTAATGCTGACATTTATCATAGCAAAAATGTACCAACTCTCACTGTAGGCAGTCTTTAGAGACATCTACTGCCCTCTTGTGGCCGTAAATCACATATGAATACTTAAATGCTCATTGAAGCGCATGGAAATCTCTAAGGTACAATGGATTATGAAACAGCATCACCATATATTGACATAATAATAACTCCTAGTCTTTGAATGCCAGGATTCAACACAGTGTAACATGATGTCATGCTCTAAATATTGAATGAATGTTTTCATTATAAATAAATATAAATGCTTGTTAAAGTTGCAGTACGTTTCAATGTTTATTAAAATTGTCACTTGTGACAAAATGGCACCAGAAATTGAGCTCCTCCACCTCCTCCTTGAGCAGCTATTGTGCTGTGCAAAAATGCAACATTCCCAGTCAAAAGCAACCAATCACTGCCAGGAGGAGGGTCTTAGTGCTGTCAATTAAACTTCCATATGCTGCTCAACTTGCTAATGGTGGAAAAACAACTTACTGTTCCATGAAAACTGTTGTCATTGGTGGCAGCTGTTGCGGTGAACCAGCTGTTTTAGCAAAGTCAAAGTGGGAGGGCTTGAGCATGAGAGTGATTGGCAACGCTAAGCTTTAATTGGTTGCTTCTGACTGAGCGGTGTATTTCTGAAGCTAAAACTGGGAGAAGGCAGATTAGGGCAATTTCTTTTTACACATCTGTCTTTTACACGACATGATTATAATTTAACAAATATGTAAAAATATTTTTCTATAAAAGTTACATAAGGATTTGTGGTATTAGGATGTTCACTGCACAGCTTGAGTTTAATAGATACATAATCGAGACACAACAGAAAACCTGACAAACACAGAGAGGGGCTACATGTAGGTGCGATGATGAGGCACAATTCAACATCAGGGAGGGTCACGCAGCCAGCTGGGTTCTGGGTAATCCTCTCTACCCTTTCTGCTGGGGGTGGAGGTTTAGTCTTTTTTTTTTAAATCTGTGGTTATGCAAGTTAACTCATGCAGACAGAATAATAAAACAGTTTTTTGTGCGGCGCTTCTGTTTTGGACATGCAATGCTCTGTGGCTTACTGCAGTGCATAAGCTGCATGAGCAGTTTAAGAGAAGTTTAAACAAAGACCAAAAAGTCATAAAGTACAGGGATTTCCAGGTTCAGCCAAAGTGCAGTGATACTATATATCAAGCATAATCTCTGTTTTGCAGCTTAAGTAGACATTTTGCTCTTCTAAAGTGATTTATGTGTGCTTAAGGTCTCTAGCTACACATACCTGTCATCCTGCAGGGGCTTGACATAACCAGCAGATAAGATGTTAAGTGAGAGTATGTTTGGGTCAATGACGGTCTCATCGGCTTCCAGAGTGTTGCGTAAACGCCCTGACAAAGCACAAGTGTGTTTGTGAGAACTGTTCCTGCACATTCTTGAAGAACTGCTTCAGGTTAAAGAAACCTGGAAGCTAAACTTACCCACAACTAGCTCTCGGACATCGTTCCACTCTATGTCTCCAGCAGACTCGTGCACAATGGTAACGGCTATTCTCCTCTGGAGACCCTGGAGTAAAGCATGGAACAAAGGGATTCATGGTTTTGTTCAACAGGTCTTTGATCCTTTGAAAGCATTTCCATTTTCTCACGGTGCGACCATACCTGGTGCAGTAGGAATGTACCCTGGCATGGCAGGCCTCCTCTGTGGTCTACGACTGCAGGGATGTAACTTGGAGAAACCAAAATTACAAATGAGAATTAGTGGACAATAAATCTTCTCCAAATATTTCAATTCCAAATATCTGCTGGACTCACTCTCCATTGGCCTCAAGCTCGCAGATCTCAAAGAACACCATCAGGTCGTATTTACAGTGGCGGGGGCCCGCCTGGGGACGCGTCATCGCCTTCAGCTTGGTGGCAGGCACTAAGTCGACATGTTTCAAAATGTTATGTGAGAAAAAGCACCGTGAAGTGAGAACACACAGCTATAAGCTAGCCTATGAAGGAGAGCGAATGGGCAGATGAAAGGAAATCCGGTGCAGGAAGAAAGTACAGTTTTGGAGAGAAAGAGCAACTTTTCTAGAAAATATTCATAAGCAGCTATATAGCTTTTACTTAAAGCTCAATGCTAACAAATCCACTTGTAATTATACTCTTTGTTCATTCCCAATGTGTTAAAGACAAAGGGAAATTATTGTACCTTTCCCTTAACTTTTACCAAGAGTTAAATGGTCAGACAGATTGGAAACTGACTGCGTCTCTCTAACTTAGTTCAACCTGAAAAACTCATTCCAAATAAGTTCACATGCACAAGTGTGGTGTGCATTTATATTCATGTCACTTCACTGAGAAGTAAAATCCAGAGGAACCAGTTCAAATTTGATCAATCAGGTGTAATTTGTCTTTAGTAAGTCAAGCAGAAAGCCACTGAAAAGAGCTGTTTGTTGTTTGGCACAAGTTAATTAGGCCATTCAGCTAGAATGTGGACAAGCCACAGCTACAATGGGGAGTTTTAGATCAAGTAAATTTATAGGCTAAAATGACAAAGTGAACATAGAGATTTAAATCCAGCTCAGAATTTGAGAAAGGTGGTGCTACAAATATTAACTTGGGGGGTGAATCGAAATAAAAAACTCAAACGTGTAAATTTTTTTTTAGCAGTTTACATTTTGTTCTCTGCTTTGAACAGTCACATAAAATCCCAATAAAATAGATGAAAACGAGACAAAACTGTTGAGGATGCAAACACGTCTGCCAAATGTTTCTACTATCTTTATTTCAGTTTTTGTCCCATTACATTTAGTGCTTTCACATCGCTGGGATATTTAAATTTCCACAGAGGAACACCAGTTCTACTTTATATTTGAAAAGCAGAATACGCAATATCATAACCGTGCCTCTATATAGCAAAGTGACAGTATTTTTAAGGGTAAAAGGCAGAACGATGAAGTTGAAGAGAAGCTTACATAAGGAAGTGCAAGGGTTCAACACAGAGGCTAACACACACACACGGCACCAGAGAGCCAATCCAAATGCAGAATCCTAAAACAGGAACACTTTTAATATTTCAATTTACCAAAATATTTATGTATTAACACAATTTATACAAACAAAATGTCATTAGAAAAAAACCCCTAATTATTTCTCTTATTAGAAAAAAAAAAAAAAGGTTCCGGTTGCAGGATTCTGTTGGATCCGACAGCATGAACCAACCGGGTTTCTGAGCTTTAATAACTGAACAGATAGAGACGGGCGGGGCTGGCAGCTGAGCTCGCTCGTTTGCTTCCAGCAGGAAGGAAGCGGCCAAGCCAGCAGCGGACAGGGCGTGGCCCGACAGCGAGTCCACCAGCGCCCCATTGAACACGTCAGGGACCAGGTATCGGATCAGGTCCAGGGACTTCTCCCGATTGGACGAGTCGTCAGAGTCCACTGCTCACACCCAACAACATGAAGCTAAGATGACACGACTTGCAAACGGACGACGTACAAAAGATGCAAAAGCAACATAAAATAACTAACAACTAACTAGCGACAACAGATAGGAGTTTCTTACCTGGTTTGGAAAGAGGCATCACTTGTGGAAATTGCCTTCTGTATGCGTGAAGCGGACTGGATGGAACAATAAAGTCATGTGTAAATAGAAAAACAGACTCATTTTCTATAGACATAACCCTATATATTTTGGTATTCAAGCTGCAAAACTGTGCAGCTTGAATACCAAGCATTTTCAAGGACTTTACATAGAAATGAAGCTCTTTCCAAGCACCTGTATGAACCCTGTGTGTTTAATTAATTGACCAGGCGTCTCACCTAATGACATCTTTACACAGAGGAAGAAAAGGTTGTTTCTGGTAGTGTCCAAACACTTCAAAGACGATCGGTTGAGTCTTTATGTAGTCCACAAAGGACTTGGTCACTTCAACAGCAATCTACACGAAACAAGAAAAAACAAGCAGTGCTCCATATGTGGTTGTAATAAAACCAGAAAATAGTGTTAGTTCAAGATTTGTCTCTTACATTCTGCACGTGATAGAAGCCAAGAGGAGGCCCGCGGCCGGTGTTTTTCAGCGGCTCCGTAGAGAAAGCCTCGTCATGCCGATGGATGAAACTGACATAAAAACAGAAACAAATGAAAAAGAAATAAAGGTGGAATAAAGACTAATTAGGGCACATGTGTCAAACTCAAGGCCCGGGGGCCAAATCCGGCCCGCCATAGCTTTTTATGTGGCCCTCCACAGACTAGACTAAACACTAAGTGTGATTAAATATTATATTATCAATCATATCATTGCAGTTTTATCTGTTTACTGCCAATTTATATCAATCAATCCCTCCAATTTCTTGAGAATTTAGTTGATGTCTGATTATAGTCCATGATTTATGCAGCGGGTAAATCAACAGTCGCATTTATTATTAGTTCCTGAAGGGACTGAAAAGATCTTCAATAATATTATGTAATTTTAAGAATTCATTGACATATTAACAGTTCGTGAACAGATTTTATCAACACATTCTGGCACAACCGGCCCTTTAAGAGCCTTCGTGATCTTAATTTGGCCCAAAACGAAAATGAGTTTGACACACCTGAATTAGGGTATTTACTTTGGATGGATACTGACTTACTTAAACTGACAGAATATGTCAGCATATTCAGCAGAAATGCTGGAGGCCTGCAGGACAGTCACCCTGAAGGTAAAAATGTTTCCGATTTTCAGATGCTCCAAAGTCGGATCTGAAGTTGCATCCGGACCCGCCTTCACTGGATTCTCCAACTCGTCTGCACCAGCTGATGCGAATAGAAAAAACAGAAATGGACAATGGCTTAAATTAAACTTTTTAGGTTTAGTTTAGATCCTCTGAAAGTATTGGCTGCAGCGGCTCCAGTATTCCTCCAATAAGCAAAGGAAATCATCACTCACAAGCACCCAGAGGAACGAGCTATCCATTCACTCATAAGACATGGTTACCCGCACATGTGTTGTTGTTGACCTCATCTGCTGACGGGCTCGTTTCAGCATTTTGGCCTTCCCCCTCCACGATCCGAAGCTCTTCCTGAGAAACCCCTGTGCGGCTCAGTCCAACTCCGACAGAGCACGACTCCGACTGGAACTGAACATGTGAGGCCCACAACACAGCAGTCAGTAAAGACACAGCTTTTAAAAAGCTGTTACTCACGAAGTGACTGGTGAAAACAACTGGTTGATTTTGTTTTTATTTAGGGTATTACAATAAAAGAGGGGTAAACACAAAGGCAGATCATAGTTTTTCCACTTTGGGGGAGGAATACTGTGAAAGTATTGCTTTCCTTCCACTTCACCATTAGACATTAATTTGTGTTGCTCTGTTAAATGAAATCCCATTTACCAACATGCATCTGCAGCAGCAACAAGTGAATAAGGTCAAGGTTTGTGAATACTTATACAAGGCACTGAAATGTATCAAGGGCTGAAATGATTTATTTGGTTCATCGTGGTTAGACATTCATTGAAATAATTGTCAACTAATTTAGTATCCGATTAATCATTAACAGGAGTATACGATCTAAAAATGAAGCCAAAACTGTTAAAAAAAAAAAGACATTTTCATTTAAGATTAAGAAATCTGTCTTTGTCTGTAAATTTATTTGACCCAAAACTCCTCAAGTTGCATAGTTTAAGCTTCACCCGGTTCAAATTCTGTAGAAAAAAAAAAAAAAAAAAATTCGGCCTTTCTAATCAGTGAATCCAAAAAATAAACAGAACAGCCACGTAATGTATTAAGTCCAGCAGAAACATATTCCCGACTTTCTCTTTGGTTTCCTTACATATAAACTTTTTAATCTACTTTGAATAATTAATTGAGCATATTGTACTGCTTGACAACTAGGATCAACTGGAACGTATGAAATGAAATTATTTTTTAGTAAAGTGCCTTGAGACAGCATTTGTTGTGAATTTGTGCTGTATAATTGAACTGAATTAAAATTTTCACATGTTGAGTTTAAAAGTACTTTTTAGCTGCAGATGCATCATTTGCTACAAATGTTTTCTTCTTTTAAAACAATTTTAATGTATTTATTATGGATTATATGAAAAATATCCAATTAATCAGTAGAATAATTGTTACACTAGCATCATACATTGGATTTATTTTTCCTCCCTACCTTCTCATACTGCTGATCCTCAAAAGAGATTTTGGCTGTGCCCGACTGTCTCACGCCGGAGCCGTAGTCGGGAGCTTCCTCGTCGGCTGGAGGGAAACAAAGAGCACCTTCACTTCATTCCCTCCAGAAGTCTCACTCACCATGTCTTTTCAGCCGCTTCACGCCGACGGACGTGAGCGACAGCAAGCCAGCGGGTCTGGGCCTTACCTGATATGGCCTGAACACCCACGCGCAGGAAGCCCTTCACCTCTCCTTTCTCGCTGACGATGGCCACGCGGTGCACCAGAGAAACCGGGTACACCAGGTTGCTCAGATAGACGAAAGCCCTGCGAGGTGAAAGGAAGAAAGAAAAAAAAAAAAAGAAGAACAGGCGAAACATTAAAACACAAGCAGATGCCGAGAGGAGAAAGACGGTTGACATTTAGTACATTTCCACCGGGCAGGACAACAGAACACAGAGCTGCAAAGCAACCAAACAGAAGCTGGGACTGCTCTTGCGATGGCCATGGTTGCCCTTTACTATTGCTGCGTTAAGGGCGTTTCTTCCTTTATCAATAAGCCAATATGTTGAGACAGTTATGGCTTGCATGCAGTATTCCTGTTGCTTTTAATACGAATGAAGCCTTGGTGAGGCTTAGGAGCACGTGTGAAAGAGTAACTTTAGCTTTGTAAAAATATATCAAATTTATGCTTAGGAGTTGTGACCTCACTGAAGAAAGCAAGGGCTTCCTTCGTGAGCTCAACAATTTTACAGATTTTTTTTTTTTGTTTTTGTATTTTCAAATGTAATCACAAAACTAATTTAAATACTCAGAGTTGGCACTTAAGTCACTCTGCATTACAGTGCCTTGATAAAGTATTGATAACCTTGAACATTTTCATGTATTTTGGGGGGAATTTTATTGTGATAGAAAATCGTGTTTAAAATTATATTGGTAAATAATAAAAAAAAACAAAAAAACATTTCCTTCCAGTTTACCATTAGTTCTATCACATTTAATCTACTAAAACAATTTTATTTTATAGTTAGCTTAACAAAATGT
This sequence comes from Poeciliopsis turrubarensis, assembly GCA_010277015.1. Lineage (NCBI taxonomy): Eukaryota > Metazoa > Chordata > Actinopteri > Cyprinodontiformes > Poeciliidae > Poeciliopsis > Poeciliopsis turrubarensis. The sequence continues at coordinate 3,930,647 of VMRN01000035.1, forward strand.
GAAAAAGTTCAAGCGGTATCAATACTTTTGAAAGGCATAATTTTTGCCATCTTGTTTCAAAGTGCAATTTAAGATCTATGAGTCAAAGGTCGCATTTTCCATAAGCCAGAGGGTTGGGTGGGGTTGGGGGGTAGACACTTAGGGGTGGAGACTCATGACAAGATTGGTGAGGTGCAAATAAGGCATGCTCAGGACAAAAAAAAAAAAAAAAAAAAAAAAAAAAAGGTCAACAAAAATGCTTTCCAGTTGTCGACTCAAAGGAATCAAAAGCAAATGAAACAGAACATGACTCAGCTTGAATAAAAACTGCCAACAGCTTGATAAATAGTGTGCTACACCAAAAAAACCCAACGAATAACATCCAAAACCAAAGTGCACCACCTGGGCAAAAGTAAAAGTGAGGTTTTGTAAAAAAAATAGTTCATCGTTAGACGTGTTCAAGTAAAAATTGCCAAAAAAAAAAAAAAAAAAAAAAATCAAACTACAAACGTGTGTGTGTGCTCTGGCATGCCTAAAAGAGGCAGCTGCAGTAGAAACCAGCTCTTTCATCTTGAGATTTTTGAGTGTTTCTTGCTCATATAATGTGGCTCGCTCAAATTAATCACTTCCAACAGGAACAGAACAATTCTCTGTGCATGCCTTTGTAATGCTAATCAGATAAGGCCTTAATAATCCCCATGACTCAGCTGCTTCAACAAGTCATTCACATTCATGCTTTTGGCACAAACCTCAGCTTTTCATTTAGCAGCACAGTGCTTCAAGGTGTCTGCTGGATTTTATGATTTTCACTGCAAAAATACAAAATCTTAAAGTACTTTTGGTCTAGCTTCAAGTGCAAATACCTTAGTTCACTTGAAATAAGACAAAACTAATCGTACTAGTTATTGCAGAACTTCTTGCTGAATACTAAAATGCTTCAGCAAGATAGAAGAGCTCGTTTTCAGGCAATAATTCCTTATTAATGAAAAGGTACTACTTCCGCTTGGAGATTATTTTCCTTATGGAAAATGTCTTGCTAAAAGTGAATTTTTTCACAGAACTGCTTGTAAGACGAACACACTTCTATGAGTCATTTAATATTTCTTCAACTAAAGTAACCTTGGTTTTAGTTCAAAAACCTGTTTCCAGAAGTATTAAAATATTTTTATTTCACTTAAAGCAACAAAGCAAAACAAAAAAGAGAAAAAAAGAATGAAAATAAGAGCATAAAATGTAGATGCATATAAAATATTGAAACCAGGAACTGTCCATTCAGAAGTAGCTTCATATATTCAGTGTGGAGAGAGATTTGCAAATATTTCTGGTTCCAATTTCAGAAAGACTAGAACAATGAAAACTAAGGCAAGAACATAATAACATAAAAAATATATTCAAAAGCTTGTTTGCCTTTGAACGTTAAAAAAAGTGAGCAAAGAAAAACACCAGTCATGAAGCACTGAGCTGCAAAAGCATAAAATCTTACCAAATATTTGTGGTCTAGTTTCCAGAGCAAATGTTCTATTACACTTGAAATAAGAAAAGTAATTTAATCATCACTTCTCAGCAAGATATAGTAGCTTGTTTAGAGTCAATAATTCCTTAATATTGATGAAAAAAGATAATCTCACTCTCAGAGTTCACTTATAACATGGGAAAATGTCTTGTTCAAATTAAATAATCTGCCAATGGAAATGAAACTTTTTCGTCAGTTTTAAGAGATAATGTACCTAGAATAAGCTCCTATAACTTGTTCAAAAGTTACTAGTAAGTTAGTTTTGTCTCATTTCAAATGCACCATGATATTTTAACGAGAAGCAAAAAAAAATAATAAATTTGGTAAGATATGTTTTTGCAGTGTGATTTTTTTAAATGTGTCGGCTCTATGTTATCAAAGATGCAGCTTTTCTCTCATACCTGGGAGTGAAATTAAAGCAAAATATGCAAACTAAGAAATTCAGATCGATTATTTTACGCTGCCATGTAAAATGCAAACTACCCACTCGACATCCTTATTGTGGATAAAACTCTTAAATGTGCGCTTCATTTCTCTCGATGCGAATCGGAGGAACAAAACCCAGCGTCTCAGTGTGAAAGAGCTAGTTTCCTCTGCCAGCATGCTCCTGAAACCTCACCAACCTTCCCACTACACTGAATAATGGAGAGCGGTCGTAAAAGGGGTCCAGGCCTTCGCTGGAGCCTCGGCAATGCCCTCCAACATCATCATCATCATCATCATCATCATCCTCTGGCCCGAGCTCGGAGCACGGGTCGTCCAAAAAGATATCATCATCCAGGTCGTCCAACTCCTCCTCCCCTCGACCCTCCCTCTGCGAGTCAGCCAGCTCAGTAATTTCAGAGGTGGAAAGGGTCGGGGATGGGGTGGGGTCACTCATGCGCTCGCTCATGCATGTGTTGAAAATAGGATTTCTGGTGCAGCCAGAAACATGGGAACTAGGTTAGTACAGTTAGATAGAAAGCACACATTGGAATATATATGGACTGGAGGGAACCTTTCCCAGAGTGAGACTAAATGCTGACACATAGAAGACACATTGGAAAAGTGTTTCCCAGCAGTAAACTAAATGGGGGGGAAAGGAAGTGTGTTTGATTTCAGAAATGTGGAAGGGGCTGACTGACCTTCTATGACCTCCAGAAACTTTTACTAGCATCTTAAAAATTTCTAGAAATATTTAGTATGTTATCTTGTGTTTGCTGTGTTCTTATGTTCAATGTATTTGATGTGTGCAGCTGTTCTCCCATTATTCTATAGAAATAACTGAAATATGGATAGAAACATGAATAGAATAGAAATAGAAACACAATAGAAACTGAAAAACTCATGAGTTTTTCAGTTCCTGCCTTGCAGTTGCAGAAAGGAGCAACTGCAACTCAAGCTAACAGAAGAAATAACTGAAGAAACAACAATGCTATATAACTGATTTGAGATAACAGAATAAGCTATGCAACTAGGGACCACCCCGAAGGAAATAAAAAGAAAAGGTACGGCAGAACGTGTTTCAGGGTGGTTAGGAGATTGTAACTGAAGCTAGTTCCTGTCCGTCTTCCTTGCAAGTAAATCTAAACTCTCTTGTCTTTCTCCTTTTTGTGTGGTGTTAAAATGTTTTAGGTAATTTGAAACTGAAAAATGATACCAGCATGACAAAATCTTTGCTGCACAAAACGCAGCATAAACATTTGAGAGCAATTTTGTCTGGGCGCAGAGGTGGGGTAATCTGTTTGTCAATGATTTTTACAAAATATAACATAATAGATTGAAATGTTACATCTTTCTGAATGGCTGCCAGTCAGATTTATCAAGATGCTTTGCTCCACAAGCCAGCAAAGCAAGCGGAAAATGGAAACGTTTCTGGCAAGAAACACTGAAGGAACCGTCCAGTAGGCCTGCTGTGCAGGAAAACTGCTACAAAAACTGCTCAAGAAAACTCAGGGCCAACTAGAGTCAGAAGGTATAAGGCAGCATTTATGCTAAGCATTTTGTGGCATTGTCTGCTGGTTTGCACCCAGAAGTTAAAAATTCTTTGAGCCCCTGCGTTCGACCATGAGCAAGAGATACAAATCAAAGATGCAATGCAGTACTCAAAATCAGTTCCTGTTTATCACTTCATTGTTATTAATGTCCAATAAAACATAAAAAAAAAAAAAAAAAAAAAAAAACTATACTGGTCAACTCAAACAGTAGACAGAATAAAGGTAGCCATCTATGTTCAGGGGTTTTAGTAAACAAAAGCGGCCAACAATTGTTGCAACAAGCTAATGAGAAATCTGTCCCGTATCTTTTGCAGTATGAAGTGGATGATGTTCGGTGTTTACCTGCCAACCAGGCGGAACCATGGGAAGCGATCGTAAAAAGGGTCTCCTCCTGTCATGACACTTTCGCTCTCCTCTGTGGTGTTATTGGGCACATCAGCAGCACGGTCGTACATCTCTCGCATGAGGTCAAGCCTTTGCCTGCAGGAAGAGGAAAGGATGTTTTCACAACTGATAGTCATGCAGAATTGGTTCCATTCCCGACCAAACCTGCAACATTTGCTCCAATTTCACTGTATTGTGTCAAACGAACCAAACCCTTTGAAAAACAAACCTGTTCCCCTCCTCGCCTGTGGTGGTGCTGCACCAGGAACCACTCAAGAAAATGATACGAAAACCTCTGAAGAACACACCGAGTGCAACTTCCTTCTTAGCAAAATGTAAACAAAAATCAAGTGTTTACATTAATTTTTGTAAATCAATGTAAACATTTCAGATGTTCAATAAGTTGAACATCTTACTATAAGCCACTATGAACTATGGCTCATAGTAAAAACTATGAGCCATATTTTTCAACCAAAAACTATGGTATGCTTCTACTGCTAGACCGGAGTGTTTGTCTTGGTCGTTTTTACCCAGAATGCCTTGCACTTTAGTCTGCATCTACATACATATTTGAACCGCAAAGAGGCCTGGGGTTTTTTAGGTGGACCAAAGTTCACTTTTCTGGTTTGTGTCAGAGTTCAGTTGTGCATTCAGACCTTCCAATATGAACCACTTTCTAGGCAAACAAACTTCAGTTCTATCAAAGTGAACAAAATAGGGCAGATGTGAATGCACCCTAAGAAATAGACATTGAAGAGTAAAGATTTCATACTCTTTACCGTTTTGGATGGTGGCCGTTTTCTGTCATGTTGTGTTGATGAAGTGGGGGAGGAAGTGGAGCAAGAAGTGAGAGAAAAAGATACAGAAGTACTGGGAGAGTGGCAGAGCAGAGGGCAGACTGGAGAGAGAGTGGCAACAAGAGGCGAGGGAGAGTACATCTGAAACTAGGAAAGGAATCTAACATTAAACAATAACATAATTAAACTAGAGTATAGTGAACCCTCGTTTTTCGCGGGGGTTTACGTTCCAAACAGAACCCGTGATGGAATCCGTGAAGTAGTTAACATTTATTTTTTTTACAATTATTCTACAGTGAAATACTCCATAATACATTGAAATCAAAGAACAAAACCTTTTAACAGGCCCAAGCATTTGGGCCTGTTAAAAAAAAAAAAAAAAAAAAAATAAAAATAAAAAAAAACAACTTACGACTGCATGTGAAATTCTAAAACAACCCAATACTCTGGCAGGTTAATTTAGACAAAGACAGCTTACCTTAATTTTTCTAACGTCCAGAAGTGAGTTGCTCCATTCTTCTGATCTTGCACTTCCACAGCCACAATAGTACGAGGAAAATGTCTACTTTCCCTGTCTTGAGTCGCGTCTGAGGGCAACAGGTCAGGAGGAAGTGGGGAGTAGAGAGTGTCTGTGAGCAACACAAACTGGAACTGGACCTGCAGGGGAACACGAAGCATCCGTTAGGCAACAGCCAGCATAGAGGTTGCATGGCATGAGTCAAATTAACATGATGCACCTTCTTTTTGAGTTCTACACTGATGGCATTGGCTTCTTTAAGAAAGATGGCATTTCCCCACAGCAGGTCACGCAGTGAGGTGAACTGGTAGCACCTCCACTTCCTGAAGCCCCACACAGCCAGCTCTCTCTCTTTCTCCGTCCACTGAACTGTTAATTAGAAAAGGAAAAAAAAAAAAAAAAAAAAGGAGACTCATGTGGCCAAGATTCGTTAACAACAGAGAGACAACATTTGAACCCAGACATCATCTTGACCTTCCTCTTCTGGTTCCTCCTCTTCTTCAGGGGCTTCTGGGTAATAACGGTCCACCTGCTTCTGTAAAGCCTCAAGCTTGCTCTCATAATCCTGCACAAAAAAAAAAAACAATCAGTAAAGGACTAAAACAGATTGCAATGTTTTAGCTTCAATACCTGACCCTGACACCTTTGTGTAGTTATTGGTGTAGGCCTTTGTACAAACTATCAGTAGAACACTAGAAAGTCCTCTGAACAAACTCTTGTAAAACTACAAAATGTGCCAGTTTCCCTACCAGTCTTTGCTGCTCAAGAAGATTGTTGGCTTCTTCCCTTTCTTTGCGGTACTGATCCTCCAACTCCTGAAGCCTGAGGACAGAAATGGATGCAGTCAAAACGGTTTGGATGGAGGCAAAACACAAAACCAAACTGATCAAGCTTTCTATTTTTATACCAGCTCGTTAAAAACAAAGAGGATGTAGTCATCTGTAATTTGGCAACTTTCATTCAGTGGATGTGGGAGCTTATTTAGTATTTTAAGCTTAGCAGCCCAAAAGCTTATCACAAAGAAATGGCTATGCAAATAAGTTCCATCCCTTTATTACTGGTGTCAGATTATGGTCTATATAGGGTGGAAAGAATTTGTTTTTCAGGTAATTTCAGATTGCAAGACTTGAAAAGATCTGGGTTAAAGAGAAAAATTCATTTAGACAAAATATCCAGAATGTTTGTGACTCTGTACAGATTTTACTGCAATTTGAGTTATTTACAAGTCATATATGTACACCACACCTTCTACTTTATTTTTATTTTTTTATGTTCTTGTAATTTTATGTTTAGTTATGTTAAGAAAAGCTTGGAAAAAACAAAAGCTCTAATGCTTCAGCTGTTTTGAAAAACACTGGAAGGTGGCAAAAATCATTGATGGTTTGATCACTTTACAACCGAAAAGCTCCATTTACTTTAGCGAGATTTAATGCGACTAACAAAAAGTATTGCATGACTGTGAAGTGGAAGGAGAATGATACAAGGTTTTTATATTTTTTTGGAGATTATTATTCAGAGAAGCTGCCAAGAGCAACTTGGTACTCTGGAGAGCTACAGACTCTTCCAACAGGATAATTAAAGCAAAACGTGGTTTTACAAAGAACCATTTTGTTGAACCAGTTTTCAAATTTGTGACTGTGAATGACTTAAACATTTTTTTTTCTTTCAGGTCATAATCATGCACTACTCTGTGTAGGTCCCAATATAAGGTGAGAAAATCTAAAAAAATTCAAGTTGAATACATCTGTGAGGCATTGTATTTTCCATCCAAGCTAAGGTTTTTTTTGCACCTCTGTTCCATTTCTTGTTTCATGTCAATGCCCTGTTTCTCCAACAGCTCTCTCTGGGCAAAAGCCCAGTCAACAGGCTCAGCAGGGGTCTCGGCGCAGGGGGTCCGCTCCCTTTCAGCTCTGGCCTGCTCAGGGTGGTTGAACCGGAACACGTGGCTTTTCCCCAGGATGATGCGATTTCCTGAAAGGAACGGAAGCTTGTATCAGTAAAACCAAGTAAAATGACTCATGTTTGCACAAAGCTGACATTAGGCGATTCAGTATTCTGACCTGACTTCAGAACTGTTGCTTCTGTCACTCTCTTCCCATTGACGTAAGTCTCGGCTCCTTCGCAGGGCTCTAGGACGACTGCTGCTTAGTAACAGAGAGAGATTTGATATTACAGCAGTAGCGATGATGTTCGAGCCCGTTGAGCTAAGAACCATCTGCTCACTCTCTCCTGACGGGCCAGCACATCTCGTAAAGGTGCAGTGCTCGTCCTGGATAAAATGGCCACTGAGGACGATGTCTTGACGGCTGCTGGCGTCCAAACGGCCCACCCTAGAAAGCAAAAGAATCTATTCCAGCTTAAACTTTTCAATACAATATTGCACTTCCAGATGGAAAAATATATATATTTGTGATTATCTGACCTGGTGATTCCCTCTTTAATATAGTACAGCAGACACTCAGACATCAAAGGATCCTCATTGAGGTTCACCAAATGAGGCGTCTGACCAAGAAGAATGACTCATTTAGTGACAAGCAACTTTTGCTAGTGAAATAATTTAGCATCCGTGTGGAAAAGTATGCTTCTCACAGCAAGCTATATCGACAGCGGTTAAACACCATGCAGTAAATTCACTTCCCGCAGCATTTAAATGTGGGCGTTTACCGTTGACTTATAAGTACATAGGAAGGCGAACGGTTCATAAATCACTGAAATGGGAACACAACCATTATATATTCCTCCATGTTTACACCCATCAATGCCATCAGTGCAGTGAGGAAATGTTTGTAGTGTAATTAAGTAGATTAAGGAAAAGAAAGTCTCATCTGACATGCCTACGCCACACTCTCAAAGAGAACCTCACAGCACTCAGTGGAGAAACACACCGCAGAGCGACAAACCTCATTAGGGGAAAACAGACCAACTGTGTCTATAAACACAGCCTGGGGCTTTCTGGGGCAATCAGAGGGCTTCAGGGCAAATAAGTAAGCAATTTGCTGATTAATTCTAAAGATAAATGTTTCATTTTAAAGACTGCTTGGAGACATGCAACATAATGCGACTGATTTTTATTTTGCGTTTTCTTTTTTTTTTTTTACCTTTTTAGGAGAGAACACGCCAACGGTGCCACCATCTTCTCGTATCGCCACACCCATTTCTGCCAGGAGGGCCTCTCTGGGGAGAAGCAACGTTATCAATGAACTTAAGAGGCAATTCAGTTTTTTTTTTTTTTTTTTTTGCATGTGCTTTTTGCTTTGTTTCTGCACCAGTCAGGAAGCGAGTTGCATTAAATATATACAGAGGGACAATACTCAAAAACCTAAATCTTGCTTAGTGATTTTTTTTTTGTCTAACTTAGAAGTAACTTTTCAGCAAGATACAGGAGCTTGTTTTAAGTTACTTAGTCCTCGACACGCACACAAAAAAATGTTCTAGTTAAAAGTGAAATAATCCACCCATGAAAAAGACATTTTTCACATGTGTAAAAAAAAAAAAAAAAAAAAAAAAAAAAAAATCTTCTAGTGGAACCAATACCTTTTCATCAATATTATATTTTTATGAAGTCGGTAAATCATTATAGACAATTTCCAAATTTTTTAGGTCATCAATTGTCTTCCGTTTTGTTGGCCACATTCTTACTATTCTAGACTTGTGGCCAAGGGCCAAACAAAATCCTTTTACCTTTGCTGCACCAGTAGAAATGGTGCAGCAACCATTTCTACTGGTTGCCTAAATAAACCCCCGCCATCTTACCTTTCCATCCTAATGGCTTCTGTCCGGCGGAGCTTTTCTTCCCAGGTCTCGTTTAGTTCAGCAATTATTTTCTCAGTTTCCTGACATTTGAAAACAAAAGGGGGACAGTTAAGAGGCATCAACATGTGAGAAGACTTCCGGGGTCTCCATCATGGCCCCATCTTAAAAGGCGAGCTCCCCAACCCAGATAAATCTGATAATTTTTTCAACAAAAAGGCCGAAAAATATTTAAAACGGGGCATTTACTATGGCTAGAGGGAAATACGGCAGAAAGTCTCAAAAACCCAAGTGAGACGACAGAGGGGTGGACGGTAACCAAATGTTAGCTTTGAAGTGTAACACAGGGGAAGAACCTGGATTGTGATGGAGGACGTGGCCTTGTAGCCAACTGGTAGATTCTCAAATTATGTTAGATAACCTAGGGTCTCCCTATGAAAAGCACACAGGTAGGTCTGGCTTCAAATGACTAAACACTAAATATATTTTATTTATTTACAATATTAAAAATAGTCTTTATTCTTCCATTTTATAAAAAAAAATTTAAAAAAAATCCAATAAAGCACAGCAATCTAGGGGAGAAGTCAGGTGGAATCTGAGATTTAAACAAATCACTGCAAAACAAAACAAGGTTCAGTAACAAGGACAAAAAAAAAATAATGTAAATCCAAAATTACATTTATCACAGTCCTAAAGAGCTGCCCTGAGAAAGCGCCTCTGCAAAAAGGGGCTATCAAACTGTAGTTCTGGCACCATGAAGGCTTCTAAAGTGCTGATACTAAAAGCCTGGTTCTAAGGCAGAATAACGAAGCGTCAACACCATTCCGATCACCTAACACGATATAAGCTAAACCTGAAGGCATTAAATACCGAGAGCATAATAGGCGACAGCAGCAATCTTAATTGGCCAAAACAATTAAAGGTAGATTCAGAGCGCTGTAGGTGCAATCCACCAACATATAACATATAACCCAACCAAAGCTCGAACACGCACCTCCGACTGCGTGCAGCGACTGGTGTAGCAGCGACTGGCGTAGCAGCGACGCCTGGAGAACCAGCAATTTGCCGCGCGCACCGGCGCCCATATATACTAATTAGCCAGGAAACGCTGCGAACCCGCAGTGAAGGTGGGGGAACGGGCATGGTGTGTTCATAGGCCCAACACGGGTGGGAATTTCCGGCCACTTCTGCAATGGCACTATTTTTTGAGTAAAACCAGCCGGTTTCAGAAGCTAGCTGATTCAGCGAAAGAAGCGACACAGGACCCGGAGTTGAACGTAAAGACTCAATTCTCCAAGAGCTGCGAGACGTCCGTCAAGAAAAGAAATTAAGGAGGAGATTAAAATTGCCAACAGCCGGAGTGATAACGCAGAGAATCGGATTCAAGAAGCGCAGGAGGAGGAGGAGAGGAAGAAGAGCGTTTGGAGCTCCTGGAGCTTCAGAAACAGTCCCAAACACGCTTGTGGATCGGGAGGGACCAATCTAGCAATCTGGTGTACGTAATCAAGCTGTTTATTTCAGCAAATGAATCAAACTTGGGGAAGAAAATCATTTCTAGATTGTACACAGGATTGGAAAATTTGAAGATAAGATGTTTAAAAGTAAGATGGGGGGGAAAAAAGATGCCAACTGTGGGCTTGCAGGAGAACTGGGAAGAGACATGTGGCAAACATCTCGTTTCCTTTCGTGGAGAGAGTATGTAAGATATTTCAGTACACCAGCACAACGAAAATACCAAGATACAAGATGTTGGAGGCAATGCGGAAAAGACAGAACGCGTCACTTCCATGTGTTTCGGGATTGTGCCTACATGGTGCCTTATTGGCAGGATTTAAAGAATTGTATGGATGAGGTACTGGGGGTGAATATTCCACTCACATTTGATGTTCTATACATGGGAAGAGGGATGGAAAGATTAACAAGAGCAGCTGATAAATATATGTATAGGATTATGTTGGTAGCAAGAAAAGCCACTACTGAAGGCAGGAACTCCTAAAAGGGAAGATTGGGTCGACGTAATGTATAATATTTATATTAAGGAAAGGCCGACCTTTTCCATCAGATTAGAATCTGGAAAATTTAAGAATTATAGGAAAAATTGGAGGGGGTTTTATTTCACCATGGAGATCAGACTTTGTTCATTAAGATTGTGGGTTTGGGTACCTTTACAGAGCTTCAGACCGTAAATAGTTTGCTTACAGTTCATTTCTGATAAGAGATTTAAAATTGTGATGACTTGGAAGAGAAGAACGGACAAGAAAACGTAATTTTGACTATTTTTTTTGTTCTTTGTTCTCCCATTAATTTTAATTAGCAAGTGTACAGGTAGATTGGGTAATATCGAGATTAGCAAAGTTGTGTCCAATGCAGGTACAGAATGTATGTGCAGGTTCTATTGGATGATATATATAATGTATGGATAACACTGTAAAGTCTCTATGTACTACTGGATGGAAAAAGAATTTTCAATAAAAATGTGCAAATTAAAAAAAAAAAAAGAAAAGAAAAAGATACATTTACATGTGACGTAACTACTGAACTACTGAACACTGGGTTCTCACCTTCAGCCGCTCGATAGCTTCCTCGCTGCCTGGGCTGAACATAATGCGGTCATGCAGACTGGCAATAGAGGCGGCGCGGCTGGACAAGGCTGAGAGGGATGGCGATGGGCTCATCCCCGTCATGGCATTGGTCACTGTGAAAAGATCATCCCTTTGATTCACAGCTTGGCCTACATCGTTATTGTTCGTGTAATCGGACATGTCTGTCGGCGCGGGGCACAGGGAGTGGTTAGGAGGTCCGTAACAGATAGTGAAGGAAAAATAAAAACGAAGATAAGCAGAGAAAAGAGAGGGAGAGTAGAAATGGAAGAAGATAACATGCCTTCAAACACGTTTAATCTGAACAGTTTGTTTAAAAGCGACGGCAGCGGGAGGAGGAAGCTGCACAGAGGGCATGTCAACTTAAATAAAGCAGCAAAGAGCCAACCAGCCACCAAAGAGCTAAAAGAAAATGGACTGACTTTATGAAGCTGTAAGCAGTCTCATTTGAAACAAAGTAAATAGAGCCACTTTACAGTAACTGTTCAACTTCCTGGTTTGGGTAGGAACCCTAGATGATTTTAGTAGGATAAAGATTTAAACAGGATCTATTAAACTTTTAGTCTTTTTTTCCACATATAGGCCAAAGAAATCACAAACTTAATAGAGTCCGTAAGGTTTGACTAGCCCACCTGTTTTCTAATACAAAAGTTGGTCAAGATATCAAAACAAGCATACTATTTTTTACAAATAGTATAAACACTCGATAAATCTCAAGCACACAAATCTTTGCTCAGAGTTGAATTATCCAGTTGAGATTTACTCAGATTAAGTGTTTTATCTTTTTAAGTACAATATAGAGGTGAGCGATATGAGTCAAAAAAACATATCAAGCTTTTCATATCGGTCGACATTGATCATTACCATTTCGTTTTTTGTTTTGAATATCTGGTGGCGCGACATTTCCTGTTTTATCCACAATATCCTCTCCAGCTGCTGTTCTCATTTTTTGTTTCACTTCAGGCTCTTTTTTTGTTAAATCTTTAAGCTAAAAATGAAACTGCTAGTACAATAGATGATCAAAAGCAGTCAAGACTCACTAGCCCCTAAATTAATTCAATAAATTAGAATACATGTTCTGATGATTATTGTTTGTCAGATAAAAAAAATTATTTTAAACAGGTAATAAAGATCGTTTCCATTATGTCCACATTCCTAGTTTTAAAAATGTTTTTTTATTGGTCTGATATAACCTTCTAATTTTACATGTTATGTTTTCATTAGCTTTAAGTGGAAAGTCATCACAGTTAACATAAATAACAGGCTTTCCATCTGTAACTAATGTGTATAATATGTTTCATTTACAGATGAACTTCCTAAAATAAACAGGATTTTACATAATGTTCAAATGTATTGAATGGGCACAGATTTCTCTATTCTTTGACTTGGTTTTTGGTGTGACCACACTTTGACCCCATCAGCTTCATAGATAACAGGCTATGCATTTCAAAAATATACTGCATGCAGTTTTATTTTTAAGGGGAGGGTCTGTCATGAGAATATTATCTATGTGCAACAAGAAGTTTGATCTGCATACGTTTGCGTTTGGAGTTGTGAATTTATTTGATTCATCAGGCAAAACAAGAGAATTTTATGTTACACTAGTGTAACATTGGGACTTTTCTTAATCTTAGCTTTGTTGTGATTTATTAACACCTATAATAAATTCTTTGCAGAGTATTAACTATGTGGCTGCTGCTATGGGAACAGAGTACAACATCCTTCTGGACAGGTTTATTCTGCCAAGATACACCAGATAAAATTGTCTCTCCAGCCAATAAATGGGGAGTGTTATGAAAGTGTATTAAAATGATATGAAAAAAAATAATACTCTCTGTGACTGAATCATCATTTTACTGTTACTGCACATTTAATTGTCCCAGCTGCCAGGGGAAATAGATTAAATCAGACAAACCCTGCCTTGCCAGGAAAGTGGGAAACATCACTTTTTATAGCATGGAAGTTGGGATGAAATGTATCATACTGCTTTCCATATGCTTTTTATGCTGTATTGCTTTCCTTTTTTTTTTTTTTTTTGAATAATGAACACTAAAAAGCTGCCTTTTTTAGTGGCACATCTAGGAAGCCATATGTAGATTCTGTTTTTTGAACATCAGCAGCCTAAATTTATCATAATTATCAACAAAACTGCACAGATAAACCACACTGCTCAGTGGTGCTGCAGAGCACATCGACAAACTACTCATGCTGTTACAGTAAGCGCCATAGCAAAAGCAACAGCAAAAATAAAATATAAACCAGAAAAGTAAACAGGAGACACACGTTTTAAACCCTCTATGTCAGCACCAGTTGCTCGATAGGCTGGGTGAGATTGAAACAGAAGTTAATAGAGAGACAGAAAAGAGAAAACCTTTAGATAGAATCTTCATAGCAGTAAAAACAATACCGTGTTTACAGACTTTTAAAAATATTTAAGTATTTAAAGCCCTTGACTTTTTTTTTTTCACATTTTATACTATTACAACCACAAACTTTGTTGTATTTTATTGGAATTGTGTTCAATAGACCAACGCATGTATTAAACATAATCACTCTGACGTGGGATAAAAGTAAAACACAATTTTCAGTTTTGTTCTACAAATAAAAATCTGAAAAGTGTGGTATGGATTTTATTGTATTTCATAATACTTATACCTGGTTTGATATAAACCTTTTCATTTTAGCGCTGGCTGATTTTGCAGGGTGGCTTGCAGCCTTCAACAGACTTTCACTTCATTCATCCTTCCACCAACTCAGGAAGGAAAACCAGTTTTAAGAAAAGCTTCCCCACAGCATGATGCTGCAACCACCATGTTTCATGGTCAGAGATGTGTATTTACGTTGATGTGCAGTGTTATATTTGTGGCAGACATTGCATTTTGCATGTGGGTCAGGAAGTTTTGAACATTTTGATCTCATCTGACCAAAACACCTTCCTCTCTGTTTGCTGTGTGCCTTATGAGCCTTCCAGCAAACTGAGCACAGAGCAGCTGTTTCTACCGAGATCAAATTACACAAAGGTGAATGCTAGATGTCAATGATTAAGTTAGTTTCTACTTAGGCATATCAAAAGGTGTGTGAATGGAAATTAGCACATTTTTACTGCTACTTAATCATTTACAGCCCTAGAACTAAAAATCCTAATAAAATACATTGGAGTTTGTGGTGGTAACATATCAAAAGTTGACTGACCAGACCTCACATATCCCACAGAATTTAAATCGTCATTCATGCTAAATAAAACTTTTACAACTTCAGTTTCATCATCATTTAAATAACACACTTGTACACGAATAGATGGAGGGAAGAATTTGATTTTGTAACTCACTCTCAATGATGTCACCCAGTCCCTGGGCATACAGGAGGTCTTTCAGACGGGACACTTCCTCTTTCAGCTCACGCACCAGTCGGTTGTTTGGATCCTCGTTGATGACAGCGTTGCAGCGAATCTGTTTGGCACGATCAGCATACCTGTGGATTTGAGGAAAAAACCCAAAATAACAGAAGATGCTGACACAAGAGGGAGGTAGAGAACAAACTAACATACATGCAGGATTCTCCTGATGTCTAAGACACTGCAGCCTGAAAGAGCTACTGCAACTTTTGATGTGTTTAATGTGATCCGGTCTCCACCTGAGGGTGCTGAGGGTTTCATCGTAGTTGATGTCAGCTGGACTCAGAGCGGCAACCATCGCCGTTCGAGAATTTCCCCCTAGCAACGCAGAGAGAAAATATGTGTATCACCATTATCCAGGTTCAGTTTGAGTTTATTTATGACTGCAATTGAAAAGCAGATTCTATGTACCCAAGTTCTCTCTCAGAAGCCAGGTTAAAACTGAATCTCTATATGGAATGAAGCTTTCCACTTTCTTCTTCTTTTTATTCTGTGCAACGAAAAGAAATAGATTTTTTTCTCCTTCAGAATGCGGGAGACAGATTTCTGAATTAAATTAAATGGGTTACCTTGTTCTGTCCAGAATCCTAAAAAAGAATAGAAGCAGAAGAAAAAATATTTAAACATCTTAAAACCGGCCTCATCTTTGAAAATGTACCAAACAGTCAGCGTAATACTCACCACTTCTGCCAAAGCAGAAATAACTTTCCCCAGTGTGGTTAAAGACTTGTTGATATTTGCTCCTTCCTGTCATTTTACAAAGCGATATGATTTAATTCACTTTTTGTAACAGGGATATAGAGTAAATTAGGATTTCCTTAAAGCCGTTTTACCTTAAGCCTGGTTCCTTTGGCTCCTGTAGAGTCCGCTCTCTCGCTGCCAGCCAGATCCACCAAGCTTATTTTACTGACCTACAGGAGCAACATCAGTTAATATTCCAGCATATTTAATGTTGCACATTATCTGCCAATCAAAAAATATACATCTATTAATAACCATTGCAGAGACTGGAATTAGATTAACCTTATGACCTGCAAACCATCATTGATTTTTTTCTCCTTAAGATCAAGATTTCCCCTGGAGTCATCTATCATAGTTAGGGGAAGCAGAAGCGCTATCTAAATGGATCATTTCAGTCAGGATGTGATAATAATCGGCTACCTTTTCAGAGGTGTTGTCGGTCTCCGCATCAAAGCGTTTCTGAGTAAATATGATGTTAAAAACTGCGTGAGAGCGACTGCTGGTCTCGTTCATGTTGGTGGCAGCCACAGTCCTACACAGAGAGCAGAGTTTAATCAATTCACAGAGTCCATGTCTCTTTACTAGACGGTTCTACAGTAGCATGATTGTATCATGTTCAAGGCATTTTCTCAAAGTGATCTTACTTATGAAACCCGTGGTACGAACACTTCCACAGGTAGTGACGCTAGTTTTTCCTTTTATCATTTTAGCTAAGTCATTTTTTTCTGGATAAACTGTAAGGCACTAATGTTGAAGGTTTGGTAATCAGTTGTTAAGACTTTGTTCCTATTCATACTCTTATTTTTAAGTGATTGAAGATCATTCACATAGCAGTTTCTTTCCTCTTCTCTCTCTTTTCCCCCCCCAGTAATCTTATTTTAAACAAGAAGCATATAGGAACAAAATAAAACATGAACAGAAGAGAACACGATATGAATAGAAATACAATATGTAAGGGCATTACACAACATGTCATTTGTAATGTGAAAATTAAATTGGTGCTTCAAGGTAGTCTTTCAAGGGCAGACATTTGAATAGAAGTTGGTGTTTTAGCATTAGCTTCTGCTAAATACCTGCTTTAGCATTTTCAGGACTAACCTTTTAGCTAGAGGTGCCCACTACATTATAAAAAAGCGATTAACCACTTATTGTGTGAGATAAAGACAGACAATATAAAACTCACATAAAGAGGTGTAACTCCTCTACACTGACATAAAATATTGTTTTGAGGCATTTACTGATGCAACTTATGCTTTTTCCATGATTCAATAATTGTACAACATAGAACTTCATCATTTCTAAAACAACTAACAGATTTAACTGAGTGATACCTGCTACAGAACATTTATCCATGTTTGTGGTGTGTGTATAAGTAAAAACGTATAATTTTCTCTGATTTAGAGAAAATTCTCAAAATATGCAAAATATAATTCACGTATGCACTCACTTATTGTTTCTGAAAATCATTAAAAATATATGTTGTGTTGATCCTGGAAAAATATTGTGAACTCATGATATGGTTCCATCACCTGGCTTTGTTGCCAGAGTCCATCAGATCCTGGATGTCGTTGTAAGAAGTGACAGCCAGTTTGGAGAGGTCCTCAACATACGGCCCCATCAGAGGATGTTCTCTGACGCGGAGGTTCCCTTTGTTCTTAGGGTTCAGCAAGTCCCTCACTCGTTCACAGTAGATTTCCATGTAGCTGACCTGTTCAAATACATATTTAGTTTGGATGAAGAGGCACCTTTGCGAACACAACCTCCGTATCATTCATCTCCAAGTCTTACCTCCACAGAGTAGGACAGGCTGTTGTCTGTATTATCACTGATCTTTGTGAAAAGATCTTCACAAAGCTAGAAAGAGGGAAAAAAGGCATTCAATAAAAAAATAATTTCAGAAAAAAGTTGCTTCAGTTAATCTGCACTGGTTACTGTGTCACTCTACCAGTGGGATGATTCCTTGCTGATCCTTGACATCCTGTTTTCCCATCATTGTGTAGGATTTGCCCGCGCCGGTCTGACCATATGCAAAGATGCAGACGTTGTATCCTTCAAAGGCATGAAGCAACATTTCCTCTCCAATGTCTTTGTACACGCGCATCTGGGAGGCATAATTGATATCCTCCGGCTGGGGAGTGAGATCAATATCTTGTAAATCAGACAACCCAACACAAAACAGTTTGCTCTAATGGAAATCTGTCTCCTTGTTGAGAGGTATAGTTGCAGAATGAGTTACCGATGTGTGTGACCAGTAGGAGTAATCAAAGTTGAAGCTCTTGTTGTCTTTGGCCTGCTTGGGGTTGATGATGGCTGAAAGACAGGACAAGAAACATGGATCAGTCGGAGCGTGGGAGCTGTCTGAGTGAAACAGTACCTGAGCTGAATCAATCAAGTTGTGCGGACAGACCAGGGAAGGCCTCACTTTGTTCCTATTGCAGTGGTTAGGCATGGTGCTCAAGCCAACCAAATCCCTCAGGTCCAAACTTGAAACTAAATCTGCTGACAACTTTGGAAGTGTACATCAAAATATTTTCTGAGACTTAAGAGCCAGAATGGACTGAAATACACAAGTGAGACGTTACAGTGTGGTTTTACAATAACTCCAAGATAAACAATATCTACAGTTTGCCATTGTCGGGTGCAGGTTCAAGTTTATTTTTGGCTCCTTATGCTATGATGAAGGCTTTTGTTTGGCTTTGAAAGGTTCTGGAAAGCTTGTTCTGAAGAAGAGGGGTGCGTGGCAGACAATTACTGCAATATTTTCTCTTCCTACTGATGTAACCTGACAGGATGGATTATTTTCAACTGTGCCGGATGTACACCTTAAAGGGAATGTATCAGGCAAACTCCACTTTTTTAGCCCTTCAATACATTTTGTTGTGTACTTGGAGATTCTGGGAGTGCAGAAAAGTTGAATTTAGTCTCTCCATGTGCTGCATAGATGTCTTTGTTTGAGGCATATTTGTCAGTATGTTTCGTTTTCTCCATTCCCTCTTAAGTTTTTTGGAACTATTACAGCCAAACAAGGTCATGGATCTCCGGTGAACCAATTTTCCGAGTTCAAGGATGATCAGGCTGAAAGAGTAAAGACCAAAATGTTTGGTTGTTGGTTGTATTACCTATATAATTTGTTACACTATATATGCCAAATTGACATCAAACTGTCACTGAGATATTAGTTTACATGTGTGTTGATATGAAGTCCTGGTATTGTTTTGCTAGCATCATTCCTTCTGATTATGTTAGCTCTGTGTCCTAGCTTTTAGCTCTTTAAGGACATGAACCTACTCTTTTTTGAACTGTGTTATTGTATAAACAGATTAGCATTGTTCATAC
This sequence comes from Poeciliopsis turrubarensis, assembly GCA_010277015.1. NCBI lineage: Eukaryota > Metazoa > Chordata > Actinopteri > Cyprinodontiformes > Poeciliidae > Poeciliopsis > Poeciliopsis turrubarensis. Next base: position 3,949,634 of record VMRN01000035.1, read on the forward strand.
CATTTGTGCATTCAATCAAATACATTGCTTTCATTGAATCATGATAAATGGACATGATTCAGTGGTCATGTGCAAAAAATACACACGATCGAACTTGCTAACTATTTTGAGGTCTTGTTTACGAGATGCATTCATTCATATTGTGGCATCATTTTCTTGTTCAAACATGTAAGACTGGATGAAGAAGTCTTCTGTTGCATACATCTTTAATCATTTTGAGAAGAATAGGTTTGTGTGCTTCTTGACGAGCTTTGCTATGAAGCGACAAAAATAGCCAAATAGGGTGGAATGGAATGCTCTGCAAAATGGAGGGGGTGGGTGCGAAGTGCCTCAGTTGCATTTTGAGAGAGTGCACACCAAAACGAGTTGCTCTAAGACACACCTCAGAACAGGGGTAAAAGACGGGCCAGTGAAGCTACAAAAACAAAAAAATTCAGACCAAAGCACAACGGAATGCTTTTAATTCAAGCTGTGATTAATATGTGATTTAAAAGCCAAAGCAGAAATAAATGAAGAGGAATATATTCACCTCTTCCCTCCTGTATCAGCCAATACATTGGTTGGTTACCATGGCGACTGACAATTGACTGGTGGACAGACATTACTGCTGGCAAAGGAATTACACTGACTTTTGTAAGCAACTCTCACTGCTAATTGGTTGTCAAAAGATTTCATTTTGATTCTTTCCCTTAACTTAACTTATCCTCCACACAAGGGAAACAACTTTGGAGGTATGAGTGATTAATTTGGTTATATAATCTTCCAAAAATGTCATATAACTCCAGTAGACAATTTCACAATTGAATAGAAGAAATAAAATCAGGCTCTATAAATATATGCAGGCTAAAAAGCCACTTTGTTACAACGGGCCATTTTAGAGCACCTAAAATTTTGCTTGGCTGGTTTGTGGTCAGCTCCTCTTTCTGCTGCTCAATAACGTGTCACTCTCTCTTAGTTTTTGTTTGTTTGCATCCTAATAAAAAAAAAAAAAGTATCTTTGTCATTGCTAATGTCATTCTTTGTTGCTAGGTGACTAAAATGTTGCTGTCATTTAATACCTTCCTGTCTTCATTCTCTGTGTGCTCAAAGTCACAATCATCCATTTCATCCTCCATCTTTCCACTCATACATTTAACACAATTTGTGCAGCATTTCTATTCTCTTGGTATAGCTGATAATATTATGGTAAACATGTTTAAATTTCAATTATTTTTGGCTAACAAAACACCATTATACACAGACCGTCTGGCATTTCTGGGATAAATTATGATTCAGGTGCAAATATTCTAGTGCAAATATCTAAGCACAATTGAATTCAGACAAAACTGACCTGCAAGTAACATTTCATCAAGATTTAGGAAGATTTAAGGAAATAATTCCTTGATATTAATGAAAGAAATGCTAGTTTTTTTCATCAGTATAGGAAGATTATTTTACGAGCAGATAAATTCACTCATAACTCGCTTCCTGACAAACATATTTTTTGTCCGCCTATTGGTTAGCCCAACCAAAGGCAGCATATTTAATAAGGCGATACCAGCGATGAAAAGACTTCCTCTGTGCTCCCAGAGCAGCAGATCACTTTCTCTACTAATGCAGATGTGGTCAATAAGAGAGAAAAAACCAGCAGCTAAGTACATTCTCCAGTACTCTATGATTCACTACACAGTGAATCATATGAAAAATGGGCCAGATTTCAGCCCATTCTTCACTATGACAAAAATTTATAGTACACAGATAAAAAAAAACCAATTTCTGCATTTTTCTTTTGCCAAAGCAGATCCGGCTACATGTTATTATATAAAACATATGAAAACCTAGTTTTAATCAATTGATAATTCTAAATTGCCACACCAATTATCATGTTCATCTTTGTTACTGATGATATTGTTCTAATCTGCATGAAAGTTGTTGTCTCATACGTATTAAAGAAGACGCAAAGAACACAAAATTCTGTTTTCCAAATCAATAACTAAAATTATAACACAAATCATGTTCACAGAACACTTCAGCAAAGATTGGATCTTAAAAATAAACCTGACTCTGTCCAGGATGAGTCTCTGCAGCAGAATATTCTCCTGATGCTGACTCATCCTGAATGTTGCTCTGATTCAGATAAAACGAGCCCCCTAGCTCTTCCACAGAAGGACATGGAAACACCTTGCACTCAGATCAGGTGATTACTTTAGGGTGACTGAGAGGTTACTGGGAAACACAGAAGCTAACCTAATCAAAATGCACTCAGTAGTTCAGTTCTGATAAAGTCTCTACATCATTTGAACTCAGATAAGGCAACAACCGTGTTGGTCATGTTCAGTTTTTCCATGCAGCTTCTGATTTTGCTATGGAATTGCTTGAAGAAAACCTAAAAGACGCTCCTGTCATGTAACAGATTGGCTATAAGACAAACTGTGGCAGTATTACCTTTCACTAAGGTGAATATTCGTGGAATCCATCTTCCCCACTTCTCTCAAATGAACAGAGATTTTATCTTTTGGAGGACACTGTAATGTAAATAACTTTTGCTTCAAAATATTGCTGAAAATTATAAACATATCAATTATGTTTGTCTGTTTAATAGGCATGCTAGGCAGCTGTACAGTAGTTTTAGAGCGTTGAAATTTCTTATAATGGCTTATACCCACTTGATACATACAAACAGTAGTTGGCACACTTCTGCTAATTTGCTAATAGCAGAGCTAATCTTTTGTTCAGCATTTCTGTTCCTTTTGAAATGTTGCCGTTTTGGAAACTTTCAGTTGAATAAAATTGGACATTTGTGTTTTTGGTTCTCTGCTGCTTATACTGATGCTCTTGAGCAGGCGAATCTTAGCAGCTCCATTTCCTCTCCTCACCTTGTCTGTCTTTTTATCTCCAATAACTTTATTTCAAACAAAAAAAAAACATACAATAACAAAATAAAACACAAGACAAAACCATAGTGTGATGGTTGTATTTGTTAATGTAAAAGACCATAATTTGATCAAATCAGGATATACCTCATCAAAAACGTCCTAATTTCATTTGTGATTATTTTGTACATTATCGACTAAAGTCATAGTTGCTTTTCATTCATGCTTCCAGCATCCTTCAGTGACATATCCCATGTTTGTATTTGTCACAGCTGCTGGGTTTTCATATCATGGTGACTGAGTGATGCCGGTCAGGCTGTCATGGATGACCTGGCCCAGTCAATAGAAGAGGAAATGTGGCTGCATCAGCAGGTCTGACCCAGGGGAGCTAAACCCACTGACTGAGAGTCACCGACATGCTGCACTTAGCAGCAGCAGCAGCAGCTGTTTACTGCTTTATGATGGGCTGCTGCCTGAATTATGATGTATGGATAGAAGACTCATACAGAGTATGCGCAACTGTCAAAGAAATGCTGCAGGAAGATAAACAAAAGAAAACAGTTTTGATTGCTGTACTATTATATGTCAACACTTTTACAAACATTGAACTGTAATAATTTGATAGCGTACTAAGAGGTTCAAGGGTACAGAGTCCAACGATGAGATGCTCTGCAAAAACACAAAATCCTACCAAGTGTTTTTGGTTTAGTTGCTTTTTCAAATATCATCACCCACTTGAAATAAGACAAAACTTGCAGAAAAGTTACTGGTAAGTTAGTTTCGTCTTATTTCAAGTGTGCAAAGATATTTGAACTAAAACTAAACCAAAAACACTTGGTAAGATTCAGCATGTCGGATGTGGTTGAGAACGATATTTTTGAAATTCGGCCAAGATCTGTCCACCAAGAGTTAGTGCTCTCTCGCCTTCCAAATACAGACACATTATTCCCCTGCATCTCTGTCCCCTGCATCTTAATTAAGGTCGGCGTGGGAGGGAACAGCTCACACAAGACTACTGCCATTTTCTCTCTTTGTGGGAACCGAGCTATTGTCTCACTCCTGAGTGTCAGCTAGAGAGCTCAGAAAAAAACCAAAAACAAAGACAGACACAAATTCCAAGGCTCCTTCTTCCCTTGTTTTGGCCAAGACTACATGGGGACAAGGGGCCATTGATGCCCAGCCTCTGTATCCCCTCCAGGCATTGCCACCAATGGATTTCTCTTCATGACGTCAGCCTGCTCATATCCTCCAGCCCACATCCAGAGCTATTGACTCTGTTTAGAAGGAAACAATATGCTTTGCCTGAAGACTGGCAGCCGAACTATAAGCATCTTTGTGTGGCTGAACAACATGGAGTCCATTAGTAAGGGTGGCATAATGCTGAGTTCACTTTGATTTCTGCTCATGCCAATTAAACAAATTAAAACTAGAGATGTACTTCTTTGGAGTTTGGCACGCCAATTGTGATCAATTCCTACAGGATGTTTTATGCATCAAAGCATTTATTCCTGTCCGTCTGTTAAATCAAACATCAGTATCAGTCCACAGAATGTCTAACTTTTTATGTTTAACAGGAGGTTCGCTTTCTGTACAGCATGTCAAAATAAAATGTGAAGCTAGCGCTTTTAGTTTTAATATTTCATGACTTGTAAAATCTTTATGGTTATGGGCCATTTTATGAGCAAGTGGAATTATTGGCACCTTTCTGAGGTAAACATTAAATGTAATTGGATGTGACAGGGGTTCACAACATGAAACTGACTTTTGATCTAAAAAACCTGACTTCATCCTGCACATTAAAGACTTTTTACTCACATATACAGATATATACATATATATATGTATAGATGCTTTTCCCACTCTGAAGATTTTTACCATTATATTGGGATCAAATAGTGCTTTAATATCATTTTCTGCCAGAAATGATGTTGTGTCTCACATTTTGGCTCTGATCAACCTGAAGATTTGATTATAATATTTTATTCTGTGTAACTGATTCCACCAGAGGTTTTCCTTCATTTTTTCCTCATTTTTATTTTTCCTTTATTTAACCAGGAAGAAAATTATATTTGATATTAAGAATCTCTTTTGCCTTCAAGAATGAAACAAAACCAATAAGCTAGCGGGAGGGAGGCCTTCCTGGCCGAACACCAGCTGTGTTGAGATATTCCCCGTCAGCAGTATCGGAGATGGGCGTGTGGGAACTGCGTCTGCTGCCAGAGTCTTTAAACAGCAGTCTGATTCTGGACCAAAGTAAGAGGTCGTCTTATCGGTTTTTCGAGCGATGTTCTGAAAAGGTGGAGATCATTCCTCCTTTCTGCCCAAATGTAGAGTTTAAAATGATGCGTGGAAATCTTGATGCTGAAATTTCAGAGTGTAACACATGGATAGAACTTTTAATAAGATCAGACTTTATTGAGAAAACATTGGATATTTACGATGTTTCCAAATGAACTGCTTCATCAAAATATATTTGTGTGATAACCTATCTGTAATTGTTGATTCTGTGAGACATTCCTGTGAAATCCATAACTCCAAGTGAGGCTACGATGTAATGACTCTCTAAATATTTTTATAACATATACATTTAATTTTGCATTTAACATTGCAAAAACAAATTATTACTTCAGACTGAATTTGATAAATTATGATCAAAAATAAATTTAAGTTATACTTTTGTGACATTCTTGAAATTAATTATGTAGGAAATTTTAATGCAGAAATGTACCTGAAATAGCTGGATCAAGTGCTTAAAGAGTGAGTAAATCAGCATTATGTCCAATGATATTGTTTTTATACAGTCCTGCGACTGTAAAAGCTGTAGACAAATGAAACTGTAGAACCCATCATGTTACAAAGGCCTTTTTGAATGTTTGCTACGCCAAAACTGCAAACACAACCTCAAAGAAACGCACCGAGGCCCAGCAAACGGCTGTACAGCCTGTTATCAAGTCATCCGTGTCATGAGGAGGGAGGAGGGAGATGACTAAATCAGGCCAAACAGTAAATATTTCAGCATGTCCAATCTATTATTGATGAACGGCTTTACCTTGCAGAGCAGACAACATATCAAGTGTCTTTCCAGTCTCCTCATTCTGCTCTCCCTAAAGTCCCAGGAATGTGGAGCTCTGAACTACAAACAAAAGCTATCAACACAAACCATTTTCCAAAAATTTGATCAAAAATAAATTTAAGTTATACTTTTGTGACATTCTTACAGATTTTGTCAAATACACTGAACATTTCGCATCAGTGGTGGATTTGAGCAAACTGATTACTTTGTCTGACATAAGGAACATTTATTAAATCCTGCTTTTACTGTGAAAAGGTCTTTCTGTAATTACATGTGTGATTAAATCTGATGGAGATTAATCCACCTGAAGTGTGACGCTCAGGGATTAGTTTGGTAAACGTCGACCTGGCAGAAACGACGGCTGTCGTCGTGTGAAACCAGAAACAGAAAAATGACGTCTCATTTCTGGGCCTGAATAAAATCAAACTTTAAGTGCAACATAAAAGATCTGCTCACGTCATGTCTTGGGAAAGACCTGGCCTGTTTACCACAGATTAATGTCAGTCGCTCCTGATGGTGCGCATAGTTAATTTCTCTTTGAGTAATCCCTTCACTAAGAAAGGTCAGAGGTCAGGGTGAAAAACAAAGCAGCTGGAGGAGCATGAACTCAAGTCCTCTGATTCATGAACTCAAACTAAGATTTCTACTCTCCTCCTGTCATGGAAACAAATTGTCATTTATTTATCAAACAAACTGTGTTGTCATTTCAGCGCCGATGTTCGGGTTGGGCTACTTACTGGTGGTGTTTCCAGACATTTGGATGATGCATTTACTTTCCTTCTCCGTCTCTCTTGAGTTGAAGGGGCGGACCCGCACCGCCACCTTCACCGAGGCCCCTGCCATGGCGATGTCTTCTCAGCACCTCAAGGGGGCCTTCTCTGGAACCCAGATGTGGGGCCTGCAGGTCTCTGAGAGGGAGGACAAAGTGCCTTCATTAAAACTGACCCTTTTCTATCCCCAACATGGTTTACCCCATTAAATTTTTTTATACATAACAATTTTACTAAAACCTGTTTTGTTATTAAACAAATCTGAGTAAGGAGACAAAACACAAGAAAGGTTCAAGGGAATTTTCATACTTTTGCAAAACGATGTATACCGGACTTTTATGTCAAAACACACTCAACATTTGTTGTGCAAACCATGTTGCACTGCTGTTTTCTCATTTTCATACTTGAGGAAAGAAAGAAAGAAAGAAAGAGAGAAAGAAAGAAAGAAAGAAAGAAAGAAAGAAAGAAAGAAAGAAAGAAAGAAAGAAAGAAAGAATGAAAGAAAGACAGAAAGAAAGAATGAAAGAAAGAATGAAAGAAAACTAAAAGAGCATCCCAATATTTTGCAGTTGAGGTGACCAGGACAAAGGAGGAAGGCATGACTGTAAAATAAATAAATAAAAAAAAAAAAAGGTCATGCGTGGTCAGCTGCAGCTGAGGAAGATGGATAATAAAGCTGGCTGTAACAAAAGAAGTGCAGCAGCAGCTAAATGTCAGGATGTTTATCTGGATGACAATGGGACTGAAACAGACCAGAAATCTGGGAACTGGCGTCAATTCAGCAGGGCAGCTTCACGTCCCGTTGTCTTACAGAAATAAAACAAAATTTAAAAAAAACATGAAAATCTATTTGCTTCTGATCAGTTTGGGCGTGTTTGAGGAGCATGACTCATCGCCAAAGAGTAATCTATCAATGTTAATGTCAATTAAGAGAGCAGTACTCTGCATTCAGCGGTCACTGCTGCTCCCTAACCTTACAGGGCATCCTTCAGAAAGAGCATACTCATTCCTGTTGTTCGTTAATATTCATGGACTGAGGTAATTAATGTATCAGGATGTGAGTATGCGCCCTCATTTTATGATCCAACTGCCTGTCATCATCACTGATTCATGTGTACCTGCTGTGTCATCCTCCTCATAAGCGTGGCCCCAAGCATATGAATCTATCAGAGGTGTTTTGAGAAACCTGCTCCAGCAAAAAGGCTTTTAAGGTTTGATCTTATTGCGGCGCAAACATGATGCGGCGGATGATAATGACACAAAAATGTAAAAGATTAGCAGGGAATTAATATTAAAGACTTTTTTTCCCTCTCTTTTATTTGCAGTTAGATTATAAATTCTTACTGGGGCTATGGAATGAAATGAAACTTTTTTACCATACTTTTTTTTTTAACATCTTTTCTCACTCTTCATAAGGGGTGTGATGACCATAATCTGCTCCGAAGAGCTCAGGATAATCAGCTGATGATGATGATGATGATGATGATGATGCAGCTCGGCTGGGCGGCCACCATCTTTCTGGTGGCAAATGCAGTAAAATATCCATAACCTTAATATCCGTCCTAAATTACCACGTAGTAAGCCATTATTTTGGCACGGAGCCTCATAAAGTGATGATGTTTTGCGTCATATGTTGGCACCTTTTCAGAGTGACATGCTGGTTTCAGGCCTATGCTGGGATAAAAAGCAGGTCATACTATTTTTTTTTTGACGGTTCATTAAAGGAACAAATAAAAAGCTGAATTATGGCGTCATTTCTCCAGCTGGACAACAACATTTGCTTAAGGCTTCAGCCAGTGACACTGCATTTATGTCAGCCAGCCCTCCCTCGCCTTTTAAATGTAGCCCGTTTTATAATTCATAGACGCAACAGAATAACATGTGAGCTGTGTAAATGTGTGGAGTGTGATGCCACTCTGCTGCTGGAGGCCGCCGTGTTCATTACTGACAGCTTTTCCACTGGCCGCGCCCTTATGCTCATTCACTCCCGAGAGATTTAACACCAAGTAAAGAAGGACCGTGTAGTGCAAAATGTTTTACCAGGAGGTCATTGAAAAAGGACGACCAAACACGCACACGCACACACACACTAAATAACTAAAGAAAAACGGGGTCTCCTTACCTCCAAACAACTCCTGGGAACAGAACGTGTTCGTCGTGCCTGTGTTTCACATCCAGAGCTCGTGGATACCTCCACTTCCGCCGCTCGCCTCCAGGTCTGTCACCAGCCTCTCCTCCTCATGAAAACAGGGACGGGGAGGAGGACGTCAGCGCGACCAGAACACCCACCTCCTCCGCCCCGGCTGGCCCTGTCCGCCCTAACTGGACCTCTCTTGAGGACCGCGGAGGGAAGGGAAGGTTGCCACTCTCGGCCGCTGCTTTTGGGAAGCGGAGCGGTCAAAATGGCTCTGTTGTCTCGGTGTCTTTGGTGAGGATGCTCGAGCTCCACTGAGCCGGTGACATCACCGCCGGGGGGAGGAAGCAGCGTTGCTGCAGCAGAGGAGGCAGGCAGGGGAGGAGGCGGCGGGATGAATAGATACAGATCAGGGCGGGCTTTAGGATCCCTTCAGGGCGACGGCAGAAAAAGAAAATATTCAAGCGAAGAAAGATGGTACTGCGATTTATATGAGGGAACATATACACGTTTTTAAAAAATATATATTTCAAAGTAGGGGCGGGACGATAAGGGAAAGCATTATATAAAACAAAAATACACATGTGAATCTTAATAAATTAGAATATAATGAATATGATCGAGTATAGTTATTTTCGTAACTCAAATGGCAAATTAAAACAAATATTTTTGATTTTAAGCAAGCATAAGGCAACAGTCCAGAAGAACAACTCCTTTTGAACAGGCAGGGCCTTTTAGCTGAACCAGAGTCAGGAGGGGCAGACTACTGGAAGGACCGAATTGACAAAGGGATGCTGTTGCTGGAATAATAATTATAATTTCAGGAGCAACATCCATCAACATCCTTTTGCTCAATTTTTCCCGAATGGCTGATGCCAATCCAGTGACGATATGCTGGCGTAAGAAGAAGCACCCAGAACACGAGTTCTCCACAGAAAAAACAAAAGTGGACAAGATTTGAATTTAGGACCTATTTGTTTTGAGGCAACAGCTTTAACCACAGTGCTAGGATCACATTTCCTGGTTGGGAAGAAATCTAGTAACCCAAATTACTTTATATTTGGCTTAAAATTATGCAATAAAAATGTATCCCAGCGACCTTGATCAGACCTGGGGAGAAGCCTTTAGTCAGTATAGTTTGATCAGAGAACCAGACGAAATTATGCCCACAACTGTCCATCACAAAACTAAATCTGTCCTTTGAAAGAAAAAAAAAAAACAGCACAATGTGGAAAACCAGTCAGTACTTTTAATATAATCTCCATCTTACTTAATCTCCATCTTAAGTGGGAAGAATTGAAAACTGTTCTAATGACGGCATGAGGGAGATCAATTCTAGTGAACAGAAGTTCTCTAACTGGTCGGAGGAGGGAACCGGATGATCAGGTTTCAGTCAGTGTGAAACATGATGCAGTGTTATTTGTGACCTGGCTCTTTGCACTGACCCACCGCTCCCATAGTCTGCAGCTCTTTGTCATAAATGTATTGTGTTTTTCTGCGTAGCGCAGCATCGCTCCTGGACGTTCTCTGGGTCTTCCCCTGAATCATGTGCAAACGAGACCATGTTCTGACGTAGACTGCAGGTCTGCCAACATCTTCATCAGTCACTGAATAGAGGAATGAAAGGAGATTTGAATGAGAAGTTAAAACAATACCGCTTTAAAAACTGGATTCAGGTGAGCTTAATCAGAGGAACGTGGAACAGCTGAGGCAGAGAGCAAAGAGGCAAACTGAGGGAAGGATAAATGACCAGGGTGACAAAGCCTGACACTAACAACAAATGAATGTTGTAAAATGCACAAACACAAGAAATAAGTGAAACAAACAAACAAGCAAAAAAAACACACACACATAGAATGAACATAGCAAACATGATGGAAGTAAACAACAAGACCTTTCCAGCAATAAGGAACTAGAATGACAAGACTGATCAAAATACCAACACAAAAACTAAAACCCAACACAAGACATGCTCCCTTTTCTAACTGCCCTTTAAGTCTTCCCTGCCATGACTAAATTTGGTGGCCTGGCACTCTGAATAATTGACTTCCTGCCTGAGCTGTTGCCTTGATCCTGACTCGAAGGGCATGTTTTCTTACTTGGAGTGTTTCTATCCGAGTGCAGACATAAAAATGACACCGTGTGTCATTCAGCATGGAAACACGGATCAAAGTCCAGGTCTGATGAGGGCTTGTGACTCATACATGTCCTGTCAAAGGATTCTCCCACCTGAGCTGTGGATCTCTGCAGCTCACCCAGAGCCTCTGTTTTATTTGCATCTTTCCACGCCTGTCAGTTTGTGATGATGCTGTTTTTTTCTCCGACAAATCACTGACACTTTCACAGCTTTGACAGTAAGCTGGATTTAAGAGCTTAAGTTAAAGTTACATACAGGTAGATTTAATTTTTGAATGGTCAGCTTTTATTTTGGATATTTAAACTATCTTCCCGTTCCAGTCCGGAGTGTTCTGTACAAAATCAAAGTTCATTACACGCATTATTGTACCATTATTAATATATTTGTTGATAAAACAATTTCAGAAGGACAACATGATCATTTATGACAGTCATTTCTGGGAACAATTTGTCATCCAGCAAAATCTGTTATTGTGACAGGCCTATTTTTTTCAAACGTGAACTCGGGGTTTTACTGGAATGACGGTCACAACACGACCACATCCTGACAGCTTCTGTGAGAAAAGCGCCCTCCAGTGGCGGATTGCTTTTTGATAACCTCACAATAAAACTAGAATTTGTCATATTGTGACTACTTTTATACTCGAACCCTAGAAGGTTCACTCACTCCCATTAGCTTTAGTTTATCGTAAACTGATATTTTTTCTTTATAACTTTTCTAACATTTAACATTTAGAGCAACACGAAAACTTTTCTGTGGCATCTCAATGCTTCTGATTCAAGAAAAGACACAAAACAATAAGCAGAGACGATCTTTTGACTATACTGATGGAGAACTGTTTATTTTTCCAGTTTAGTGACATCTAACTTTTAGCCTCAGTTTCAACAATGACAGAGAAAATATTCTGGTGACAGAGGTATCTGGTACAATGGGTAGATTACACTTTATTGACAGTTCACCTTTATGTTATTCTTTTTTTTTCAGAGAACAGACTGCTAGCACAGCAGCCGCCTCCATTTTTGTTACACTTTACATCCATCACAGCCACGAGGGATGACAAGCCTTGTCTTAAGAGATCACGGTGATTTGAAAAACAAAACAAAACAAAACAAATAAAAAACAACTGAAAAATCTGTCAGATCACAACTTTAAACATGAAGTGAAAAGTTCCAACTAAATGATATCTGTTATGAGTTAATATTGCTTGGACAATAAACCGGAGTGCTTGTTCATATAATACTCTGCGCTGGAAAATTCTCACGTAAACGGAGTTAGAAAGTTTGAGAAAATCACTCGAGGATGTTGTTTTGTCTGAATGAGCCACTCAAACCCTAACAAAGCTGCAGCGACGTTACAAAAACACCTTTTTCTTTTTTTTTTTTTGTTTTGCTATTAAACTGGTTGGTATTGTGAAGTAAGTCAAAGGCTTCTACCACTAAAACGATAATAAAATGCATCTGTAGTAACACAGGATCGGGCTGACATTTAACAGCACCTTTCATTAGGCAGCTTTACACGACTAAGTGTGTTATGTAGGAGTAACTTTATGTATTTGCAGAAAAAAAAAAAAACATGCTGGACTTCAGTATATAAAGCCACCGTCACCCAGCCATGCTACGCATAGTGCACAGGTAGAGTGCTCAATGTTTTGTTAGATACACCAGAGAATTGCAGAATGTATTGATATCATTTACAGGAAATGGAGTTCATGTGGTAACTTTGTTTAGGGCTAAACCTCAAAGCCCAAGTCGGATAAACTGGATCGCTCCACTTTAGGTCCGCTCCTCATTCCCTTTCTTCATTCTCATCAATATGGGTGCACCAATTGCAGCTTGTTGGCTGATCACCGATATTTAAAAAGCCTGACCCACCAGTTTGACTTTGTTTGTCTAAAAAGTTGCTAAATATCTCTGTCTACTTCATAAAATCCGCCCCCGCAAAAAAACATAACGAAATAATAAAAAAATTATACTGGAAAAAGATAAAGTGTTTTTAACAAATCATTCTGCATTAAGTAATCTGTTCAATTAGGGTAGAAGCAGAATTGAAGTCCCTTAAATGCACACGCTAATGAGCAGAACTGCTACTGGATGGCAAATACGTAATGGTGAAAGAAACACTTAAAAGGAACATCGCGGAGTGGATTGGATAAAACTATCAGATTAATCTCTGTGCATTCAGTCCAGAAACAAGCCTGGGGAGCAATAGACGGGCTAAGCAGAAAAACTGAAGACCGAGGGGGAGGTAGCTAGCATAGCGTAGCTAACGTGCCCGGTAGCAACTCCTAGCTTGCGCTGGTTAGACAGTTTTATTATTTACATCACACTTCACGATATATCGGATGCCATTTCCCACACTCTCACTCTGTGGTTGCCGGCGGACATGACCCAACTGCGCACCGATAAAACCTTAAGAGATTTTCACGTGAGCTAGAGCTACCCACGCGCCATCACGCGCGCGACCGTCCGTCCGCCGCTTTACAAAATGCACAGAGATGGCACTTTATCATCAGACTTTTGTTTTCTTTTTTTTAATCAGCGATAACCGTGTTTGCCAATCGTGTCCTCAGTTAGTTTGAAATGGAAAGCACAGGGAGTGCTGTTGAGACTTTGTGCGAAGTTCCTCCCCCTTGTGGGAGGAGTCACTGCGGCACCACCTCCTTCATCGAGGCCAGTGCCGAGTGGATGCGGACGTGAAGACGGTTTTCGAAGTCGTAGCCTGTGAAATCCTCCTACAGAGAGATGGTGAAACAGGAAGTTATTCAGTTTAGTTTTTTTTATTTTTTTATTTGGTATTTCAATATAAGTATTCAAGTTTGGCTTTTCACCTTGGCTTGAAGTAGGAATGATCTCCCCTTTGCCACTGTCTGAATCCAACAATGGAAATAATACAGTCATTGCACAGCGTCCACAAGTACACAGATGAACGTTTTTTTTTTTTTTAATGCTACATGCAAAAAGCGCAGACCTCTGGTTTTGCGAGGAGTATGCATCCAAGCTCATAGACGGCGTACGGCTGGATGTAGGAGTTGATCTGTCGTCCATACTCGTCCCTGATAGCTAGCTGGAATGACTGGATCACATGTGAAACAGGGTCAAAAAAAGGAAGGATAAGCACCATTTAGATTAACTCCCAAAGTATTCTCTGATCGGCGTGGAGTCCCACCTGAACAGCATCTCTGATGTTTCCTTGGCATTTCAGGATGGAACCGAGGAGGAGGTGTTTCAGGCCTCTGCATGAAGGCTCGTCCACACTCTGCAGCACTGCAGTCAGAACACAGGAAATGATAGGACGTTTAAGAAAGACATCGCTGTGCATTTAGGCTTGTCGAAATATGCAATAAATCAATCAATTGCACGATAAATTAAAAGCTCAATAATGTCCTTTTGCATGGTTCATCATTTTGCTCTTTTCTTTCTTTCCACCAAAAACTGGATGACAAAACTCTTCAGTCTGGTGTTTTGGTCTCAACCAGTTTTTTTTTGTTTGTTTGGTTTTTTTTGTGAAGGACAATCTCATTTACAGACTTCAAAGTTCATTTGATTTTTTGTTTTATTGTTCTGTTTATTTATTCTGGACTTTTAAAATGTCTAAAGTTTATTGATCTCTGAAAATGATCTCAAAACAACAATTTTATAGTTTTGGGACAGTTTATCATCCAGCAGAGTTTGTTACAGTGACAGGCCCACTGGCACATTTTGTCACATCACAACCACAAACTTTATTGTGTAAGTGTTAAACTCAGGGCGTGTGGGCCAAATCCAGCCTCGCCTAACTATTTCTGAAGGACTTCAAGATAACAGTTGTCTGTGCAAATATTATTTTATCAGTCAAGTCAAACAAATGTAACTGTAATGTTGATTATTTCTAAAAAAAAAAACAAAACCCAAAAACATGTATTTTCCTTCTATTTCAGCATAATGCACTGTTTTGTGTTTGTTCATCACATAAAACTGAAGTTTATGGGTTCTGTAACTCTTCCTTCCTTTCTCCCTTGTTGGTTGGACTGACCTTGATTCATTATCTGCAGTTTGGTTGAGGAGCAGTTCTGCAGCGCTTTCCACAGATAGAGAACCTCGATCACCCCGAGGATGCACAGCTGCCTGGTAGGCGAGACTTTTCTCAGCCTGTCCGCCTGATGGGAGCCGTAAAAACAAGTTAAACTCCTACTGCAAACCACCGATCGTTCTTTTAAACTAAGAATAGCATGTGTTGCTGACCCTTTTGACGGCAAACTGCTCTATCTGGTTGTTTTTCCTCTTGAACAGCTTCTGGACATCTTTGAAAACGCCGTTAGCCCCGTCCAGGTCCCCTGAAGCACCCTGACACACTGCAAGGAAACGCAGTCGAAACAGTTCAAAATTTGCATTGCTGGAGGATATTTCAAATCCGTTTAATATTATTTGCACTTTCTCTTCTTTAAATGTTCAAAATACTTGACAAACATTAACTTCTGTCACTGCAGCTATGCCTTCTGGTCACCACGGTGACCGCACACATCCTTGCATGCTGTCTTGTACCAACTTTTCAAAAATGTTAAATATAGCCGCGAGAACAGAACCCAGCGGTTCAGCAGGCGCACAACTGCGCCTCTGATTTTTCTGATGTTGCTGCGCAATCCCGCTTGTGTGTTGTTTGTAGATCAGGTTTGCTCAAGACAACAACGAGAGACGCACTGATTAGATATTAATGTATGTATTGGTCTGGATATGGAAGATCTAGATCGAGTATGAGCGACCATGAGGCTGATCCATCAGGGGAGATCATCAAAGAAGTATAAAATCAGTCTTAAGCTCTATAACTCCAGTCTTACCTCCGGTCAGGTAGGCGTAGTAGCACTGCGACCAGCGGGACTCGTTCTTCAATCGCTCAAATGCTCTGAAGGCATCTTCGAAATTCAGCTCTATCATGCTGCACCAACCTGACACAAAGAAGAAGAAGTGGAGGCAGTCAGTCCGGCCCCTCGGCGGACCGCGCACCAACTCTCACGGCTAACCGGGTGAGAAAACACGTACCAATCTCATAGAGACACACATGCTGGATCTCTCTTTGGTCTGATGCAAGTTCTAATGCATCATGGAAACAGGCCAAAGCACTGTTGATATGGCACTGGGGACAGAGGAGAGAGAGAGAAAGAGCACACATACTGACAGGTAAACACTAATCGTATTGGACACGGACTGTTACGGATGTGTCGGATGAAAGCTGGATCAAGAGACGTCAGATTGGTGAGTTCACGAACCACGAAGCATGCATCACTGACTGTAAGTGACATGCCACTTTTTGTTTCCTTCTGGTCAAACCTGATTGGTGTGTGTGGATCCAGATGGTTACCACTGACTCCGCGTCTGCCGTACGTACCTCCAGTCTTTGAACTCGTCCTTTGAAGAACATGAAGAGGGAAGAGTTGGGATAAACCACAGACTTTCTCTGCAGGATGGCTTTGGCCTCCAGCAGCCCGGCGTGTGTGTCAGAACCCTCCAGGGCAAAGAAAGGCAGCACCACCGTGTGGTACCACAAGAGGGCCAGCCTGAGCAACAGAACAAGACATTCAGATCAGATTGTTCTGCTGAGCCCCTTCAACGACGATCGCATCTCTGATACACCCAAATGATTGATTCCTTGTGGATTTCTTCTTGTTTTGCTTTTTCTTGCTTACAATTGCATGTTTAAAATGATCAAAATGCAGTTTTCAAATAATATTACTTCCAAAGATGTCCAAGCCATCCTGATTTTAGATGGAAAATAAAACAGAAGTTCCATTTTTTCACAGCTTACCTGTCTCACATCATATTGTCATGACATAGAGGGAAAAAAAACAACAGACTTTTGATTGGCCTAGTCAAAGTCTGGACTTAAATCTGACGAAAATCACATTAAAGTTGAATTACTTAAAAATGATTATGCTTTTATTTTTTCCACATAAATCTTTTTATACACCTGGAATTTTAGAAGTGCCTTTGAATTTTTTTTTAGATACATAGATGTTTAAATGTAACATGTATGGTGGCTTTGTGATGTGTGTGTGTGTGTGTGTGTGTGTGTGTGTGTGTGTGTGTGTGTGCGTGCGTGTGCGCGTGCGTGTGTGTGTGTGTATGGGTGAAATTGAGGAGGTTCGAAGAGAGTTGTGGGGGGTGAAGGGATGGCGTCTGCCCAGGGCAGCATTCATGTAAGAACAGCCACTGGAGTTGTGAACTATGCAACCAAACAGGTAACCAAAGGAGTGGCACGCTTCTACAAAGACGGTAGAAATCCTCATTTTATATCCACTGTTTCTTTAAAACAAATATTCAAATGCCCTCAACATGTACAGTTGGTGTAACTAATTTAAAAACATTTCTCTCACTGTTTACAAATTGTTCCAAACTACATATATAACTTATGCGGGTCAGACTAGGGTCGACTCACGTAGCCAGCGGCGCCTTCATGTCCTTACTCTCGCTCGCGTACATGAGAGAGGACAGGCCCTGGTGACGGTCTCCAGGGAAACCCAGCAGGTTGATGATCTTGAGCAGGTGTGGCGGCACCATGGAGATGCACAGGTGGAAGAGGCCATAGCCGAAGCTGACGGAGCCCTTGAGCCGGTCCAGGGCCTCGGCCGTCACACCGCTCTCCACATTGTGGTTGGCGTTGTCGGCTGAGAGCGACTCCTGGCTGCCGGAGGCCCCCTGCTGGCAGCTCTCCTGCAGCTGACTGATGTCACTGTGGCATTTGTTGTACATTTTCCATGCCTTGCGGAGAATCCAGCCGCCTTTTATATAAGCTGCCGGTGAATGACAAGGATGAGCAGTAATCATTTGCACTGAAAAGAATGCTCAAAAATGCTGGGTTTGTTGCCTCAACCCAGACATAAACCAGTACATCCAATGAGGGACTCATTGAGTTTTGGAATCTTTTTAAAATGATCTTGATAAATTGTTCTTTTGGCTTTTTACAGCCAAAACACTAGGGATCTGCTTTTTTCACTTACGATACAGATATCTGAGATTTAGTATTGACAAATACTGATACTGATACAGAAAAACAGCTGAATTGACTTGAAACATTTTTTTTCAAAACAGTCATAAATGTACTGAATTACAAATTTATGTGATAACTCTGCAAAGGTACAGCACAGCTAAATACGGCAATAGCGTCATAAGTTTGGTCAAACATGTAAAAATGACTTTAATTTGTCCAGTCAGTGTAATTAGGAGAATTTATTATTTATAGAATAAGAAATAAACTGACAAAAACAACAGACTGGAGCCCATTTTTTTCATATTGTGAAAAAAATGTGAAATATGAAAAAATGAACTACAGCATTTGTAAAAGTCAAACCAATCCCTCAGAAATACCTTTTGATGTATGAATGACTGCTAACATTGGATTTATCAGATTTTAATACCAAAATAAAACTCCTTTTTAATAATTAACTACTAAGTAACATGAAGTAACACGAATCTGTAAGGACTTTTCAGAGTCTGCTCGTCCCGTGAGTTAGGTTTGGTTACCTGAGAGTTCCTGTTTGACGAAAGACAGAACCGCGAGATACACTTGGCAGTCGGCAACAATGATCTGTCTCTGTAGGCGGTCCACCACAGCAACGCCTGACATTTGGGAGTCCATCTGCAACCCACACAGACAGGCCCACGTGTACAGTAAGCGGCGTCCACTTGAGATGTTGCCCATGAATGCTTTCTGAATAACCCTGAGGAGGCCAGGCAGCCCGGCGGCTACTCGTCCAGTTTTAGATTGAATTTCAGGGAAGTCCTAATTGAATTGGTTTGCTGGTTCGGCATGATCTCACTTGCAGCCTGGATGATTACACCTATTGCTGAGGATGTTAACGTCGTTATCTAAAATCTGTTCCTGGTGAAATGTTAGAAGATGTGAGAAATATTAGAACCCAACTGAACATCCAAATTGGTTTTATTCTTTTCCCCTGGCATTATTTCTGCTTTACCAGAGGTTCTATGAAAGAAAGCATCCTGCTGGTGATTTACTGAACTGACACACTTATTGTTATCATTGTCAAAGGGGCCGTATTATGCAAAATAAATGTTTTTGAGCTTTACTTCATGTTAAAATGTTATTCCCTCATCAGAAACACACCTGAAGTGTTGAATTGATTTTTCATGCAGGTTTGAGAAATCCTTTAATCTCCCGCGGCAACCATTCCACTGTGGAAAATGCCTCTGGGGACACAGCTCCGCCTTCGAGGACAAAGCTCCCACTCAGAGCTGCAGTTTCAAAGCTTTTGAGCTTCTCAATGACTCCCTCACTCAGATCCTACAGACTAGTCATGAGCAATTAGCAAACACCTGGTGGAACTGTGCATCTGCTGAGCTCATCAGAGTGGCTATTTCTTGTGTCTGATGTTGTGATGACTTCCTGAAAGCGGAGTCTCAGAAAGAGCAGGAGTTTCTTAAAGAGATGGAAGTCCAATTTCAAGGCAGTTAGATTTCTTTTAAGTCATATTTGACATAATTAGAATTTTTATAATAACTGCAGTTAACATAATTACTTGATTGTGCTAGGTTATGCTAAACACATTAAAACACATAAGACTGCCCATTTAACAGTTAGATACTCGGCAACGTAGATTAGTCTTAAGTTTATCCTTTACTAGTTTCTCCCGGTACTTACACTCTTCTTGATCTTGTTTCGGATCGTCTCTAACACCCCAGCGCTGTCGCTCTCACAGAGTTTCTCAGTTGTCTTCAGATCATCACAGGCCATCTGCATCTTCTCCTCCTCGAATGTCATCATAGCGTTCTGCAGCAAAGCGCAGGAGAAGGCCTCCGACTAGTTAGGCTTTGTACATCCACAAGCCCTCCAGGCATTGTGAAGCAGAACATTAGATGGTCTGAACTTAAACGATGCTTTTCTACCTTCAAATGTCCAAAGATCTTTCAAATGTAAGCTTCAAACAGCCACAAAATACACATTGTTCACCATAATACTTAATTGCACTCTGTACCAACATACAAGCCATACATCCGTTTGAATTACATCACTATGTCAATGTTTTGTTCTGTTCCTCTGATGAGATTCATGCTTGATCTAGCATGCTAACCGCGAAGGAGTCTTATGTAATAGAGTAACAAAAGGCTGCTTCAGCATAACCCTAAGTGGGGCAGAACGGTGACATCTGCACAGCTGTGTGTGGAGCAGGAACAAAGGACAAAACTTGTCCTTAGCTGCAGCACAAACAAATAGGCATCACTTTAAAGCCAGCCCAAAAACTATACTATGATCTATGCCTAAAACCGAATAGCATGCAGAGCTTGGGTTTCTCAGAAAGTGCAATAAATAAAACAATAATAGTAACAACTGAAAATAATCATTTTTCACAATTACAACTTGAGTCTTATGGGGACAAAAATGTGTTGTTTGCCCAGTTCTGTTACATGTATGCGAGTTTTATATATAAAAAAAATCATATTTTTATTATTCATCCTATGACATGGTTTATACTGTATTTGCCATTTCAATATCATATATTTCAAGACTATTTCAATATCAACCTGCTTTGTCATTTAAAATGTTTTGTAAAGTAAAGTTCAACACAATTACAAAGGACAAAAATGTTTGTAAAAGAACCATGACGAAGACATGAACTGAAGATTCACTCACATTTTTGTTAACAGGGACTAAAATTCTTTGATTGTGTTCTGTTCTGATTCTTGAAATATGTTTGTAGCCGTACTCAATGATGAACATTCAGTCACTAAATGCTCCCAAGTGCTCAAATAATTATTTGAACAAATGGGGGAAAATTTGAAATTCTAAAACGGGAGAATCATCATCAGTGCAGACAGAGCATCTGCGTGGCGTCGCATGAGATGTCATTGCTGTGACGTTAGAGTTGCACTTACCTTTAAAGTCTCAGGATATTTTGACATGCCCAAAAGACCTCATGGGAAACTAGGTTCAGGTTTTGATTAAATTATTATCAGAAGGCGAAGTTTAAATAATTTAATTAAAAAATTGTAAGTAAAGTGTTGTCCTCCCAACACAGCCAGGTGCATTCATCAACCAGCGAAAGGAGATGAAATCCTCTCTGCCTTCATTTTATGATAAGGCCAACATGACAGGATATGACAGAGTGTGAGTTTGAATTTGAGTGTGAGCATCACACCACATTATGAATCATCTCCCTCATTCAACACTGACAGATTCAGGCTTTCAGCGATCTACTCTTTTTGCTGCAGCAATGCATTTCCACAGCTGAAGATGCATCCATTATGCTAATGGACAGGCAGGAAACAAAGGAAGATACCAGTGGTGACAACATGAGGCCTGCCTTTTGACAGACTACATTATCTCAGGTCTCACATCTAGCATTAATTCTGAGGTCTTCTCCTCTAATACTCGTCACTGCCTTCATCTCCCTGCCGTAGCAGTACCTCCCTGACGCACAACTCACCAGAAAACTGACGAAGCTCGCTCCGAAGCTCATCAAAGGGCTGTGCGTCCTAACAGAGGCGTAGAAATGCGGGAAAAATAAGACATAGAAACAAGGGGTTACAAAATGTGGCAGAAAATGTAAACTCAACTACAAGGAAGTATTTTTTGTGTATTTTTTTTAATCTTTCAGTTACTTTTTGAGGTTTGTTTTCTGTTAGAAGAGAGAAAACCAGAAGAAAAATACACAAAAACATCTGCAGTCTATCATGTAGAAACATGATAGACTGCAAAGCAAGCTTCAATATGAAAGATTATGAAATTAAAATCCTGTTCATGTTTATTCACCAACATCCAAATATGCAAATTAAAACTGACAGAAAAACACTTTGTCCAAGACAGGCAAATCCAACCAAAATCTACAGACAGTGAAATATAAAACAAAGAAAATACTTTTTTAGACGGATAAACAGCATATTTTTAATGTTCTATCTTAAAACTAACAGTTAAATTGTCGGTGAGCTGTTTTCAGTAATTTCAGTAAGACTTTTAAGTTAATGTCCAGCAGACGTCGCAGTTTATGCCAGCTAGACGGTAGCTAGCTAGCATATTTTCCGAGACTTTGATTATTCCTAATCAATAATCAGTATAAGCTAAATCCTAGCCGTGATTTAGCTCATATTTGGGATCTGAAAAAATATATACAGTTATATATTTATGGTCTGCCTAGTCCAAGTATTAAAAAAAACAAAACCACATAAGAAATAATCAAATAAAGCCTAGGTATCTTGCCAGCTAGCTGACAGCTAGCCAGATAGCTATCTCCTAGCACAATAGCTAGATGCCATTTTCTCCTATGTTCCAGTATTTGGGTTCTCTTCAGTGTGATTTAGCTCATATTTGGGTTCTGAATTTTTTTTATTCAGTATAAATTTATCTAGTTAAGCTCTGGTCAAATATTAAAAAAACTGAACCACATCAGGAAGGATCAAATAAAGCCCAGCTATCTCAACAATGTACCACAACGACCATTTAATTCAGGAGCTGTGAGTTAGAATCAGAATTTAACATCATTTCATTGAGCGGATTGTGCAATAACGTAATGAAACCTCCAGGCCAATGCGCCCTGGGCGATCAGCCATATCCCCAATATTAAAGCCCAGGGCTGTCCCAAGCTTGTATGGGACTTGAAGCAGAATCTTGATTTGAGGGCTCCTCTTCCTGTTGCAAACATTGTGATCAGTGAGTGCGTTTTAAAACAGATTTGATGGCGTCTGAGAGAAGCAGCCAAAATGATGAATATGAATATCTCAGGTTGTCATTTGCTTAGATGTGTTTGTATTCAGGAACCGTAAAGATTCATCTTGCAGCCTCAGCTTGTAACCATGTTAACAGAACAATCCAACAGTGGATATTGTTCTTCACATTTTCACAAAGTAAGCTTGGCGATTCTTTTAAATTATTATCATTATTATTATCATTATCATTAGTATTATTTAATATTAATCAATTCTGAAACCGTCACATCAAGCTTAATAGTATTCTTGATCTCAATAAACAAATAGAAAACTTTTATGACTATAAGTCAAAATTCTAGCAGTTATGAGTCCCCCGAAGGTTTGAAGCTGCTCAGGTTGCCTATGCCTTGGGCCAGCTCATGTCTAACAACGACACACTTAAAGGAACACACACACATTTTGTTTCATTTTAAGTGATCATGTTTTCTACAGGACACATTGTTCTCTATAAACCAACCCCCCCCACCCCATCCCACCTGTTGGTGCAGGACAGAAAGGCTTTACCTGTATCTCTTGAAAAGCTCATCGCTCTCTTTGAATCCGTTGTTGAGCAGCATGTTGATGCCTTGCAGAGCCATCTCAGCATCATCTATGTGCTCTGCCTTCTCCTCCACCTTCTGCTGCTGCTGCTGCTGCTGGGACTGCTCTGGACCCGCCATCATCTATTCTACAGCGCAGTGGCTTCTGGACTGGACGAGTGCAATGGAAATAAAGAATGGAAACAAAAACAAAAACACGACCTCTCCGAGACAAATTCGCATCGGTTTCTGTCCGCAGATGTACAGGGACAGTCTTAAACAGGATCGCGCATCTGGTCGGATGCTTTAAAAAAACAAACAAACAAACAAAAAAAAAAAAACACACACACACAAAAAAAAGAAAGAAAATAAAACCCGCTGCACGGTTTCCGCAGGATCCAGGAGACTGCGCCCCTCGGAAGGCCTCCGATGCCCGGCCTGAAATCAGTCGAGCTCCGGTCGGCCCGGTGCTTCCAGCAGCAGCTGCCCGCTCAGAGGGAACGCTCTCCGCCGCTCGTCACCGCATCCGTCCAGCCGGGCATCCGCGCAGCTAATCCCGTCCGCCCGCAAGCATCTGAGGCGTTACATAACGAGGATGCTGCGAGGCTTCGCCACAGCCAGGACCCACGCAGCTGAACGCACCGCTCCCCAAAACGGGCTGGCGTCACAACGCACGGCGGCTCGCCGGGGGGAAGGATGGAGGGAGCGCGCGGCCCGGCCGCGCCCCGGTCCGCGTCCTGACGACACAGAGCCTGCTGAGCCTGATGGGGATTTATGAACACATTGCATTGTGATGCTTACAATACTTCTGATGAGCATCAGTGTCACTGAATAATGATAGAATCACCCACGCAAAGTGTACAGGAAGGAAAAAATCAGTGTGAACCTAATTCCTAAAATAATGGGCTAAAACATTTCTTTTGCCACCAGTTTTTTTTTTTCTTTTTTTTTGCCTAAATTATCTTTTGGCTATAAGATTTTATTATTTTTTTTAAATAATTTTTTTAGAAAAAAACTTTTGAGATTTTTCTATATGGTGTCAGATTTTTGCTCTCATGTCGTCCAAAGAATGTTGCCCCAGAATTCTTGTGCATTCTTGTTCAACTGGGCAGACCTGCATCGTGCAGTCGGATTGTTGTTTTGTTTTAATTTGTTTTTCAAGAAAGAAGAGACTTTATAAAGGCAACACTTTTAACATAATTGCTGTTTTTGAAATTGTTCCATGAGAAACTTTAACAGTTACCATAACTGAAGGCTGCACAGGGGAAACTACTTAAAACATGAGACCATAGAGGCCAGAAAGAATAAACTTAAAAAAAATATATGTATTTTAACTAAACTCTGTTGAAGACTGAATAACTTTACTTCTCTTAAAAAAAAATAAAGAAAATAAAGAAAATAAAAAACTACCACTATAAAATATTATTATCTATTTGTGGGGTATTTTTGCCCTGTTGTACATGTGAGTCAGCATGTTGCACTGGTAAAGAATGCAAAAAAGTCAACACACGCTTTATCCTTTGCCCCATGCAGCAGGAGGCGGTGCCTCCACTCTGAGCCACTGAAATGCTGAGATTGTTTCTGGATCACAACAGAAAAGAGCTCAGAAACTCTTTCTATGCTCTTTAACTCTCAGTAAGAACAGGCATGGAGCTCGGATCGGCGGTTAGTGCTGTCAGGAGCAACAGAGTGCTGCTTGGTAATGAAGTGAGTCCAGCTGTCATAATAATTAAAGATGGTAAAATCCACCAAATACTCTCTGGCTGCAACTTTACTGAGGATGTTGGCAGTGAGGTAAGCTGGCGGTTGCTCTCCCCTGTCCGTTAGGTTAAAAGTGCCTCTGAGAGTTGATTTAGCACCACTGGATTTACCCCTGCATGCCTGACATTGTCGATGTGACTGCAGGTGCTGGATGTGGGGGACAGCGTGGTGATGCCAGGCGTCGTAGACTCCCACGTTCACGTGAACGAGCCGGGCCGCACTTCGTGGGAGGGCTTCTGGACGGCCACCAGGGCTGCCGCGGCGGGAGGAGTGACCACCATTGTGGACATGCCCTTGTAAGTTGAAGAATCCAGGCCACTCAGGCTGGTGCCCAGGGCAGTATTAGGAAGGGGACGCACACCCAACGAGGTCACGTTGTGGGATGCGTTGGTTGATTTGGTCTCTTTCAAAAGGGACAGATTTAATGGAGTGACATGTTAAGAGAGCGTTTGGTTACAACCCCTCCAGGAACAGCGTCCCTCCAACCACAACACTCAGAAACTTTGAAGAGAAGCTGCAGGAGGCCATGGGGAAGTGCTTCGTGGATGTAGCCTTCTGGGGAGGAGTCATTCCTGGAAATCAGGTACCAACCAAATGAAATGAAAGAAAAGGAGTGTCCTATGTTTTTTTTTTTTTTTTTGCACCAAAACATGAATATTTTGTCTCCCCACAGCGTGAACTTCGACCTATGGTCAAGGCAGGCGTTGCTGGCTTCAAGTGTTTTCTCATCCACAGCGGTGTTGATGAGTTTCCCCATGTGGCTGAATTTGACCTCCACACGGCCATGAAGCAGCTCCAGGGAACAGGAAGCGTTCTGCTGGTGAATTACTGGATTTGGCTCCATGACACACCTCTCGTTAAAGAGAGGGGCAGCATGGTGTAAAAATCCACTGGTTTGAGATTTACGTCATGTAGTAATGTTATTGCCTTCCTGTGCAAAATGATTGGAGGGACCTAGCCCCGCCTCTCAGGACGAAACTCCTCCTCAGAGCCTCAGTTTCCAAGCTTCTATCTCACAGAGAGGCCCTCCACTGCAAATCCCTCACTCAGCTCCTTCAGACTAGCCAGCAGCAATTAGCAAACCCCTGGTGGCACTGTGCATCGGCTTATGTGAGCGACTTCTCAGTGAAACTTTGGTAAAAACATTGCTAAAGGGATAATAGATGAGTCATATTGTGATGACTTCCTGAGTTTCAGAAAGAGGCAAGCATTTTTAAAGAGACAGAAGCCAAATTTCATGGTGTTAAGTTACAGTCAAATTTCTATTTATAGCATTTTTTAAACAATCAAAGGTAAAATAGTTACTTGATTGTGCTATGAAATGACTCCGTGTGCCTGGAAAATACAAAGTACTGCCCCTTTAAGAGACCTTCTGGTGATTGGTGACAAACTTAAAGCCATTTTGTTTTGTCTCTTCCAGTTTCATGCAGAGATGGATGTTCAGCCAACAACGGGGAACAACGCTGATGGTAATCATTTGAAGCACATGAAATTTTTACCTTTTTTTCCCTTCGCCTTTTATCACTGTTAATTTTTGTGCTAAAAAAAAACAAAACGTAAGCTGTTCTCAGGACAAAGACTGAAATGTTTTAGTGCCTTAATTTAGAATAACTTGAGATGCTGATTTTACAAAAACTAAATTATACCCAGACTAGGTTGAATAGAGATAACCTAAAAAGTGTATAGAAACATTTGTAGAACTTTCTGTAATTTCATTTAAATTGTTCATTAAACCTATATTTTATAACCAACCCTCCCAGAGTCAGACCCTTGCCAGTATGACACCTTTCTGCAGTCCCGGCCCGATGTCATGGAGGTAGAAGCTATTCGGACCGTTGCAGAACTCTGTCTGCAGTACCGGTGAGAGAAGTTAATGCCAAACATACTTTGAACTTTTCCACATTTGACCAAAAACTTATGAGAAACACTAATGCGGTAGTAAATGATTCTGATTTGGAAGAAAAATTGTAAATAAGGATGAAAAAAATAATAATTTAGCCATCAAAAACTGAACAAATCAGACTTTTTTTTACCCCGAGGTTGAACATGATTCTATGGCAAAGCTTTCCTTCCACAGGGACATGAGGGTCAGGCTTCAGCATTTGGACGATCAGTTTGTGGTTCTGCTGGGTGCAATAAATTTGATGATAAACTACATTTGCATTGCATTCAAGTGTAAGGGATCCAAGGCTATTTTTGCAAGGCTCTGTATATCCCCGTTATGTCAGCACGGGTGATTTCCCTGTTGAAGATTTGGTAGCTGCTGCAGCAGCAATGACCTTTCTGTGTTTCAGAGTGCGATGCCACATTGTTCACTTGTCATCTGCAAAGGCCCTTAAGCTGATCCAGAAAGCTCGGCAAGCTGGGGCTCCCCTAACGGTGGAGACCACCCATCATTACCTCAACCTGTGTGCAGAAACCATTCCTGCGGGAGCCACACAGTTTAAGTGCTGCCCTCCCATCCGAGGCTCCGCTAACCAGGTAGACGGACTCGTCGTTTTGCAGATCCAAAGGTTATGTTCAATGGATGCAATACAAAGAAACATGATTTGCATAATACTGTCATCGGCATTCAGGAGCAGTTGTGGTCTGCGCTGAAAACTGGACAGATTGACATGGTGGTGTCTGACCACTCCCCCTGCACACCCGACCTTAAGAAACTGGAGAGCGGAGACTTCACGCAGGCATGGGGAGGGATTTCATCGTTACAATTCGGTACATTTCTCAAACCGGTGGCAGCTAGTAAATGGCAAAAACTGTTTTGTATTTGTAAGCGCTTTACCGAGTCCAGAGGACCCCAGAGAGCTTCACACGACATTCAGTCATTCACCCACACATTCACAGGCTGATGGTGGCGAGCTCCTGGACAGTAGCCACCGACTGCAAGACAAACTCCTTCTACTAAAACTTATGCAATTATTTCACCTTAAATAGCTCACATATTCAAATTTTGTATTCATTTTATATCCAGGGGGAATATCATCAAATTATATAATCAAATTCAGTCTATAAATGTTGAGAATTAGTAAAGTTTCTGTTCTATCCAAAGTTAAATCTAAGTGTATTCAGTGTCTGTTTGATGGATCTTAAAAAGGTTAAATGTTTGCCAACATGTCTGAAATGAATTCCAGATACTTAAGGATATAATCTATGATTGTAAAAGTAAGTTTGAATGTTAAATTAGAGAAAGATCACATAAATATGACTTATCTCCAAAAAATACTGATTCACAGACACAACTCAGGCCTTAAATCACTGGTATTCCTGTGTTTCACCACAAACACTCCATTATGGCAGTAAAGCACAGTGATGGAAGGCTGATGATGCAGACTTAACTATAGAAACTAAAGACTACATGTTAATACCAATATCTCACACCCACGATCAACAATGGTGATCTAGCTGTGCAGTCATATTGTCCATGCTCCTTGCAGTCACTTAGTTGACCTAGAACTTTTCTGTCTGCTGAAATGAAAAAACATCAGAGAAAAACATCAGGCTATCTAGCAAACAGCTCCACATAAACTGTAAATATTACAGAACAGAAAACCCCAAATCCAGCAGCCACTCTATCTGAAATTCATGAAAAAAGAGACTATGTGTTGCAATAGCCTAGTCAAAGTCCAAACTTTGACCTCATTGATTTGAAATTGCTAACGGGACTTGAGATTGTGTTTATTTAAAAATGTGGATGAGTGAAAATACAAGCACTTAAACCGATCAGAGCTAATAGAGCTCTTTCCAGTTTAAAATGATGAGTAACTTATTATTTTTTTTGTTTTTTGTTTTTTTTGGAGTCATAAAGCGATACTTTAATAGATCATGAATTATTGTTGATCTGTGGTTTTATAAACCTAAATTCCTAAATTGACTTACTTCCTATCATTAATCGTCAACATTCCTATTTTGGTAGATTGGACCTGCTGTATCCCATCTCCAGATCTTCTTGATTATGGTTTAAATGAGGCAAATTCAACACCTTAAATAACTGGCACATAAGTCTCAAGCTTCTACCAATCATTTACTTTTTTGTCGCAATGGTCAAAGTCTGGCAGTGGGAGCAAAGCAGACGGCCAGTTACAGTGTTTAAAAATTACCACCAGGAAGCAGAGAAAGTTTCTTGTCCCTATTTTTCAGGTTTGTCTCTGTTCTGGACTTCAGCCAGTCAGAGAGACTTTCAGCTGGGTGATGTGGTGAGGCTCCTCAGCAGAAACACGGCCCATCTGAGCAGCCTGGGAAACCTGAAGGGCAGCCTGGCCCCTGGCTTTGATGCCGACTTGGTCATTTGGGATCCAGAGACAGGCTTCCAGGTCAGAGTGAGGTATTCACACTGTTAAAGGGGCAGTATTATATAAAATCAACTTTTCTTTTAAACTTTACATCATGTTTTAATGTTATTCCATCATCAACAGCATACGTGAGTGTTGCTTTGAATCTTTCATGCATGTTTGAGAAATCCTTTAATCTCCGTGGCAACCATTCGACTGTGGAAAATGCCTGAGTGGACCTAGCTCCGCCTTCAAGGTGCAGCTCCTCTTCAGAGCTGCAGGTTCCAAGCTTCTGTCTCACAGAGGAGCCCTCACTCACGCAGCTCCTATAGACTAGCCAGCAGCATTTAGCAAACACCTAGTAGAACTATGAATCTGTTGAGCTCATTATACGAGCTACTTCTCAGTGCAACACTGGTAAAAACGTTGTTAAAGGGTTAATAGAGGAGCCATGTTGCGCTGACTTCCTGAAGGTGAAGTTTCAGAAAGAGCAGGAGATTTTTAAGAGACAGAGCCCCAATTTTACAAAGACAAATTTCTTCTAAGTCATATTCAGTCATAGCATTTTTGAACCACTGAAATCAACATAATTACTTGATGAAATGGCAATAAGTGTGTGGAGAACACATGATACAACCACTTACAGCTATTGTCAAGGCCGGGTTTGTGCTTCATGTTTGTTTTCACTTCACAGATCGAAGAAGCAAGCATTCACCACAAAAACAAGGTAACTACAGTCTGTAAGGAACAACTGAAAAACTAATCGCCACGATTGGCCTGTGGTTTACACAAGCGACTGACTGCGTTTGTATGCGTCTGCGTGCGCGTGTGCGTGCGTGTGTGTGTTTTTGCGCAGATGACCCCGTACCTCGGCTCCAGGCTGCAGGGAGTGGTGCGTGCGACCGTCCTGAGGGGCCGGCTGGTGTACAGAGACGGCAGCTTCTGCCCTGAACCTCTGGGAAAGCATCTCCTCATCCCCCAGAGGACGGGTCAAGCACAACTGTAGCAAACACAGACAATAAAAACTCAGTCCATTTGGAATATTGGGGATTTAATTGGTCTGACCTTAAATGCGTGTTCTTCTCATCTGTTCTAAAGAGCACATAGCTTAAAGTTACCATATGAGCGAATAGCTATTATTTGAAAATTGACTTTAAACAACTTAAGTTATAAATGCATTCACATTCTAATTATAAATGCAGAAAATTTTTATAATTACCAGAAATAAAGGCTTCGTGACGCGATCCTGAAATAAACTTTTTAATCATTTTCTAATATGACTGTAGAACAAATCCTTAAATATAAGTTAAAGCTTGATTTTTTTCAGAGCTTTGCAATACTAGTTAAAGGACCTCACACAGGAACATTTTGCATCAAGGAATGAGACGACAGTGTCACGTGTTGTGAGGTTGAAAACAGGAGTTTGGGAACCGGATGGTGATTTAACTACAAGAGTGCAAACTTACAGCAAGGCATAAAGGGAAGCAGAAACAGAACCAGGTAGGAACCACCAGGGAACGCTGAAAATGAAAACCAGGGAGCTTAAATACAGAGGTGTGCTGAGTGACAAGGGCACCAGGTGAGTCTGATCAAAACAATGTTAAACAGCTGAGGGAGAATATCAAGCAGAGGAACTGAGGGAAGGAGACGAATAAACACAGAAAAATAAACATCATTTTAAATTTTCCACACTTGATCATGTTTGATTGTCTTGGATAACATCCCGAAGCTGTATCACTGCAACTTATTATTGGATTTAAAGTGTATATGTTAATATTTTTATGTCTTTCAAGACTGAGTGTCTTGGTACTTCTTATATGTGTTTGTCAAGCCCTTTTTTCCAAGGGGAACGATCAGGCAAAAATCATTTACGTCCTCCTTGTTCTGGAAAACTTTTTACTAAAGTTATTTCAAAACGTGGTTATTTACTTTTTCACTATGGTGAAGCATGTCGAGCTTGAAGTAAGAAAAACAAACTGGGTTGGGCTGCTAATTTGGTGTAAATATAAAACTAGAGTCACGTATGTTGTAGTTTTCAAACAATAATTTGGTAAAAAAAAAAAAAAGAAAAGAATAAAAAAAAAGAAAAAGCTTTTAAAATGAAGAATACAGGAAATAAACAGTTAATTTTGAAAGCCTGTAAGCCTGATAGGTAATTATTAACAAACAGCTGCTTGTTTGGTGACGTCCTTATCACTGGGAAAGGAAAGTACAGGTTGGGTCAGTTGACAGAAGATGAAAAGGGTAAATACTGTGGCAGACGTTTGACCCGAGGACTTCACTGGTCAGTCGGAGGGGTGTGTCTGGCTCAGGGAATACTTCACCTCCGTCCCTTACGTCTCTTTCATCTTTTTTGCTCTGCTCGTCTTGCTGTAACGTCATGTCGCCCGTCTCCATGCCTCCACCACAATGCCTGAAGAAACGAATGATTGTTCCTCACCGTTACATGTTTGGACCTGGACCCTCCAATGTTCCTCGACGCATTCTGGAAGCCGGAGCCAAGCCGGTTATTGGACACATGCACCCAGAGATATTTGAGGTAAATCAGCAAGTTTAACTACCATCATGTTGTCTATGCAGGGGAAGACCAACACACAGCCATGGATTCCAGGATTGCATGCGACGTAACTCCGTCTATCGAGACTGACAGACGGATGGTTTCCTGATCCTGAATTTATGAACCACCCCAACTTTTGCTAATCCTCCTTTTTTGACCTGGGATTCTAGGCAATGCGTTTCAGTTGGACCCTCAATGAACAAAGACACAATATTAACATTTTACCTACAGAAGTTTAATTTTATTTGCAGATCATGAGCGACATCAAGAGCGGAATCCAATACCTATTCCAAACACAGAACAGGACAACTTTTGCCGTAAGTGGCACTGGCCACACTGCAATGGAGTGTGCCATCTTCAACACAGTGGAGTCTGGGGAAAGTGTGCTGGTAGCGGTCAATGGTATCTGGGGAGAGCGGGCAGCTGATATGGGGGAGAGGGTCGGTAAGTGACTGAAAAGCTTCCTGATAGAAATAAAAATATTTTATATTTGCATCGGCAGACATATATCTAAATTTGGAGCTAAAGCCTAATGCCTTGGAATATAGTCAGAACCATGCTCTGTCTGGTACAAACTTGATTCTTACTCTAAGCTTTGCTTTGTAAAAAAAGATCTGGACTCTTGGTTACTAAGAAATTACTGCTTGCTGTAGGTGTGGACTGTTAAGTTTTAAATGATTGGATCAGATTTTACCCAATAACTAACGCTTGATGGTGACATAGGTAACACAGCTCCTCAACTGTGAAGGCAGCTACGCTATGAAGCTTACCAGAAATCACATGTAAACAACCCCATGAGAAGTAGGGCCACAACATCTTTGCCAACTATGAAATGTCTTAAACATTTCTTTTGCTCAGACTTTAATAATTCATTCTTTGTAGGTGTGGCCAACAAGGACTGAATGACTTTGTGCACTTCCTCCGGTGCTGTTGCCAAACTTCAACCGTAGGCAAACTACAATTTAAAAAAAACGCAAAAAAACTCAAAATCATTGTTCACAACCCCTCCTTCTTTTTGCTGGTTGGCCAGGATGCAATACCTCCTGAGAAATCCAGGTCAATGGGACAAATCCCAGCTGGAGCACTGAAGGGAGATGACAGTCAAGATGGATTGCGTGGGTTTCACTTTGGTTCACACTTCATTACTCCAAACATTTGTTCTTTCTGCTCAAAAAAAAAAAAAAAAAAAAAAAAAAGAAATAGTGGAACAGGTTAAAAACATGTACATATATTTTATGTACATGTATGTACAAAAACAGAATGTGCCTCTATCCAACAGGTGCAAAAGTAAAAACCATCGTGGCGCCCCCTGGTGGCTACTTGACCAATGCAGAGATTGAGAAGGTATTGCCACATATCACTGTAGTGATCAGACTAATAACTGCTGCTTCAACTAATGCAGTTATTGTATGATCTCATCGCAGGCTTTATCAGAACACAGACCGGTTCTGTTCTTCCTCGCGCATGGAGAGTCTTCCACAGGAGTCCTGCATCCTTTAGATGGCATTGGCGACTTGTGCCATAAGTAAGACCTGCTGCTACAGGATGTTCTCAATGTAGGACATGAGGTGATTTCAGACGTCTGCTGATTTGTCCCCCAGGTATAACTGCCTTTTCCTTGTTGATTCTGTGGCGTCAATAGGAGGCGCTCCTCTCTACATGGACCAGCAAGGTTTAGCGCTCATCATGTCGTCCATGTCGATCAAATGAACTCTTGAATTAATCTGCTTGGTGTGGCCTAATGATCTTTACAGCAAATTAAAGACGTTTCTGCCAATGATTGTATATGCAGGGATCGACATTTTGTATACCGGCTCGCAAAAGGTTCTGAATGCCCCTCCTGGTACAGCACCCATCTCATTCAGCGAGAGAGCGTGGTGAGAATATGTTTTGTGTTCCGCATATGCAAACGCGCAATGGGAAAACGTGTACTCAAAGGAGGAAAATCGTTCGCAGCCAAAAGGTGTTCAGTCGCACGACAAAACCTGTGTCGTTCTTCCTGGATTTGAGTTGCCTTTCAAACTACTGGGGATGTGATGACAAGCCAGCGAGAATGTAAGACACCTACGATTGAAGACGACACAAGAGAAAATCCCACTTTGCAAAGTTCTGTCCTCTTTCTGTCTTCTCTGCAGATACCACCACACAGCACCGGTCACCGCCTTGTACTCCCTGAGGGAGAGCCTGGCTGTGCTTGCTGATGAGGTGGGGCGTGAGTTGGAAGCAGCTCAGTAATTACTCGTGAATCTTCTGTTATACTTTTTTTTTTTTTTTTTTTTTTTTTAAGCCAACAATAGGTCAAAAATTTTGCCAGGTTATTAGCATTTCGTCCCGATACAGTTAGGGACAAAGTTCTGTCTCACAGAGTCACAGGATTTCACAGCACCTTGTCAAAGTACTAACGCTTTCTGAATTGATTTATTCACATTTTGTCATGTAACAACCACGTTATTCCGTGGATTTTATTTGGCAGTTATGTCTAAAACCAACAAACAGCAAGGAACAGTTGTGAAAGGCTAGAAAAAGGATGCGGTGCTTTCAAATGCGGTGTGCATTTGAGTTGATGCTTTGTAGAGGCGTCTCCCAGGGCAACTGTGATGGAGTGGTTGTTTTGCAATCCGAAGATTGATTCCAGGTTCTTCCTGCCATGACAGTGTGCTCCTGGGCAAGGCATTTAAACCCAGATTGTCAGTGTAGCTATGAAAGTGCATAGTGGTAATTGGAGTGGACCAATTACGGCGAGGTGATTATTCTTTTCGCATGAATACTCAGCTGATTCCCATCATCTTTTTAACGGCTTTTCACGTAAGGGTCTGGAGAAATCCTGGGACAGACATCAGAAGGTGGCAGAGTATTTCCACGCTGGCCTGGAGAGCATGGGTCTCAAACTCTTTGTCAAAGAAAAGGTGAAGCAGAGAATCTGTCGTAAAACACGCGGCCATCGGCGGCTCTGGGTTAACTCATGAACCGTTCGTTACAGCATGCAAGACTTCCCACAGTCACCACAATCGTCGCTCCACACGGATACGACTGGAAAGAGATCACAGCCCACATCATGAAAACACACAGCTTAGAGATTTCTGGAGGATTGGGACCGTCGGTTGGTTTGGTATGAGAAACTGACACGTTCCGACACGCGCAGCCCGGTTGTGTTCGTGTGAATTAAGTGTGTTGGTGTTGTGCCCCGTCCTCTCAGGTGTTGCGGGTGGGACTGATGGGATGCAACAGCAGCAAAGCGAATGTTGACATGGTGCTGGCAGCACTAAAAGATGCCCTGAAACACTGCCACCGGAGCAAAGTGTGAGATGATGGCAGCAAGTTTTACTGCAACTCAAAAACTGAAATGTGGAAAAGAAATATTGTTCCTTTGTGTGTCTGTACGTGTTGCGATACACTGTCATTTATGCCAGAATTGTTTTGTTTGAAACATTGTGATTTCTATTTCTATTTCAAGTAAATTTATAAAAATCTGTTTGTGTTTTAAAAATGTACGAGTGAGGAAACGTCTTTTATTGAAGTTAATCTATATAGCAGATTTTAAACTTAAACAATGACCAAAATGCTGTAGAGACATTTGAAAATAAATAAATAAATAAATGACTGCAAATTAATAAACTTTATTTACTGTTATGTACCATTTAAATCTGGACTGGTTCATAAAATACAACATGACCAAAAAGACATAAGTCCAATTTATATTCAGAGTAGAATAAGCAGAAAATCCACTACAAACTGAATGACTTATGTTGACATCAAATAGACTTGTCAAAACAAAATGAAACATGTAAAGCATGCATTCCTTCAATTCGAGAAGTAAGACTGCTTGGATTGGGACCAAAGCAGAATTATATTTGGGGGCCCTACTTGCAGTTTAAAACACCAGATGTCAGCATCACTAACATCGCCATCTTTGTTGCTTTGCATACAGTGTGTTTAACAGAACATGCTTGAGTCAACACAGAATTCCTTAAATTTGCCGGATGACAGAATATGACTTTACAATATCTAAACGAATAAAAAAAATAAATAAATAAATAAAAGTACTAGAGATAACGAAGCATAAACCACTGGACTAACATTTCCAGTGTTAGTCCAGTTATTGATCATTGCGTGAAGTGTGACGTCACAACGTCGCAACAGTCCGCCTAATATTCATAAATCACCACAGGAGCATTGAACTTTAACTATGATACAAGTGAAACTTTTGAGATTTTTCTTTGTTAAATTTTTTTTTTTATAATTTGCAAATTCTTTAAAATCTTGAGTAGAATTTAATTTGAATAACTTGGAAAACATCGGAGATGGTTTAAAAGTACGCTGAGGTTTAGTGAATCTGAGTTTCAATGTCAAGTTTGTAGAAAGCATTCTTTGGCGCCCCCTGCAGGCTTCGGGGCCCTATGGTGCGGCTTTAGATGCTCGAGCTCGAAATACAACTTTAAAAGTATCCGTTTAGTTTAGCTCATAATCCAAAAGAAGCACCGTCATGTCCAAAGCTTCAGCAACAAGGTCAACCACAGCTCTTAAAGCCCCTCTCCCCTCCGGGCTCGTCCTGGAGGGGACGAGACATAATAATAAAATTATTATGTCTATTATGTCTATGGACCCCCTCTCCGGACGGTGGCGTAGACGGGAAGAAAACGTCAGGAAAAATGACGTCTTTTCCGGTGTTTGTAAATCGCGGGTTCGCTACAAAAATTAAAAAATGGCGTCTAAAAGAGGCGCTCTCATTGTCCTGGAGGGGGTGGACAGAGCCGGGAAGACGACACAGTGCAAGAAGCTGGTCCACGCGCTGGAGCAGAGCGGCCGGCCGGCAGAGATGATGAGGTTTCCCGGTGAGCAGTTTCAGCATCGTTAGCCTTCAACAGTAGCCTTAGCATCTCTCGTCAGGGACGGCACCTCTCCTCGAGTTTCACGTGAACATGGTTGTGTTTCTGCAGACAGGAGCACAACCATTGGGCAGCTCATCAGCACCTACCTGGAAAAGAAGAGCGACCTGGAGGACCACACGGTGCACCTCCTGTTCTCTGCGAACCGCTGGGAGCTGGTGTAGGACTTTACTGCGGTGCTCCTCTCCTCAGACCTGCTGTCAATAGTTACAACTAACACAGATAATAAACACCGTGAAGCAGTCATTTTATATGTGACGATAAGCCATTTAATGGCGGACCGGGAGCTTGCTTTCATTACTGTCAGCATAGAAAACTTTTATCATATCTGCCCTCCACACAGTCGATACTGCTGCAATCCAGTAGAGGTCGCGATTTCAACACAGCAACTCCGATATAAACATTGTTAGCGACTTACTAACATCATTGCAAAATTTACTTTGCAGAAGCAAAGCTTGACTTACTTCCACAAGTAAATCTTTACTTACTTTGCATAACTAAGTCTTTAGTTATGCAAATTTCAAGATTTACTTGTGTAAATTTCAGGACTTCCATAAGCAAATACTTACTTTGCATAAGTAAATCTTGAAATTATAAATTAATCTGTAGTTTAGAGTTCCAGGCACTACATTTAACACAAATTTAGTTCATTGCTAATATCATTCCTTCCCTCTCTTTCATTTCTGAAAGAGAGAGAGATTTTGACATAAAACATGAGAAAGGATCCTACACTTGCATTATTCTGTTAATTAGTTTCTGTTGTGAACTGTTAAGATTTAACATACAGAGGAAAATATTCCTCAGATGTTGTCTCTGAACTGCACATGTGTGATGAATCTTGCATTAAACACACAGGCCTGTAATGAAGAAGAAGCTGGATCAGGGCATCACGCTGGTGGTGGACCGATACGCCTTCTCCGGAGTCGCCTTCACCAGCGCCAAGCCGGTCAGTGCTCTCTGAAAACCCGCATCCGTCTGCTGGCGTTTCCATGTGTCTGAAGAGCAGCGGGGGGTCGTTGTCCGCAGGGCTTCTGCCTGGACTGGTGCAAGCGACCCGACGTGGGCCTGCCCAAACCCGACCTGGTCATGTTCCTGCAGCTGAACCCGACCGAGGCTGCACTTCGAGGTCAGTTCGGCAACGAACGATACGAAACGAGCGCTTTCCAGAGATCGGTGCAGGAGAAGTTTGAGGAGCTCATGAAAGATCCGTCTGTCAACTGGCAGGTATGGAGATCATTCGCTGTTCAATGTGGAGATGAAAAATAATTCACATCCTCTTTTTTTTTTTTTTTTTCCAGGTCATTGATGCCTCCCAGAACGTCGAAGGAGTTCACGCAGAAATCAGAACACACAGCCTCAACGCCATCAACGAAACCCAGAACATGCCTCTAGGGGAGCTGTGGAAGTGAGCCTGAGCCGGTCACAAAGAAACCATGGCGACCGACTGATACGACGGCATATAAGGGCCATTGTAGACAAAGTTTTTAAAAAGAAAAAAAAAAGAAGTTCTGTAAAATAAAGTCTAAAATTTGATTTGTCTCAGAAACTTTCTAGAAATTTCAAAAGTGGAAAATATGTCCACTGTAGAAACTGAGAACATTTCCAAACCAGGAAAATGTTTGACTGTTTCCAATTGTTTTCTAGAAATTAGATTTTTGTTTTTTACTTTTTCCAACTCAGAAATTGTGAAGTTTCTGAGAAGTTTTTTTTTTCCATACATTTCCTCTTTTGTTTTACATATCTACAACGACCCTAATATGCCATCTTATAATAACTTCTTTGCACACCGCACACTTTCCCTCTTAGCAACATGAGCTGTAATATAAATTTTTCTTAAGGAACCAGAAAGAGATAAACAGTTGTGATTTATTTTTAGTCCTCTTACATGTCTCTTGCTCCATCACTTGCCTGCATGTTGTTTTGATTAAATAAATAATTTTCAAACAAACTAGCGTATGCTCTAGACTTGGCAAGGATACGTTTGCGTCAGCTGCTAACACAAGTCGCCTTTCTGAATTTGGTTTCGTTACAAGCTTGTTACAGACTTCTGATATTAGTGGACAAACTGCGGAAGCCGTAGGCGTCATGAGCCACTGTGGGTCTACTCCACAAAACCATGATGGCAGCTTTTTTTTTTTTCTTTTCTTTTTTTTAAACTTAGGGACTCAGGGAAAGGCACCAGATTCACTTCAGCATAAACATTGAAAGTGTTAAGACTCGAATGGAAACACACGTATGTGAGAGATGTGCATACAGAATTGATCCTGAGCTCCTGCTACAGCTGCCACCGGGCCGTCTGGATGTCCGGAGGCTGATGAGAAGGAACGCTGCGTCGACTGCCCACGGACCGCGCCACTGGAGCTGGACCGGCTCAACGGGTCTCTTAAGAAATGTTCGTCTCCCTCCCTACCCCACCCCATGCCCGCCTCCCCTCGGGGATTTCTCTTCTGGATCCAGAGAAGAGACCGGAATCTTCCGCCTACTGTTCATAACAGTAAAATAATTGTTCGTTGCGTTCCTCACAGGGACAAGATTTCAAACTCCTCGTCCTCCGAATCGAAGAACCGCTCCAGCCTGTCCGAGTCCGAGAAATCTGACAGGGATTCCAGAAAAGAGTGAAACACTTAATTTACGGTATTTAAAAATGTATACATGTATATACACTGCTCAAAAAAATAAAGGGAACACTCAAATAACGCATCCTAGATCTGAATGAATGAAATATTCTCATTGAATACTTTGTCCTGTACAAAGTTGAATGTGCTGACAACAAAATTATCGTTGATTGTCAATCAGTGTTGCTTCCTAAGTGGACAGTTTGATTTCACAGAAGTTTGATGTACTTGGAGTTATATTGTGTTGTTTGAGTGTTACCTTTATTTTTTTGAGCTCTATATATATATATACATACAGGAATAGCATACAGTTGACTTACCAGGAGTAAGGTTAAGGGTGTCAACGCTGACCATGTGGACAGGCTGGCTGTCTACTAATTCAAACATGGGCAGGCCTCCTTTCTTGCAGGACAACTGGAAGCAATGTCACACAGACGCATCTCAATAAACGACAAAAATCTGAAAAGTTTATGTTTGGGTGAAGGATATAAGTAATAATCTTAAGGTTTTCATTTCTGGTAAAGACAGAAATAAAAACTTCAGCATTTTAATATTACGCCTGAATGATAATAATAATAACAAAAGAAAAGGGATTTTAAAACCAAAATGTTTGCCTACTGAAAAGCACATTCATATCTTTCAAGGTCATAAAAAGCGCAATGCAAGTTTGATTAACAATTCTGAATAATGGAACCTGACACTTTTGTCCCCGCTGCTACAAAATAAAATTAGGGCCGTAACACATCGTTTCCTAAATATGCATTACATAAAATGTTTTATTGTGAAAGCTAAAAGAATTTAACTATAAAAATGTAACTATATTTATATTTTCATATTTTAGAACATAACCAATGTTCAACTACAAAAAAAAAACAAAACTGAAATGAGGTTTCTAGAAGTATGGAAAATGAACGATGGATAGGCCTGTGTGAAGTTAATTACTTTTTAAAAACATGCTGAGATTTTACATAAGAACTAAGAGAAAGAAAAATGACAATTTCTTGTTTCATTCATAATCAAACGTTTCCTGTTTGGACCTTGTAAGAGCCACAGAATGATGAATTTGGGGTTTTTATTTGCTTTAAGCCAAAGTTATTAGCATTAGCAGAAATAAACACTTTTTCATTTCTTAACTGAATTAAGACTCTGGGTGTCTTCAAGATTAAGTTGACTCTACAGTAAGTTTAAGAAAATATGACCCAAAATCTTGCTTTATGAAAGAAAAGAATGAGACGTACCCTGCGTATGCGCATACACCAGTCGTCGAAATCGTCCTCCGTTTTGCAGAAGAAACCCTAACAAAACAAAAAAAAAAGGAAAACTTGTGAGTTCCACTCCACACGGAGAGTCTCCTCATGGCTGAAGATGCTAACGCTCCCCATGCGGGCTCACCGCTGCGATGGACGGGTCCAGCTCACAGATGTGCATGCGGCAGGGCGGGTGCTGACAGTGGTACGTGTCATCGGGGACCTGGCCGTCTTCGCGCGGCTCCACGGCAGGCTGCGTGGTGTGTGGGTCTAAATAGATGAGCTCCTGCCCTGGAGACAAAGAGACGAGTTCACAACCAAAACGGACTCTTGAGAAACGGTTTGGAAAAGAAGAAAAAAAGTAAAGTAAAATGTGATGAGTATGAGCTGCTTTTTATTATTATTATT
Organism: Poeciliopsis turrubarensis; assembly: GCA_010277015.1. Classification (NCBI taxonomy): domain Eukaryota; kingdom Metazoa; phylum Chordata; class Actinopteri; order Cyprinodontiformes; family Poeciliidae; genus Poeciliopsis; species Poeciliopsis turrubarensis. Next base: position 3,990,547 of record VMRN01000035.1, read on the forward strand.
ATTATTATTATTGTTACAGCTGAGAGAGTTTATTGAACAAACATGAGATCAGACATACCGACATAACCAATGAAGTAATGGGCACTGTTGGGTTTCCCCCCAATAACACCCAGCGACTGAGGCAGCATGAAGCATTGCTGTGAAGAAGACAACAGGGTTGGTCTCACCCCGACTATAGGTGAATTTACCTCAGTGTTTTGCATTGCAGTTTTTAAGGAGACTGGAATTCAAAAATCTGAAAGAGTTTCACTCATTTACTAGCTACTACAATATATATTTAAGATATGTGAATACTTTTTAGAGCAAGAACCTCATTCACGCAGTTTATTATAAAGCATGTGAGTGATTGACAGCGCTAAGACCCGCCTCCTAGCTCTGATTGGATGTTTCTAGTTAGCACTGGGAGAAGGCGAAGGAGCTTCATCTTTTCATAGATTTACAGCATACCGCTACGAAATGGTGACAGTTTCAACAGATATGTAAAATGAGTCGCATGGTACGGCTTTAATTAAAATAAACAATAAATCTGAAAACAAAATTAAATTAAAATTTACGAGCTTATTTCAAAAATCACCTGCATATTTTATTTTTTTTTTGTACTGCAACACCTGTAATATAACGGGGGAGAACACCTGCTGGCTGTGGAGGTTTCTGACCTTGAGTGTTTCGATGTAAGCCTCATTGATGTCACTCAGGCCCAGCCTGAGAGGAATGAGCAGGACCAGCGGCCTCCACAGAGCCGTCTCCTCCTCGGCCAGGGCGCACGCTCCCTCCAGGCAGCCGTTCACCTCCCCCTCTCCTGCTGCTTCACCTGCTAGGTCCAGCCAGGGCATGCAAAGACGCTCTGCAGGGAGGACGACGGGAACAAAGACAGAATTCCTCAAATGACGTGCTCACTCTACTGCATTCTCAACTCAGAATTAGGCTTCACACAGAAAAAAAATGGAGATCGCCGAGTGTGATATTTGGTGTAAACACATACTTTTCATTGCATTTAGAAGTTTTACTCTCCATTAAACACGTCCTGAACTGGCTGCCTTTCTGTGTAAACAATCTAAGCAAAGTCCATCGTATTCAAACTGGAGTGCTATTTGAAGAGCCTCCGCTGACGAAACACCGAGCTGCAACACACACGCGCACACACAGCTGCACTCACTGATCTCCTCGATGATCACAGTGTTGTCCATCGCCACGTGCACAACTAATCTGCTCCACGTATCAAACACAGCCAGCTTCCTGAAAGAAAAAAACCCCCCACAAATTATAGTTTCTATCCTGAACGGAGCAGAAACTTTGAGCTTCCATTTAACATTGTTGTTCAGTCATTCTGTGGCTTCCTGTGTTTTATTCTTGCACTTGAGCTTGGGAATAAAATAAAGAAAGTCATATGACATTCTGTAAGAGTGAAGTGAAAATTGCATGTCTTTTATGCAAACGTGCAATTTGCATAAATTGCATGTTTATGCAATTTGTGCAAACTGCATAAATTTACATAAATGTATGCAACTGACTATCAACTGACTACCAGACTCTTATTATCGTTTAACTTCTTTTAAAGTACGTTACTTCGTATGGGTTGGCGAGAGAAGGGAGCCGGTGGCAGAGACAAACATTGTCCAGGCAACCAGCGATAAAATTACGTTTACCCATGATGGACGCAAAAAAACAAGCTAGCTAGCCAGCAGAGGTATATTAGCAGCTAGTTAGTCGCAGAACTAGGCCTGCTGCAAAGCTAATTTTACTGGATGATAAAACAGTTCCAGAAATTATTACCAGAAACAATAATGTTGTCGTCTTGAAACCACTTTCAAGTAATAAAATGTTAAAACAAGTCCAGCCTTTCAACAACTAAAAAGTAAAATTTGTACAGAACTCTGCACACTGGAACTGGAAGACATTTACAAGATCTTTAGTAAAATACAACAATAAAAAAGAAATAAAAAAAACACACACACAAAAAGACATGAATAAAACAGATTATGAAGCCTTTGTAAACAAAATTGCACCTCAAAAAATATTAATCATCAGAATGGGAATTATGGAGCTCAGTTTAACTTATCATGTGATTCCTTATTGCGACAGGCTTACGTAGAACAGTAAAGGAGTCTGTGCACAAAACTTTTGCCTGACAGAAAAGTCATACGAGCAAAAAAAAAAAAAAAAAATTAAAAGAAAAAAGACATCAAACATTTGAGATTAAATATGACAAAGTTTAAGACCTGTGATTGACATAAAGAAGGGCAACTTACTTCTTGTTTTTATAACAAATTTAAGACACTTTAAGGACTTAATTGTAGATGTATGAATCTAGCACCTTTTAAGGACCCCATGATAAAGACAGGTACCAGTACTCACTTCAGAACCTGGGCGACCGTGTTAGGCCCATACCACTGTCCAATGGGCTTCCCCTCTCCGACGCCCATCTGGGCTGCAGCATTCAGGAACAAGAACACAATTTGATGAGCGCATTCTTGATCTGGTCAGAGGCGTCCAACTATCGCTACTCACCGATTTGATGGATGGAATAATAGCTGTCTTTTTTGTCGATGAAGGCGTTGAGAATACTGATGTACTCTTCTCTTTGTTTCTGCTCTCTGGCCCATATCCAGTCTGAAAACAAACACACCAGTTATCACGTCTGCCCTCCAGCAAGCCCTGCTTGGTACAGTCTTACTAGTTTATTATTTATTTTACGTTATTTGTGAACTTAAAAACGTCACTTAATGAATCATATGAAAGACACTTTGTTGCAGTTTATTTTTTTACACGCTTGATCAAGAGAGTGAAGCTGTTGTTTTTGTTGTTCTGTTTATTATTATTTTACATCAACTTTTATGCTCATAATTGCAAATTAAAGTTGTTTTTACATGTTTGACCAAACTTGTGAAGCTATTGGTGCATTTAAAAGTGCCGTACTGGTGCAGAGTTATAACAATAATTTGTAAATGAGTACATTTTATGTTTTCCGAAAAAAAAAAAAAAAGAAATAACGTTATTAATCAAGTCAGCACTGTTCTTCTGTATTTTATCGGTTTTGCCTGATAGTGAACATCAGATATCGGTATCAGCAACAATAAACTCTGCTTCCTACTTGCTGCGTGACAATTGTGCCTCACCTCTGCCTAAGTGCCTGCACATCAAGGCCTCTCCGAGAATCATCTGGCCGCACCGCAACATGCATCCCCATCCCGTGTCCGACGTCGGCCCGGTGCCTCCTGGAACACAATCGGCCTCTAATGGTCAATAGAAGCATAACTGAGAGGAGGTGGAGTTCAACGTTCAGCCAACTCACCGATGGGCGGGAAGTTTTTTCTGTACGTGAACCACAGCCGAGACGTGACATCGGACAGAATCTCGTCTTTCTCTACATTCGAAAAAACAGTAAAAAATACACACTTGCTGGTCTGATTTTGGAGACAGGAAAAATGATAGGAGGAGCAAATCATGGACAGAGTTCCACCTGTAAGCGCATTGTATTCTTTCCCCAAGATCCACACGGGCTCCGAGGTCTCAGGAAAATCTTCAAACTCTCCAAAGCGAAGTGTGTCGTATGTCAATGTAGCTACAAACAAACAGGCATACAAAAAGAAGAAGGTTATAATGAAACTGTTAATGTGCTGTGCATTAGGCTGCTGGACGATACGAGGCAGGAACTTAAATGGTGTGTCCATTAGCTTGCCTGATCAGAACCCTGGTAACTTCCAGGATGTTTGTTTTTACACAGGAAGCTTTAAGTTAAAAAAAACCAAACATTTACATCTTTGAATTAATACGGCTTACATTAAATACGCAGCAACAAGCCAGGATGTGGTCTACTTTCAGACTCTCGCAATTCATTTCAAATTGGAAAAATGTCAGAGTCTGAAGTCAAACTCGGTTCTGTTTATTGATTTAGCTCCACTTCGCTGATCCAACTGAGAGAGTAAACTCATTAATAAGGCTTCGTAATTCATGTTCCTATCAATATTAATGACGACAAATATGGATAGTACATTTAAAATTAGCTTGAAGGTCAAAAGCAATCAACCACAGATAAAAATAACGTACAAGTTGAAGCACATCTGACTCAGAGGATATGTCTGTCATTATCTGTGTTTGCAGACTTGTCACAACCTGCAGCGTGGCAAAAAGTCAAAAGTTGACTTCGAGTTGGTAGGTCTCAAAAGCTACCAACTCGAAGTTTCTTTAAAGTCAAACTGGATTTAGTTTTCACCACCTATTAAACATATAAAAAAAGTAATCACCAAACAGGCTCATGATGAGCCAACAAAGTCATGTCCACCAGGCAGTACAGCCTACACCAGGGTACATATATTATAGTGTCATCAAACTGAAAACAGAGCAGAATGGTCTGGATTCTTCAGAAGGCTGAGAAAAAAACTCCCCTGTGTAGTTCATGAAACCACAGAGGAAAACCACAGCTCATCAAATCAACCGCATTTTTTAAATGTCAGTGTACATTAATGAGTCCAAACCAGCCGTCACTGAACAGCATCTGTACATATGAGCCTACGTTTAGTAGCACAGTCTGTTCAAAAGAAATCATAGCTGTTGACTTGGAGCTGAACTCCCACAAAGTTTTGAAGGTTTTCTGCTGGAAAAGATCGCGACATGGAGGAAAAGCAGCTCTATCTATCGGTGGGAGATCCGAGGCTATCAGCGGTCACAAGAGGAGGAAATGAAGCTAGGAGTAAGACTAGCCTTTAGCGTTTTTCCTGCTAATTGTAACAAAATACCTGCTGAGATGTTGGCGCATCAACTGAGATGCTCGCCTTGGGCGTAACACGGTGTCTACGTAAGCGGCCAAACAAAAGAAAGTAGAGAAACTTATTAAGAAGGAAACTTTGCAGCAACACATGACACTGCGACAGGTGACAACAAGGCGTCGTGACTTGAGTTTATAAAGCGACGCAGCGAACTGTCAACGCGAAGATTTACAGCTAATTTACCAGTGATAGTAGGCTAACGTGAGTTAGCTTTAGTCATCACTTTAGCTGGCTAACGTCACCGAGGCTACAAAGCTCGGCTAGCTTTCTCCAGTAATGACGAGGCAAAAAGAGAAATATATTCATGTATGGGATGATAATATCGAGAGTACTTCTACTGCTAATAGGGGCTGTTAGTGAAAGAAAAATAACACTAATTTTCTACAAAATATTGCCTACCTGCATCCATCCCGACGGTCTTCACCCTATCTTGTTTGTTGTTCTCTGCACTCAGACCCGCTGGACCAATGGGAGGAAAGTACCACTGCGGAATTCCAAAGGAGGCGGGACACTTCCCCCAGCATCCAATAAAAACCGTCAAAGGCAAATCAGCGTTCTCTGCAGAACACAATGGTGCGTTTAGGGGGGGTTGGAGGGGAGGTGGGGGGAGAGGAAGAGGGCGAACGCCCTCTAACGGTCTGTATGTGTAAGTTCAGTCGCGGACGCAATCGTGAAGTAACGCAGAAGTTATTCCTGCGTCATCTGAACAGAAGCCCTCTTTGTGGGAGTAAAGCTATTAAGATATGACGACATTTTTGTCCACAAAGAGTTATTTAAGAGTTTTCCTTAACAATGCTTTTACATGATTAGAAAAGAATATTTTAATGGAATTTTGAGTTGTAGGGAATTAGGATGGCTGTTGGCCTACAACCCATTGAATCATGATTAAATTGTGAAGACATTTGTTTTTGGAACAACAAACGCCTCAGAATGTTTTCTCTCTTTTTTTTTCTTTTTACTGTATAGCTTTAAAGCGCTCACGCTTATTCTTAAGAGAAATTTAGAAACAAATTAATTTTATTATTATTATTATTATTATTATTATTATTATTATTATTATTATTATTATTATTATT
>VMRN01000035.1:3996398-4047835 GCA_010277015.1 Poeciliopsis turrubarensis
TTATTATTATTATTATTATTATTATTATTATTATTATTATTATTATTTTTGGCCTGAGGGAGGAAGCCGGAGTACCAGGAGAGAACCCGAGCAGGGAGGAGAACCTGCAAACTCAATGCAGAAAATCTCCAAGTTGAGATTCATGCCCAAGACCCTGATGGCAATAACAACCTCGCTGCTGTGTTGCCCAGTGGAGTAGAGCCATAGTGAATTTGAAAATAAAGCTTTTAGCAAAGCCAGTTAAAATAACTGAAACCAAATTTTGACAAACACTGTAAAAAAAAAAAAAAAAAAAAAAAAAAAAAAAGAAAGAAATTGAATATTTCTCACATTAAAAGAAATATTTCATGGTTTAGGTCAGTTTCCATTCTCAAAATATGTTCCATTTTCTTAATGGCAGAATATTCCAAGAGATTTCTTACACTGAAATTACCATAAGCAAAAACAGAAAGACCAAATGATGACGCAATGACTTTGTAAGCTTCTGATAGGCCAATTCGCATTCATTTTAATTAGAGAAACACCTGTGGCTGGGCCACAGATACCTCGAACTCACTGAAAAATCTGAAAAACTCTGGATCTCTGCAAGTCTGGTTCATCCTGAGCTGCATTTCCTAGACAATGTGGGTGAAACAGCTATCTACAAGCAAAAATGTCAATAGAATATTCAAATATTGTAATAATATGGAAGGAGATGAGCCTTCGATGAGCCTGATCTTGTCTAAAATTTGTGCGTCACCCACAGATCTGAAGCTAAAAACAGCTTCTGAAGATAAACAAGGTTAATTAGTTACTGTATCTTTAAAATAGAGCAAACTGATCAGAAGAAAATGGCTGTGTGGAGTAAACATCGTAAAATAAGTATTAATGCAAGATTGTAGTTACTTTTGCATAGTAAAGAGTAAGAAAAATCCAAAAAATTCTCATTTCTACATTAAACTGCAAAGAAAAAAAAAGTCACTTGCAACAAATGTAAAAACTAATTTTTTACCATTTATTACTATTTACACTTCTGGCAAATATTTATTTAATAGTTTGCTTAACGCTACACACAGCAGTGAAATTATTCATGGAATAAAATCTATATACAAACTGCATGAGTATCATCACTTAACGGCTCCTTATACAGTGCAGCAACAACAGTGGTAACCATAGAGACGGAGGGAAACTTGCCCGGAAACACCTAACCAGCAACTCATCTTTAATGTTTCTTAAATAGCTTCTTTGTTATTTTATTTAAAAAAACAAACAAACTGAAAAGCAGCAGAAAAATAAGAGTCGTGAGGAAACAATGTCAAATTTCCCATGTGAATCAGAGCGTCGCAAAAAGTATTTAACCTCCTTGGATTTTCTCACATCTGTAAACCTCACGGTATTTTACTGGGATTAGAAGTGGTAGACAAACCCAACGTCGTTCATGTTTTCGAAATGGAAGGAAATTTACACATGCTTTATTAACAAAAATAAAAATAAAATAAAATAAGTGTTTTGCATTTGTATTCCACTCACTTTTCAAATTCAATCAGCTGCCTTCAAATTTCACCCAATTAGCAAATTGGGTGAAATTTGAACCCACCTTTGTGTGTAACTTAATCTCGGCATAAACTGAGCTGCAGGCCTCTGACAGAGAGCAACAGTGGAAAAGTATTGAGGAAAACAGCGGTCAAGAATAAAAGTAGCCATTTAAAACACGAACAATATCTGGTTTTGGTCTTTCCCCTTAAAATTTAGTGAAATAAGCGACACTGCGTGGTTGTGACATGAATACTTTTGGTTGGAAAGTATTCATGTTGGAATACTTTTGCAAGGCACTCTTCAGTTTACCCTTGTACTTCATGGCAAAATACATTTTTGAACTGCTTTCCCTCGAATCATTTCAATGTTTTGAACTTTAACCTCTCTAATAATTTCCTCCACACTCTTGTTCAAATAATCGGCCGAGCCTCAATAGCAATACTGGCTATTTGTGTTATGAATAACCACCACGAAGAGATGTGGTGATCTGTGTTCAACTTAGAATCTCATGAAAAAGTCTTGGTTATTCATCGACGTGAAGCATTTACCCTCAATGACCACAAGGTGGCATGCAAGTCCCCCATACAGGAATACATACAGAGCAGCAGCTTGAGAAAAATAATTAAACAAAACATTATTTTCCTAAAAAAAAAAAAAAAAAAAAAAAAAGAGTCCCAAAGTGTGATTGTGTAAACTCAATTTAAAAAGCGTGCCCTGACACAAGCAGCGGCAACAATAAATAGACAGGAGGCTCAGTGCAAAACAGTGTAAACGTTGGCTCCACACGGCGGAGGCTCTCGTGGCGCCGGCGGAGTCTTTTCACTTCTCTCTGAGGAGGTACAACACCACGGCCTTCAGGTGATGCCCGAACGCAAAGGCAGCAGACACCAGCCAGTGGGAGTACAGGGTGGGGCCGGTGTTCACCACGCACTTCGTGATGTCCGCCTGTAGGGAGACGGAGATCTTAAGAGACGTTTTGGAGGGAGACGTGGACAGAGGCGGGCTGCACAGACAGGATTCACATTAAACATCAGCGACGAGGATCCGTCAGCTCTGTCAGGATGAAAATAACTCAGAACTTTATGCAGCTCAGCGAACAGGACACTGACTTGAAGCACAATCGTCAAGCTCTGGCTGGTTCGAAGGCTTTGGCAAACTAGTCACCCAACATTAGAACCATAAACTTCAGTTTGTTTACTGGAAATTTGCATGTTAGACAACATGACGAGCTTTTTCATGTCATCTCCTTCCACCCCCCCAAAGAGCACTGACCTCTGACCTTGCAATACCTTCATGCAATGCTGAAAAGAAATGCAAAAAAGAAACATCAAGTTTTTTTTTAAATAAACTACTCAATGATACATTCACTTAGCATAAGCGCTGCCTCACATTGTCTGAGTTTAGATGCCTATGAGTTCGGTGGTGAAAAATTGTATCATCAGATAATATCTTATGACTTACCTACCAGAAAATACAACTTTTCATCACAATCCCCTCTTTTTATTATAAGGAATAACATTTTATATTGACATCAATTTTTAATTTATTCCCACGGTGTTTATGGCTATGGAGCTGATGTGTGGTTTCGTTGGTCGCCGTCTTGTCAGAAACTCTTCCATTTCTCGTTGGAGGTGCAAAGCGGCTTGATGAATTTGACTGGCAGCCAACCAGAAAACGAGCATCAGAAACAGCATTTAGGTCTATTATCTCAAATTAGAGTTTATGAAAAAGAAAGACTGAAGAACAAAACAGAAATCATGATGAAAAATGTAAGATTAAAAAGAAATGATGGGATTCAGGTTTTTTATTATTATTTTTGCATTCTTCCCTCCAACTTCCTGAAGCCACCACAGCGCCCCCTGGCGGCCACCACTTTGAAAAACAGCATTAGACCAAAACAAAGAAAGGCAATGATGCAGTTTGTTCTCCAATGTTCTCTTACAAAACTCTGAGACGACAAGTGTGGGCCACATTCCACCCTTTGCTCTCTTTTTTTTTTTTTTTTAACAAATTTTCAGTAATGCTCTTCCTAATGTTGGTCTGTCACTTAAAGTCTTAATAAAGTACCATGAGGCTTATGCCATGTGACAAAATGTGGAAAAAGTTAAACGCTAACAACTGCTCTATCAAGGCAGCTTACATAACCAGCTTGACAGAGAGAGACAAACCGCAGGCAGCGCGGCGCAGCATCAGCCCTGACACTGAACACGTCTCCATCCTCAGATCCCCCTCCGCCTCTCTGTGGAAAAACTTTCTGGGCCTGGTTTGGCGCTTCGCTCAAAAATAGGTCGCTCCCTCTTTTTGAGCTTGTGAGGTCAGAGGCACAATACGCCGCTCATCATTTTGTCACACTCCACTTCTCCTCAAAACACCGCAGGCATGCGGGCCGTGGCTCTGAGCAAACAGCCGCCTTTCCAGCCGACGCAGACAGAGGCACGTCGCCGGTCGCTCTCCGCACAACGTGTCCGACTCTGTCGCTAGAACACTGAAATGCACGGGACTATCCCCTCTACTTTATGTTTATCTGCAAAAGGGACTTCTTGCGAATCCACTTTCCCACGATTCAAGACGTACGATGCAAAAGCTAGGATTTATATTTGTGTCTTTCATTTCCTCTGCAAGCCACAGATTTAAACACCCAAAGGTTTCGATCAATCAGCTGCAGGTGTTAGCTCATGTCGACGAGAAAACCCAGAAGCAGCTGTGCAAAGAGGAAGTTTGGGGCGGAATCAGTGTGAATGGTTCCAGATGGAAACAACATTGAGACAGAATGGAACCTGCAAAACAAAGCTGCTGGTGGTTCAGGACATCCTGGAGATCAGAGCGTTGGATCAAATAGAAATTGCTCAACACTTGCAACAGGTGGGTGGGAGTGCAACTGCAAGCACTTTGAGGGGTAGACCTTTTGGGGAATGGCCTTGTAGCAAAAGACCAGCAAAGTAACAGCTTCTCTCCCAAGACAAACATGAAAGGACAAACAGTTCTAGCAGACGTCTGGTGCAAAGTTATCTGGCACATAAAAGAAAGAAAACAGTCAAATTCAGCAATAAGCTTTAGAGAAAGAGCTGCTTTTTTTTTTTTAACTCAGAAATCAGTGTTGGCAGATCGAAGCTTTACCAATCGTCTCTCGAAAATGGGTGAGTGTTTTCCTTACCCAGCCTCCTCTTTTCTTCAACCAGGGGGTCAAACTCTTGCGGACAAACTCCCCCATGCAGTCCACGATGGTGTGAACCATGGCTGGATGACCATGGCGCACGCAGTCCACTGCCAGGGCTCCCGCCACGGCGTACAAGGAAACCACCTTCCCCCACGTCACTCCTGAGTCACACACACATAGGAGTTAGAGCTCAGAGCAAACTGCACTGAATGATCCCTGGAAGGTCCACATTCTAATGTGCAAACATGTTGAGCGATGGCGACCATTTAAGGTTGGAAACCGAAACACGACGTAACGGCTTGAGGGTTCGGGTGAAAGCTAAGAGGAGACGGATGGGGGTCTGTTTGCGGTTTTCCAGCTGTGGTACAGAGGCAAAAGCATCCCAATGCAGAAATGAATAGCAGCATGCAGACAGAAAGTCTCGCTACATTAGAGAGCAGATCCTTTTACCAGAGCGGCGTTCCTGTCAAAATGCCGCCACGCCATTTACAGTCAAAGCTTCAGACTATTTCTGTGGTGTTTATATATCCAAGACAACCAAGCGGAGCCGCAGCTCTGTCCACAGTCTGTCCCTGCCGTCTCTAGAAGCTCCTAAAAGCAGATCAAGTTTCTCTTTATTGGTGGGATCTGGACTTTAACACTGGGCTTCAACTCTGCAGAGTTGGATTTTAATTTTCTTTCAAGCCAACAGATGACGAGAGAGGTCCAAGTGAGGCATAACGTCTCATTTAAAGTGACAAGTCACATTTATGTTTCATAAGATCTTTTTTTTTTTTTTTTTTCTTTCTTTCCTTTCGCAACACATTTTCTGTGTGTGTTTGCAGACTTTTACTGAAGTGCTTGTTTTCTACACGACTTTATCGGTTCCTCACATCTTTGCGGGAGAATTTTGACCTGAACTTCCTTTAAATGTTGCTTCACTTTATTGAGGTTTGTGGGCATTTCTTCCTGCGCAGCTCTCTTCTCAGTCAACATTATTGTTCATTAGCTGCTGTGTTCGGGAGCATTATCATTCTGCTGGAGGACACAGTTTAGGCCAAGCTTTCGCTAAAAGACAAACGACCTCACATTTGACTCTAGAAGACCTCGAAGGGAATCGTCAACTCAGTTGTTGCAAAGGTGCATAGATCACGCGGCTGCGAGGCAAGCCGCCTTGCTCAGTAGCTCGGTTTGAGTTGTCTGTAACAAAACTGCATTGAGGTTTTTGCCCGGGGGAAAAATGTCTCCTCACTAATCTCATCTGTCGAAACGGCCCAACTTACGGTTTGCGTTTGTCCCAGAAAGAAAAGAGCTTCTCTGACATTACTGCCGATGTCTTTCCTGCTTGGCATTTGAGCAGTTTCTGGGTTTGAAAGGAGTTTGCATGATGCATGAAAATGTGGATTGGATTATTCTGCACCAGGGGTGTCCAAACCTTTTGCAACACAGGCCAAAAGCATCGACTCAAGAGTATTTATGTGCTAAAAAAAACAACAAACCCCCCCCCCCAAAAAACGTTTATTTTCCGAGATGCATTTGTAAGAGTGCATTTAAAGATCAATGTCACATGCAGCGCCTGTAACTCCAAAGTCAACAAATTAAAAGTCGCGTTTGCTTATTGAAAGTAAAGCTTAAAATGATGTTTGTTGGAGACACTGCTGAGCAGATACTACGGCCTAAACTGCAGCTTTGCTTCTAACCAGCTAAAAGCTGACGCTTACAGGTGGCACCATTTCATTTATTTATTTATTTATTTATTTCACTAATTCCCTTGAAAATGGCTTTTTAGGATCCACACAACGCGGGAGGACGCGTACAGCGGTGCAGATACGTTTGAGTCAAGCTCACAGCAGGCAGACAGGAACTAAGTGGGAGCGACTTGGCAAGTTTCCTGGAAGATTCCCCCCCGCGCCCCTCGCAGAAAGCCCGTTTTTATCTCTGCTCAACAAATAAGCGCAGCGTGACGTTTGAGACCAAACTCTCGCGGATGAGGCATTTGCGGTCGTGATCTCCAGCTGCTCAGGACTTCCTCTCGACACAATGACTCGTCTGAGCCCGTTTGCTGCCCGTCCACTGAGCGTTTATGGAAGGACTGGGCCTTCAGTGATGCACCGAATTGAATTTGACCGTCACTTATCCTAACAATGCAGGGGGGTCAGGCCCGGTGTCCTGCAACTTGTAGATGTGCCTCTGCTGCACCACACCTGAATAGAATAATTTCATTCCAGTGTTTTGTGCGTGTGGCACATCTACAAACCTCAGGAACGCGGCTCTTGAGGACCGGAGTTTGACGCCTGTGCATTAGAGCGTTCTTGAATAAATACAGCTGATCTCAAATTGGACTCACTGAAAATGGGCCAGACTAACCTGATCCAGTCCAGATAGACTCTGAGCCACCTTTTCAGCTCATCTCTTTGTTTTATCCCCGGAGGAAAAGAAGCCAGCTGGGACTCATGCCTGAGCTTGTTGGGTGGGGTCCAAACTATCTGCAACAATCGCAGCGTTTTACCCTAATATGGGCCAAAGGTTTTCCACTGAAATTCCTTTCCTGGCAGGGGATAAAAGAGAGAGATGGGGGGGGGGGGGATTCGCCAAAATTCCTCTAAATCACAGGGAATCCTGGGTTCAGATGAAAAAATGCTCTAACTTCCAAGTGGGTTTTGTTTTACGCAGTGAAAGTTGTGAATCCATTTTACAGCTACTCAAAATACACAACAAGGGAAGTAGAAAGAGTTCCCCATTTGCTCGATATCTTCATTGTGTTTGCCTGAAACTCTGAGCTTCCTCCTTCCAAAAGGAGCTTCTCTAATAAGAGCAACATTTCTTCTCCATTACTGCGTTGAGGCCGTCTGCAGGCGAACGCAAAATGACGTGAAACAGAGAAGTGGAGGTGAAAAAAAGGGTGGATGGTTTGAAAAATGTGACATGGCTCCATAGTCACAGTGAAAACTTTGTAGAACCAGCTTTGTTCTGTGTTCACAGCTGCAGATTTGCTATGCAGCTCTTATAGCTTAATTTGACTTTTTTTTTTTTTTTTTAGGGACGTATCGATTCAAAAATTTGGGCCGATATCAATGTCCGATACTAATACAGCTGTTATGGCCAATAACCAATATCAGCCATAACAGAGAGGGATTGGTAATATCACATTGCCAATTCCCCTCCCCCGTAAATACATTCACAAATATAAACACGACCATTAATATTAAACCAGTTTTATTGATCGGACCAATACCGGTATGTTTAAATAATAACTCAAATCAGCCGATGCCGATATGTCATGCGTCCCTATTTATTTTTTGCTCATTATTTTATTTACTTTTTTGCAAGATATCAGAGTCAAACTGCATTGTGACCAATATTGAAGTCACATTTCCACTTCTCAACTGAATTTTAAGTAGGACGTCCAATCAAGACGTAATCCTTTGGCTCCATGATTATGGCACTCCTTTAAAGTTGGCCCACTGAAACTCACTGTGCAGCAAAAGGAAGACCCACCTGTTGAGAAGACGTCCGCGGCGATAGCCATGAAGGCGTCGGACACCACGCCCTCCACCGCCACCGTGATGTTCAGCTGCCGGGCCACGTTGCGGTAAACGTTGGGACGGAGGTACTCCAACTCGTCACCTGGCCGGAACAGAGCAATCTGAATTCAGTCGGCCCGTCCTCTCACCGCCTGACACACATATGTAAGGTTGGATTTCACAACATATGCAGATGATTTTTTATTTTTTTTTTAAGTTGTAAAGTTGTCTTTTTTTCATTTACGGTCTTGTAAACATTTACGGCTCCAAAGTTTCATTCGGCTGGCCTGTGAGCAGAAAAGTATGGAGCTAAATTGGATCCATAAAGTTTGTTCAAGAGAGAGAGAAAAAAAAAGCTTAAACTGATTACTTTGTTTTCCCAGTTTTAAATCCCCTTTTTTCAGTTTTGAAACTTCTTTTCAGTTTTTCCTTCTGAACAAACTTTATGGCCCCAATTTAGCTCCGTAGCAATGACTCTGTCACCGGCCTGTTTGATTATTATACCAACTCAGCTTGGTCTAAAACGTAGCCAGTGCTGTTGGTCCTGATCCTCTCCACGAACCGTTTCATTTTATTGACGCCAGATTTTCCTGAAATCGATGGGATTTCTCCATCTCACAGAAAACAAGTAAACACCATTGCAGGAGGAATTTGGTTAAAAATAAAGTGGAAAAAACACGTCAGTGATCAGTCGCCCAATGGGTCGTCACCGGAGGCGTTCTTTAGGAGGAGACATTTCATTGTGATCAAACACTGAATCACACAAACTGTAGAGGAAATAGAAAAACTAACCACTGCACACTGTTCTATGGGAGAGAGAAAAAAAAAAAAGAGTAAATGGCTTTGCAAGCCGAGGAATTGAAATGTATTCCAGATAAGTGTAATTTCTTCAGGGGATTGCAGTCCATCCAGTCGACCTGCTTTAAAGGCAGATTCAGGTGAAGGACTGACTCCAAGACATCCGCGCAGCTGCAGGCCGAGCCGCCTGGAGCGTCTGAGCGATCAGGTGAGCCCCAGTCGAGGAACATGTGACCGACCGAAGGAAGGACGCCGGGACACACCTCGGTTAATTATCGACCTCAAGAACGCGGCCAATCAATGTGGGTTTTCTCGCCGTTCATTGGCCTCATCCTGCTGAGAGGCCGAGATGACATATTTACTGTGAACGTGGGAGCGCTGCTCATCTCCAATGCTTATGTAACAAGCAGAAGAGTGAGGACTTTTTGAAGGCGGTTCAAGTTTTCCATCAAGGTCTGAGGGCAGATTCCCAGCACTAACCATGATTCACACACGCAAGCGAGTTTCCTGCCCTAAAACGGAGGTGGAGTCATAACGACAAAACGTAAAGCAACACCTTCACCAGAAACGAACTGGTCCGCTGTGGTTTTTGTCTGCGTTGGGAAAACGACTCCTGAGGAGAACGGGTTGCATCAAGAGAGAGATTCCCCTGCAGGGGTTTCACTGGAAACTCATCGAGTTCCTTCCAGATTTCTGAAATGTGACTGAAACACAACCGGTTTCCACTGGACTTCATTCACCAGACCTGTCTACGCCGATGTCGCCTTTCTTCCGTTGATTCTTTGAAAAGGGGAACGCAACATGAACGATTAGTGTTAAAAAACAACAACAACAAAACAAAACATTGTACTCTGCGTTTTGCTTCCATTATCTAACTAATAAAAATGTGGTATGTGCTGATCCAGCTGTGGTCATTTTTAGCTTTAATTAACTTAAATTGGACCTTATTTTAGAACAATTAGTGTAAATTTAGGGGAAATCGTTACGGGTCCATCGTCTTGTGACTTTTGTCTCTCTGGTCCAAAAGTGTCTGAGGTGAAAACATGTGAGCTCAGCAACTCAGCAGAGAAAAAACAAACCACCGGTGTGGAGGGGAAGTATTTGTTTGTTGTTGATGTTTTTTTTTTTTTTTGCAGGTGAGATGAGGTCAGACAGAGGACCAATCAGGGAGCTCGGATTTTATAACCGACGACGACATAAATGATTTGTTGCCTCTGTTCATTAATCCAGGCTGCATTTCTTATCGCTGCAACAAAAACCACTCGGTTATGTTCACACTGGTCACCTGGCGGGACTGGAGTGGGCGCTCAGAACATCCCGCCTCACCTGGAGCAAATGGTGAACAAGATTTCAAATCAGAAAACTGAACCAGAAGCTCCTCCGGTCCAGTTTGTTGACGTGACAGAGGCCTAAAATGGTTTAGTGTTTGTGCGTTTCGACGTGATTGTTCCATTTGACTGCTTTTATTCAAAGTGGTGTTTTGCATTGCTACATGATGGATTTCAATATGAATGTTTGGGTAATGAGCATTTGCAGCTGCAGCCTGGTCCAGTGCAGCTCTCACTCAGTGGATCATTTATGTTGTACACTGTCAAAGTTTATGCTCTGTCTATTCGATAATAAATAGGCAAAGCCAAAAATGCTAGTGAGGCATTTTGGCATGATATTTTTATTCTTCCTTATAGTGAGCTGCTGACATGTTAACTGCATAAATATGACAATATGAGTTTATGGAAGGACTTTCTGCAGGATTCAGGTTTGTTGGCTCTTTTCCAGAGAACTGAGATTAGATTTCATCTTTTTCCTCTTGCTTTATTTATTTATTTGTTTTTTTTTGGTGTTATTTTTTCTCCACACGTCTATTTAGAGTTTTAATATAGTTTTCTTCCAGAATGAAAGATTGTTGTGGAAAGTTTTCCTAAGCAACTCGGTCCTAATCTAATTTTCATGGCATAAATGTGATCCACCGTATTAGTTCCAGTTCCATCAGCTGGATTTCTGCAGATGGATCCCAGATTGGATCCCGACCCAAAACTCCGGCGGGAAGCGCGTGGGACTCACCCAGCCACTGAACCACCAGGGACACCTCCGCCAGCTTCCCTCCCGCCGCCGCCACTCCCTGCTCGGGTCTGGACCAGCCGATCCCGGCGCGGTTCAGCCGGGAGTGGATGTAGTCCCTGCACAGCGCCTTGGCCTGGGACACCAGCTCCTTGTCGGTGGGCGAGCGGTCGAACACCTCGGCCGCAAACACGGAGGAGCGCCGCAGCATCTCCATGTCCCCGGAGCGTCGCAGCCGCCGCTCCGCCGCTTCCCTGCGCGGCTTCAGCAGATCACCGCCCCGCCGCGCCGCGCCGCGGGTCTCCTGCTGCTATTATCAGATACAGACTTGCGGAGATTATCCTGCAGGACAAACGCGCGGATTAGGCTGTGGGTTGATAGCCTGGATCACAGCGACGGTCCAAACCAATCAGAGTTTACAGAGAGGATAAGAAATGATTTTAAAAAAAAAAAAAGAAGAAGAAACAGCAGGAAAAAGTTCTGAATTAATCAATAAAGGCGATTTAATATTCAAACACGCTGCACTTACCTAAAAAAAACCCAAAACAAAACAGAGTCCAACTGTATTATGAAAGAATAATGATGAATAAAGCAAATCTTGTAGCGGAGCAGAGAAGTGAATCCAATAACGGAGTTTTTGTTTTTGTTGGTTTTAAGCTGGAGAGCAGGAGCCAAAACAAAAGAAAAAACAACAAAAAAATGTAATAAATAAATAAATAAAAAATGCTCGCCTGCTCGCAGACTGACGGGTTTTCCTTCTAAGGGCAGTTATTGTGGAGTCCAAAGGCGGAGATAAGCAGCAACTATAAGCCCCGCCCATCGGCACCTCCACACACACACACGCACACACGCACACGCACACACACACCCTCTCACACAAACTCGTTAATCATCTACAAGCTTTATGACAGGTGGAGGGCACTCACTGCTAGTTTCCCTTTTGCCTAATAAGATTCAAGCTTCTGCTGCCTGATCAGGGCCATTAATGATTTTCTCCTCCACTTTGTTGCAGTTTTCTTTCAGAGTCCTCGACTGCAGGGGTTGCAGTCAGTCTCGCGTTTGCTCCACCTGGGTCAGTATCATAACAGTGAGCCGCTTTATCCCAGTGTCATTGGATTCCACATGAAGCGGTGCGGCCGTCTGCACTGACCTCCCTGTCCAAGACTCAGCTGATGAGGTTTCGTGCAGCCTCATCGTTTGGAAGGAAAACACGCTCCAGTCTGGCTGTGATTCCATTCCACAGCCTCTTCACGCCGCAGCAGAAACCTGTTGGAGCACATCCCCTCCCTGGCAGCACTGCTGTTTCTGGGGGGGAAGCCGCTTCCTCCGGCTCGCCGCTGTCAGGACATGCCAGAGGAATGCCCTGCTTTTGTTTACGAGTCGCTGACATCAGATGCAGAGCAGCCCTGACAATCCCATGGGGCCAAAGTTCAGCCGTAACTGGAAGATCATTCACAGAAGAATATCTTAAGTGGCTGCAGCAGCGAAGGGTCTCTAAACGGGGTGCATGGCCTCGATTCTATATCATGAGACCACCAGGAGTCATCTCAAACCCTTACCCAGCTTACATGATCACATACTGAAAAACAAGCAACAGGAAGGAGCTACACTCTTTTAGAGTGAATGTTATGGAACTGCACACACACAGCAGGCTTCTCCTGCAGGAGCTGCTGGACTTGCGCTAATCCTGACGCCATGCAAGCTGAAAAGTTATGAGTCAGGTTCCACAGTATTGTACTGAATACAGACCACGTCATCGCAAAGGTAATCACCGAAGTTAAACTTGATATTTTTCCCAAAAGAATATGAAGAGGTGATCCTGAAGCGTCGAGACGCTGAGAGCATCGCTGATGGAGCTGCAAGAGAATCCAACAGGTTTCTCTTGCCATGCGTTCCGCATGTGGCAAACTCAATTCAGCAATACTCTGTTCCAATGGTGAATAGTTCATGGTTTTCCTGTAATGATGAGTTCTTTTTCCACCATTACCACATTCAGCCGCACAGTCACGAGCTTGATTGACAGCGCTAAGACCCTCCTCCAGGCTCTGATTGGCTGTTTTTGACTAGGTGCGGTACATTTTTTCCAGAAGGCAGTGGTGGCAACTGGAGCAGTTCAGACGCAACATGGTAATTGTTTTAGAAAATATGTAAGAAAACATTTTTTTAATGAGAATTACATACTGGAGCCAAGACAAAAAGCAAACAAGAAAAAAAAAAACGACTCAAGAATCAGTCAAATTCAGTTTTATTATGTTTTCAGTGGAATAACATGAAGTCTACACGAGGGCATTCAGAAACACCACTGACGACAATAAATAGGTGAGACAAGCTGTTGGTTACCTGGGCAACAGGTTCATACACATGCAAAAATGACCAGCGGGCAGGAGATGGCCTCCGTCACAGTCTTCTGAGGCCCCAGAGGCGGAGGTGTAAGAGTACATTGATAGTACCTCCTCTCTCACACACACACACACACACGCACGCACTCACACACACACAGTGGGGATAAAGATTCCAGTCTTCACAGAAAATATATAAACCAAACAATACCATTATTTTTCTTACCAAACTAAATCAGCTGTTCAGTCAGTCGTACCTCCTTTAAATCAACTCCTGTTTATCTAAAACAGCCTGATAGGAGGAGCTCAACATGTTCTTCAGCTTCATTAGAGGGGAAAACCTTCACACTTAGATAACCCTGCACAGTACGCTGCTGAGATGTTGTTATCCGTATGTAAACTAAAACAGGATAGATTTCATTAGTCGATAGCTCAGAGAGAAATATAGCACCTAACTGACAATAATGCAGCTTAATCTGGGGCGTAAAGCAGAACATCTACCCTGTAAGCAACTGAAACTCTGTTATTTTGTTAAGAAGCAGATACACTTAATGCATCCTCCTATTGCCAGCAATATTAGTCGCACAGTCCGAGTCAGCAGAGCAGCAACCTCCAAGCCTCCCGTCCCCGGCGACAAACTGTCCGACATGACTTTGACTTTCCGCTCGCCCTCACACACGTCTCGCCTCACCCAGAAACACAACGCAGAGCACATCCTACCTGTAACCTTCACGTCCCACATGCCGCGCTTCATCCGCATCCCAAACATGTACCAAGTAAAGCTTCAACCGTCATGCGTGACGACCTTTCAAAAGCAGAAAACGTAAGCCCTTTGAATTGTGGCTGGTCCCATAAAACTGGATTTACCTTCAGTTTGTGTCAAATAATCAAACTGGGGACTACACATGCAAAAAAAAGGAAAAAAAAAAAGTCACAAAAATAGATCATAATGTACACATCTCCCTTTCATTATATCCCTTATACTGAGATGTTTGTTATTATTCATATACCTAATAGGAAAACAAAAATGCACACATATTAGAAAGAAGCTGAAAACACCAACGAGCAATCTGGCAGTATCTTTCAGTCTCCAGTTGTCATTCTTCAAAATCTGAACTTCGAAATAATAATGTGACTTTTTCCCAGAGGCCCAGCCTCAGGATGCATAATGCTTCATTTAGCTTCCATTCATCTCCACCTGACCACCTTTAGGTATGAGCAGGCTGATCCGGCCCGTGGTGCTCGCCGCGCTCTTGATCACCTCCATCCATCTGAAAAACAAACATACGAAAGACAAACACAGACATGTTTTATTTATCCTGCTATTGAAGTTGGGAACACAGCGCAAAAGTATTCAGGTCCCGTTTTCACATTTACGGGATCTCTGATGGTTTCGACGACTTAAATTTAAGACTTTTTAAGACCATTATGAATGAAATGGGAGCAATTTTCCACAACAAAAACATAGTGGAAAGGTTTTTTTCTTGTTTCGTAAAGAATGCACCTAGCATCGTACAGTAGCCGTGCTACGGCAAAGACTAATGTCATCTCGCTAATTGCAGATAAATTAACTTACCCATGATAGTTGCTAAAAAGTTAGCTATGTAATTAGCAAGGGTTTATTAGCAGCTATATGGAGGAGGCCTCAACCGTAACTAAGCTGTCTTAGTTACGGTTGGTTAAACTTTCACTGACAGAAAAGTTTAACCAAAAAATAAATAAAATTTACCAAAACATTAAATAGTGCACAACAAAATTTAAGACCAATGGTTAATGTAGTCAAGGCCAACTCACATGTTTTCTAATTAACTTAAGATGCTTTAAGGCCATTATGACTGGAATTTAAAACCTTTTTCACGACAGGAATGTTCAAAGGAAATCTGCATATTTTAAATGTTTGGGCACAGAATGAATGAATGAATTTAAGACATCTGAAGGGCTTCATTCTCGACACATGGATTTAAGGCTATTTGAGGATATGCAGATACCCCAATTTAACTGGGATTTCTTTTCCCCAGAAGTTTTTTTTCCCGGCTTCTTTGTTTTGATTCATGTCATACAATCCTAGCAAAGGGCATTATTGCCGGGGTGGCAACCGCGAATACGTCTGATGCAAGCCAATCGAACCGGGCGACGAACCTCTCGAAGGTGTACTCGCTCTCGGCTCTGAAGAAGTAGACGTGCGACTTGAACTGCAACTTGAAGACGTACTCCTTGTGAATGCTGTCCGACTCGTCGGGGGTGCTGACCGTGTAGCCGAGCAGCGGCAGGCTGGCCAGGGGGAAGTCGTCCTGCGGCAAACATAAAAGCAGTTCTGTTTTTTTTTGTCCGTTTTCATGCTCCAGGAGCAGCGACACGGGAGGACCGGCGGACGTTCGGGCCCACCTGGTGGGTCTTGTAGAAGAACAGGCAGAAGTTGGTGAAGACGACCCAGAGTTTCTGCCAGCCGTTGCTGTTCTTAAACTTCCTCAGCAGGTATCCTGACAGCTGGTTCTAACACACAGAGAAACAGAGGGTTGCTCAGACGCTGGCAGCTGGATTCACGGTAATAATACATGTCTAGTTCTGTGTCACTCAGGGTGATGAAAGGGTTTAACTGCATGCTGTGATTTATAAATGACGAAATGATTTAGGAACATGAGTCGCCATGGTGAAGTTTGCTTCATGCACATGAAGAACTGTTTCTAAATCTCTAATGAGTGAAGTTGGAAAAAAATCTTTTATTTTCTGGAAAATAAACTTAAATTCACATGAACCTTTCCATTTTATAATCTTCTTGTAAAGTCAGGAATTTAGTTATTTCAAATGTGCTAAACTAGAATAAAGGAGATCTGTAAAGATTTCCATAAGAAATAACATTTATTTAAGAAATTTTCATCATCCAGCCTCCAGGGTCTTGAGATGCAAAACCTACAGCTCCCTCCATCATAAGCCGGAACCCTTAATAAAATTTGTATAAAGCAATAGAAATTAACGGTTGCTATGGAGACCTGGTGAGCTCCAATTTGCCAACTTTTGGGTTGTTTTAATTATTGCTCTGACTGTAGATATTGGCATGTCCAGGTGATTAGCTGTTTTCTTTAAGACATTTACTGATTTATGAAAATCTTCTCTATTAGAATAATATGTGCTCTTGTTTGTCCCGTTTAGAAGAATGATAATTTATTGGGACGTTCAGCAGTACCAATAATTGTGGTGGTTTTGTAAAAGAAAAAAAAGAAACAAAATTCTTCTTTTCCAAATTGAATAATAAGTTTTCGACATTTTTGTCTTTACTGCAATAGAAAATAAGTAAGATTTTTACAGAGTTGTTCTAAGATTAATCTTTGGTAGATGTGGCATAATTATATATCATTTATTTTTATTTTAATTGACTTGACACTTTTTGGTGCCAATAGAAATTTTTTTTTCATAGGTTGAGTATTATTACTCACAGAGTTTGCAGGTTGTTCTTTTCTAACTTCCTTTCCATTTTACAGTTGATTTCATGTGATTTTTGCCAGGTTTCTGTCCTATTAAAGCTCCTGGTTCTGGTACCTGATTCATGCGCAGGTAATCAGTGAGAGAGAGGTTCTGGTTTCTGTACCAGCAAACATGCGTGATGGTGTTTGGTCTCTGTCCCTGACCGAGGAGATAGCGCGGAGGAAGCTCCGGCGACACGGCCGGGGAGCCGAAGACTGGAAGTGTGAGAGAGAGAAAGAGAAGAAAAGGGTGCAGAGAAAAGGTTTAGCGTGTTAGTTAAGATAAGGAGGAAATGTGAGCCAGGCAAAGTTCAGATCTGTGGAGTGAAAACTCGTCAGACGATGTTTTCTGGCATGCCATCTAATGAAGGGGAGCAGAAGGCGACGCCTGTTAAGATACAGGGAGAAACCAGGAAGACAGATGGGGAGGGAGGGAACGCTAAAAGAAAAACAATTAAAATGCTTTAAAGAAAAGATGAAAGACTCAGATCCAGACGGAAGTCGCTGCTGTTTCCACAGGTCCGGTGAGGAAGTGTGTGTGAAACGGTGTGTGTTTTAGTGTGTCTGCGTTCCAGGAGGGGGGGGGGCTACCTCCACGGCCAGGCTGTGATCAGACATAGACACACTGGTGTTGCGGTGCCAGCACACATGCATGGTTGTGTTGGCACGGTGATGCGTCTGCTTGTCGAGGGAAGTGCGGGAGGAGTTCATGTCGTCCTCCGACTCCTGCTCCAGAGAAACCTCGTCAGAAGATCCTGAGGAGGAAGAGGAGGAAGGAGGGGAGGAGGGAAGGATAACAGGAAGTTGTGTGGAGGAGAGGGGGATTTGCTTCTGACTTACAAGCGTTTGATTTAATTTCGATTTAATAAACGGACAAAAAAAACAAAAAAAACCCAACAACACCAACAAAAAAAGAAAAACAACCCTATCCAAAAGAGACAAGTGGCTTTCGGTGGGAACGTGGAGGCGGTGAGGTTGCTGGGAAGCCTTACTGTTGGAGTGATCGTTGAGGCCGGTGCTGAGGAAGACGCCAGATTTCTCCTGAGACTTCTTAGCCAGGTCGATGGCCATGTTCAGATCCTCAATCCACTTCCCCATCTCCACCTTAGAGCTGATATCACAAACAAACAAAAACAAACGTCAGGAGATGGCTGTTATGCAAAGCAAAGAGTCTGGGTCAGAGTGCAGAAGAAAGAAAACAAATCAGCTTTCAGTGATGTGCACAAATGCTGACGAGTGAGAAAACTGGATTCACTGAGCCATCATGAGTAAAGAGATTAATTCACAGACAGAGCAGTTGTCTTTAATTGTTTCTTGGGTTCCTGCCAACTTCCTTGTTCCTTGTTGTTCATATCATTTGACAAATCAACTAATCAGTATGTCTTCTCTGGAAAAAGAACAGCACTGGAGCTCAGACTGAGCATTAAAACAGTTATGGTTTCTGTCTGCTTCAGGTTCTGCGAGAGTTTGAGCTAGTTTTACTAAATACTAAAAAAAAAAAAAAAAAAAAAGAAAAGAAAAAATGAATGTAATATCACATAGCAAATTAATAACAGGAACAAGAACAGGAGTCACATTACTGAACTTTAGTTTGAGCTTAAGCAAATATGTCATTGATCCAACGTCCTGTTTTCAAACTGGTCTTATTTTAAATTAAGGCCTTATGCTGAGGGGACTTTTGAAGAAGGTTTTTTTTTTTTTTTTTTTTTCTTTTTACAAGATTCAGGAGAAAATTCAGCAAAGTTAAAGTTTCCTTCCAATGTATTTTCAAACTGAAGTAGCTCTCAGGCTCTTATTGGCTCACCTGGCAGCCACCACGATGGTTCTCTGAGCAGAGTAAATGGTGAAGCAGTGAGGCACCGACCATTCGTTCTCACTTTCCTCGACCTTCACAAAGAAAGAGCATTCACAAAGAAACAGAAGCTCAATGGATTAAGCAGTGACTACCTTCTGTTATTGTGAGGGATTTAGCATGAGTGAAAACAGGAAGTGGGGAAACACACGACAAAGGTCTGACAGTAACCCGGAGCAGCATGATCCATGGTCAGGATGTAATGTTTGTGTATTAAGTTTTTTTTTGTTGGGTTTCCTTCTTTTATTACACCTCAATTTAAATCATAAGAGGAAACACAAAATACACATAAACAACAGCTTTTGTTCTTATTCCTATACAAAATAAAATACTGATTATTAAAACGTTGCAGTGGTTTAGAAACTGTTCATTCATGTGTTCATCTGAATGAACACATGCGTTACCTTTTCCCCATCATTTTGTGAGTTGACGTAACCATTTGTGCATTTACTCTCCAAATGAACCCATAAACAGTAACCCATAAACAGTAAACAGTAGTAAACAGGTTATAAGCAATGATGTCGTTTCAAACAGATAAAAGGATCAATGAAGTGACTGAATAGAAAACAAAAATCTAAACTGCCCAGGTTACAGATGCACATAAACACAAAAACAGGAAGATGAGGATCACTGCCGTTAGCAATCCCCACACAATGCAACTTTCACTTGTTTTAAAGGGCCAGTAAAGTGTATTTTTTATAGTGTTGTTTTATAGCACAATTGCGTAACAATGTTGCCTTCATAATTTTACTTTGTAATTTAGCACTTTGAATTTGGAGCTCTGTCTCTTAAAAAAATAAAATAAAATCTTTCAATTCTTAAACTCCGCCTTTAGGAAGTCAACACAACATGGCTCCTCTATTAACACATTAACATTTTTACCAGTGTTACTCTGAGAAGTAGCTCAGCAGACACACCGTTCCATCGGGTGTTTGCTAATTGCTGCTGGCTAGTCTGAGGGAGCTGAGTGGGGGAGTTGTGTGGGAGGGCTGCCCCGTGAGGCAGAAACTCAGCTTAAAAACCGCGGCGCCAGACATTTCGCACAGCTGTATGGTTGCTGTTACGACTGGGTCGGAGACCATGCAGTGGTTCAGGTGCAGAAAACAAATATTTATGAACAAAAACTACAATGGATCGTGAAAGTCAGTGTCAGTGGTGTCATGCAAATGCTTGGATGTGTTGTATGAGTGCACATGAGGCGCAAAAACAAAGACAAACTCAAATGGGGAGCTGAGGCCTGACAGCATAGCACCACGAGCGACAAGAGGCAGAGTGGACACCGAAGGTGGAGACGGCCAGGTTTAAATATTCTATGCTCCAAATGAACAGAGCAGCAGCGTCTGTAAAGGATTTCTCAAACATGCACGAAATAATCTTGGCAACACTCCAGGCATGATGAGGGAATAGCATTATATGATGTAAAGCACAGAAACGTTCCCTTTGCATAATACTTTAAGTTGATGCATAAACTTAAAAGAATTTGATATTGGTGTGTCTGCAGCAATCTGCTAAATATGCTTTTTATTGAGTCTACATGGGGGAAGCAGGGCTGGTCTGGGCGTCTATGCTGGCAGAGCTCACTTACCGGTGCATCCAGCACTATGAGCTGCAGCCAGGAGAGAAACAGAAACATGCAGAGTTAGGAAACCCGCACTCCCCCCGTTTTGGAGGTCTGTCCTAAAACCCTAGTGCGAACTGAAACGCCATCAGGAGACGTCCTCCGCAGACTGGCGCTTGTGCGTGTGTGTGTGTGCATTGAGGTAAAGGCAGAAAAAGTTGAGAGTTTTGTTTCCCAGACTCACAATCATGCCGTGAAGTGGCAGCTGTCCATGCACTTTGAACTGATTGGTTGCCGTGACACCTTTGCTGGTGTAGAGGAGCATGTCTGAGAACTGACAAGAAAATACCCGAGCATTAACAGCTGATTGCCGGCTTGTTTAGCAAGCTGAAGGAGGGAGTCCGTTCTGGACCCACCAGGAAGAACATTCTCTGCTGCAGTCCCTTCTTGGTGAGTTTGTACAGACAGCCCTCTCGGATGAACTCCTGCAAACAGAGAGGCAAACGGAGGACATCTTCGTTTCTGTTGGTGTCTGTGCTCCCCCTGGCATCTGCTCGGCGTCGGTGCACTCACCCGGCCCGGCGCCGTTAAGTTCTCGATCCCGATCAGGTCTCTCTGCAGCTCCGTCAGCTTCTGGAAGTTCTCCAGCCGGATGAGGCTGCTCTGGAGCTGGGTGGCTATCTCTGCTACTTCCTTCAACGCTTCTGCAAGGGAAGAGAGAGAATATCAAAACATGTCACGCTCTGCACCACCGAGGAGTTACGATTACGTTTCACAGACAGAGTTTCGGACGGTGCCTCCAAACACGATACTCATGAAATTAAACTTGACAAAGGTTTTTTTGTCTGTTTTTTTTTTAGGACTGTTTAAAAATCAACTCCCGTGTGGTCTGAGACTGTGGAGAAGAAAGCTTCACACTGTCAGAAAAACAAGAGGTAGAAAAGGAGTCTTTGTGCAAATACACACCAAAGTTCACTCTGCCTTTTTGAATTGATTCTCCTTAGAGCTTCCAGTAACTTATGCACTTATGTACTTCCTTATGTACTAATGTATTTCCTTTTCTTTGAATCCAATGTTAAGAAAATACTTGTTCTTAACAAATATCACTGAAGTCAAAGTTGTGCTGCTTTCCCCCAGTTTGGACACTTTATCCCTTTTTTTTTTTCTCCCATTGATGTTGCGGTTTGTTTGCTCGTTAAATTTGTTTGCTCTGTACAAAAACTAAAAAACAAACAAATAAATGAGAAAAAAAAAAAGACTGAACAGTTTTTAAGAAGTAACTTTTACACTTAAACAGTTTATTGAACTTATTTTATGGGAACTGGAGAAGGTACTAGTAATGTAAAAAAAAAAAAATAATAAAAATATATATATATAGAAAAATCATGTTTTATGAAATTGGAAAGTCTCTTCAGTGTCTTGCGGCTTTTTGTCGAAAAGAGCCGGATTAGCTGTACTTGCTTTCAAACCACAGCCCCTTGTTCACTGGATCCGTGGTCTACAGGGTGATGAGATGTGGAACATTCACCTTTACAGTCTTCATAATCGCGGTGAGCAGGAGAGTAGTGCTTGCAGAGCCTCTCCAGGATGAGCTTGTAGTGCATGAGGCGCTGGATGGGTTTGAGCAGGAACGTGTTCAGCGGCAGGTAGCACACCTTCTGCAGCTCAAACTCTTTGTAGACCGTCTCCAGCTTCTTTATCCTCTTGGAGGCTTTCTCTAGCTCCGTCAGCACCTCGTCATGCTTCTGCAGGAAGCTGGTGAATTCCTTCGGGCAGAATCGTTAATGGAACAATGTGCTTGATAATCATCGGCTGGACCGGAGTCGGAACTTAAAAAGCTAAAGGCATCTGTACCTTAAGAGCACACATGTTCTTCAGCATCACGTCACCGATCCTCTGGTAGTCACCTTTGACGTGAGCGTTCGACCGCCCCTCCCTGTCCAAACAAAGGGAGGTTTGATTGTCATCACCATGTCGACGGGCAGGAGTCGCCGACGAACTGCGGAAACGGAGCGATGGAGACGTACCAGAGAGCCAGCCTCTGGTCTAACTCCTTCAGGAATCCTCGGTGGAACTCGTAGATGGGGTCGATGTTGGAGAAGAGCAGCGTCATGAGCCCCTCGGGCATGGCGTTTTCTTTTATCACTGCGCTACGGAACCACTGCGACAAACAACCCGCTATTACACAGAAGACACTGAAGATATGCAACATTTATTTAAGAAAAATAAATCACTAAAAATGTTGACCAATTCAAATTGAAGAACAACACACCAGCTGCTGAGCGTGGTGGTGGCAGCATACTTCTGTTGAGTTAGCTGCCAGTCGTGCTAACGCTTTGCACAAAGAGGGCAGAATATCGAAAGAAAGAGGAATCCTTTCAAATCCTTAAACTCTACTTCACAGGACAATAATCCCAAACACAAATCAGAATCATTTCTGTTCTGATATGAAAAGCTGTTGAATATATTTCCAACACCTTGTTGATAGAAACAGAAACTTTGTGATTTAGCCAAATTAGTGTGTGTGTGTATTATGTGCTAATTTGGATGAAAAAACAACAGATTTGAATTTGTGGACCCAATTCTTGTTTCTAAAACTGACAGAAGTTATTTGTTGTGTTATCATTTCATCCTGAATAAAGAAAAGACCAAATATTTACTTAGCAGTCCATCGTGATAATGACATTCATACCAATACTGAACGAATGTAAAACTTTAACTGCAACAAAACAAAATTGTCCTTTTTTGTTCTCCAACTCACCACGGTGATGACCTCCAGGTCTTTCAAGTATGTTCGCTCTGTGGTCAGAATCTCTTTGGCAATGAAGTAGGCCTTGTCGGTGGGATATCGCTGGAGGAAGAAACAGCGTTTCATTGTAAAAAGACAACAAACAAAACTGATCCCAAGGAAGGAAGTGCAAAGAATAAGTCAAATTCTCTAACGACAACATGCCTTCCTTTAATTAAAAACCTGGGGAATACTGTGCCTTGCAAGAGTATTGATGCAGAGAAGGGAACTTAATCTTTTTGGCTTGCATGTAAAATACCGAATGCACCGACCACGGGGTTAAACACGGTATTGGCAGAATCATGCTGAGGGCAGACAGAGTGATACTGTAAGAACACCTGTTCTGTGTAACAACTCTAAACATACAGGCATTGCTACAATGGAATAGTTTAGATCAAACACATCCATGTGTTAAAGTAGCCTAGTCAAAGTCCAGATTTAGAATCAACAGGACAATGTTGACTCATGAATATAGTTAGAATATCCAATCTGACTCTGGTTGGGCTGCTTAATAAAAAAAAAAAATTGACAGAGATGCATTCCTAACGTCTTGCAGCTGCAACCCTTAACGAACCATCGACTCATACAAGTGCACACCACACTTTTGAGATTTTTATTTGTTAAAAAAGTAAAGCCATGTTTTAAATTCTTTCAGTTCTTGATTATTTAAATCTTTAAGAAGGGTCCTTTGAATATGTGACACTGGTTCTGCCATGAGAGAGGTTTGACTGTTAGCTCCGCCCACCAGGTCATGGATGGATGTTTGTAGTTACCAACATTCACCCCACTGTGGCCAACTCAGCGACTTTCTTTCTATATTTAGCAAAATTACAGACAAAAAAAAAAAAAAAAAAAAAAAAAAGTCAGTATTGCCCAAAATTGGAATTGGTAGGTGAGGCTCTGCAGCCAGAGCATCGTTACTACAGCACTTTGTAAAATGTCTGTTGTATATCTTTACATGATGGTGTCCAAAGATATTAATTAAATTGCAGGGGTGGGGGGGAAGAAAAAAAAAAAAAAAAAAAAAAAAAATCTCACACAATCCCATATAGACAAAAGAAAATATATTTTTTTATTTGAATACTTTTACAGGGCACTGTATGTGAATCGGCTTTAAATATTTGAACTTTTGAGGCAGGTGGGGGGCGGGGGGTTTGGAAGGGTGACATGCAAGCAGTGTACCTTCCTCCTGCCCTCCTCCTCCTCCTCTAGCCTGGCAGTGCTGCCCACCTCACTTAGGATGGGGCTCTGCAGCGGAGACGGGGCCTGGCTGGGGGGCAGGCTGAGGGTCGACATCTGGAAGGAAGGCGAAAGGCTGAGGGGACCCTTGGAGGTGAGGGGCGAGAGCTGAGGATTGTCCATTACTGAATCTATGAACGGAAGAGGGAGAGTCAAATTAAAAAAAGGCAAAACCCCCCAAAAAAGGGTAGTTTGATTTTTCAGGTGTGCCAGGTGATGGGAACGTGGAGAGAAAGGCACAAACATGACCATCTTAAGTGGTGAGGGTTCTTAATCTGTGCATACAGAGAAACTGATCCCATATATTAGACTGTATTTTGTCACATCAGCAACACTAAACCCGGTTCCCTCTTTCTTTTGTTTCTGTGAAAACACAGCTGAACATTACAAACAAATCGCAAGTCTAATCTCACATACAAACACTGGCAGCGCATGAAAGAATAGCTGCGAATCAGACTGCAGTAAGTATGGGTTCCCACACTTTTTAAATCCTGGTCATAAGTTTTCCAAATCCCCCTAAAACAAAAAGAAAGAAGACTGAACGAAAAACAAGCCTTCCTCCTTCCACTGTTTGCTTCTCTACACAAAACCCGACCCATCCCACTCTAAGAACGGAGTCAGCACAGCTGCTCTTCCACTTATAAAATGCAGGGGTGGAGGGAAGATTGACGAGAGAGAGGGGAAAAAAACAAAACAAAAAAAAAAAAAACACAAAACAAAAAAAACAAAACCACGGGATTCGCTATTTGACCCGGAAATAATTGCCCGGGTGAAAATGATCAGGAATGTGGCTTCTCTGCAGGGCAAATAGGTTGTTTATGGTGGATGTGGAGCAGCCCACAGGGACCGACCCAGAGAGGAGGGGGAGGACAACGCATATCTGACTCGTCAGAAAGAGAGACGGGGGGGGTTGGTGTGGAATGACTTGGCATGAAGCCTGCCCAAACAACAAGCGCACACACACAGCTGGAATTAGGCTGAGGAATCTTGTGTACAACCCAACCCCCCCCCCCCCCCCCCCCCCGCCCAACCGCATGTTGTTTGCTGTATAAAAAAAAAAAAAAAAAAACAAAACAAAAAAAAAAAAAACAGAAAAACTACTGTTTGTATATGTTTGTTGAGGGATTATAAAGTGTTCTTTTTCAGGAAATAAAATACGGACTTTGTTCAGGAGTGGGACGGCCCAAAAAAAAAAAACTCAGGATATTTCTGTGAGAAACGACAGGATCATCAGTTTTGTCTTGCATTGTTCGAACACAATCAGCAACGAAGCAAGTTCGGTCTCCAAATTGAGGTAAGTCATTTCTCCATGACCCCGATGACTAAACTCTAAATGCCTAAAACTGCAAACAAATGAGAGGCAGAAATCCCTGCTGTGACTTCAGTCCGATTTGCAAAAAGAAGAATTTTAAGTCTGACATTCATGGTACCCAAAAGTGATTCCTTTATTCTTGAGAATAAGACATACAAACATTAAGTACATGTTGATGATGACTAAGCTTAAATACACACAGGATTAGGTGATTATTACTTGGTGGCTAAGCGTAGTTAGCTGGTTATTACCATCAGCTCAGTGTAAAATTGGGTTAAAGTAGGGAAAAAATATCATATTATGGCAAAAATAGTGAATGGAAAAAAAAAAAAAAAAAAACACCCAAAAAAGACAAACCCCTTCATCATGTCAGAACAAAATTAAGTAAAAAAAAAAAAAAAAAAAGATCTGGAGCTGAGCACATGTTTAACTGCAGAGGTTGGAAATGCCGTACAACAAAATGACAATGAGAACAGATGAGCAATTAGAGGTTTGAATTAAAGAAACCATCTTAAGCTTTGGATCCCGTTTAGCACATCGTGATTGGTTGGAATTACTTCACAAGGAAGAAATCATACACCTGAGTTAAAGACACACTGCGTGGAAGTGCTTTAAGGCACCGTGGTGCGAGGGCTGCAGAAAGGGAGGCTCAGAAAGACTTGACTTCCATGTAAGTCACTATGGAAGAACATCAGTTTTGCAATCAAGTCTTTCTGATTTGAACTGTGCAAAACAGATTCCTACGCCAATACAAAATGAAAGACAGATTTGCCTTTGTTGCTGGATTAGAGTCCAGAAGACTGGTAAGAGAAACGTGCACATGTTGCTCCTTTAGTGGTTGAAAACCTTTGCTTGCATACCTGTGCTTCAAATGTTTCTAGAAAGAGTAACACATATGTCCAGTTAATGTGCAAAACACTGCTTCCTGTCAATAACCTGAATATTTAGTTGTTAAATTGTGAATAACATGATTTATTAAATATGGTAAAGCACCCTTGAAGCTAGAGGTTAAAGAGAAATGTTTTTTGTTTTAGCAACTTTGTTCTAAAAATACAGGACTAATGTACCAAAAGGGGTTTACTTAAACTTTCTACATTATCAAAAATCTTAATATCACATCTTCTTCATTCTAGCTTTTATTATTTATGTAGCAAAATACTATTAATAGTTCTAAAATGATACATTCATCTTGTATAAAGTGGTATTAGCATTTTACGTTATGGCTCAACAGCACAAGGTTTACATTCTATTATTTATCTGAACATGAAGCTCTGGTTAATCATGATGCTGCTGAGAAAGAACACGGCAGGTGTAAACACCATTTCAGCCAGCAGGGGTCAGTAATGCACAGAAGTGAAACTAAAAACACTGTGGCATGCCTTGCCTTGTTTATTTAAATAAAGGAGGCACTTTAAAAAGATTTCCATAAATCACAAAAGATATCACTTTTACCCTGAGTCTAGATGCTCAGTTGCAGGTAACGGATAAAAAAAAAAGGGCTATCGAAGGAAGTAGTTATTTTAAAGCTCATAGAAGAACCCAGCAAAATGGTTTATTACAAGAAAAGCTGATTTCTTTTTGTTGATTGTAATTACACAAAATTAATGTAAAGTTCTGCAAATTTATGCCAGCTAATGGAATGAAAGTTTGAATGGAAAGTAGTTTTCAAAGACTGTGTTCAGCAAATGACGCGGAGCTATTAGTAAGCTAATTCTGCTTTATTGCTATTTTTTTGTATGTAAAAAAAAAAAAAAAGTGTAAAAAAATATTTTAAAAAGTAACAATGTAAGGTGGCAGACTAGACTCACTATTTTTTCTTGTAAATAGATCACATAATGTAGCCTGAAGCAAAAAACACTCAAAAAGAGTAATTTTGTTAAAAAATGCCATGAATGGCTTCCTCTGGGAAAATAAACTGGTCCATCCTCTTCTGTTTACATTGATTTACTTCTAAAAAAAACAAAAAAAAAAAAAAAAGGTGATCTAGATGTTACTCTTTATATTACTCTTATAAGCAAAAACCTTCTCCTGTAACTGCGCCGCAACAGTTTAAAGGAGTAAGTGCTGTAAGGATTTACATTTTAATCTGTGGGGATCCAGAGGGGTCTGCTAGTCCCAGGGACTGCAGGTTGTGGCATTGGAGCAGGAAGCCCTCTATCCCACTACTTCCTGTTAGAGGGTTGCTATAAAACAGGTCCTGCTCAGGGGGCAGGTTGCCGTCGGAGCCCCAGTCGGAGTCCGAGTCGGAGCTGCCGTTCCCAGATCCCTCGGTGGCGGTGGGGGGGTAGCTGAGCTGCTCGAGCTGCTCCACCAGGTCACTGAACTGCATGGCGGAGCTGCTCTCAGAGCGGACCGAGTACGCCGGGAAGTTGACCATTGAACTGGCCTCTGACTGGATGCCAGAGCCCGGCAGGCGCAGCGAGGAGGAGTCTGTGACCCCGTACCCCACCGACATGGACTCCCCGGCAGAGCTGAGCCCCAGGTTGTCCAGGGAGCTACACTCGGAGCGGTTGTTTGCCAATGAGCTGGTCTCGGAATGCCCCACGAGGCTGTCTGGAAATGTGTGGACATTCCCATTCAAGTCCTCGATTCCAACACTAAAAAGGCGATTTTTGCTGATGTCAGACCCCTCTGTAAAATCTAACCGATCTACTTTATTCTCGTCAAGCCCAAAGGAGTAGGCCTCTGCCCCGCCTCCGTAGAAAGAGATTTCGGTGGGATCATCATCAATGAACTCCTCTGACACCTGCAGAGGTGAGCCGGGCATCGAGAACATGGCATTCTGCTTCGTCCTCAACAGTTCTGCCTCGAAGGCCTCAGGTGTAAGAGGCCCCTTCAGTTTCCCCCTCCCCCCTTCGAGCGAGCATCCCGTTCCCCGTCTCCTGCCTTGCTCACTATTCTCATTGTCGTTTCTGGAGAGCAGAGATAGGGATGTGCTGCCGTCTAAACACACAAACACGGGGCTGCAGTGTCCTGCTGCCTGGTTGCTAGGGGCACCTTGAAGCGAGAAGTGTGATGGGAGAACGGCCTTGACGGAGTCTTCCTTCGGAGGGCTGGGGGGTCTGGCTGCTCCCACCGGAGACTGCAGCGGCTGTTGCGCTGCTGGAGATGGGCTGAGTGCAGAGAAAGGTTGGAGCTGAGGATGTATCTCAGTTCGTGGAAAGATCCGGGTCATGTGTGCAGGGAGGAAGGACTCGGCGGTGGAGGAAAGGGCGCAAGGGGCCCGGGGACTGTCACTGAACGACAAGGTCTGGAAACAAAGGCAGAACAAACGGACAAGACCAGGGCCAAAGAACATGCAGAATGAAGGCCACAAAAGAAAGAAAAAATAAATATTTTGATTAGTTTATCCATTCTGGCACAAATGATGGTTGTTTCTAGCTGCGTTTCCATTAATGGTAAAGTTGCGCAAATTAAAATGACAAAAATTTGCAACCACAATTCCCCAAAACGCTGCACACATAGCCGCTCCCTGGCATAGGGGGTTGTTACTCCAATGCCTCCAATCAGAGGAAACGCCGACGTTTCCTCTGATTGGCTGATAGATGATGAGCATTAGCGTTATGGCTGAATTATGATTATTTCTCATGCAACTCTTTACATTTGTCGCTGCCATCATGATTTTGAATGACTTATTGAGTGAAGAAGCTTATTTATGTGTGATTTTAAATCGATTTTTTTTTACATTTGCATAATATAGACAGAGATTTGCGCACATTTGTAATGGAAACACAGCTATTGCCACATGTTTTTTCTAGTTGTTTTGTTTACCTGTTTTGGCATGTCAGAGGTAAAGGAGCGAGCAGACATTCTTACTTTGCTGTTCTTCCTAAACAAAAACAGACATCACTGTCAGAATCATTCATTGTTACTCATATGGAAAACAAATTATATGACTGACGGTGTCCAGTTTGGGTCAGATGTTTACACACATCACAGGCACGAACACCACCAAGTTTGGGATTTTATTGATTTAGTTTACTCAAACTTTGGTGTCAAAACTTTTTCCCCTATGAGCAAAAAATTCCCACGTAGTTGCACTTAATTCATTTTTGGTTATTTTGATTTTATTGGTCAACAAAACAAAACTTTCAATATTTTAATGAAACAAATTTGCATAAATTTATCTGGGAATCATGTGAAACATAAAACAAAAACATTATTACCCTTTGGTCAGCAAAAATAACAGAATGCACAATGCCATCACTTCATAGAAAGTTCTTGCTGTATTTGCAGAATGGTCTGAGTAAAGGTTGCTGGTTGAAAAATGCATAAAAATGTGTCAGTCTCAATCAAATTCCTGCACCAGTGGCCAAATTTGTGCCATTCTTGAATATGGCCAGCACTTAGGATGCACATGGTCAAAGTTATGCAAACACTGCCATTAATGTTTGGTAAATGTGCTTTATCAAGCGGTGCCTTGAGCACACGCTTTTTCTAGTCATTGCAGCAAAATGCGGCTGTCACCATAATGCTTTAAAATTTGTATGTTCGAAAGCCTCTCTTTGGTTACTCCAAACATTCTTCTTCTTGTGTCCAAACAGACCAAATTGCACCGCATCTGACCATGAGCTTTTCTCTAAATGTGCATTTGGCTGAAAATTTCAGCGAAGGCTATATAGTTGTTGCACATCAAAAACTGGTTTTAGAATGGATAAAGGGAATGAGCATAAACCTTCTGGAATACCCCTCACAAAGCCACAACCTCAATCCAGTTGAACATTTATGGACTTTACCTCAACGCTCAGCCTGTCCCAGAAAACCGACCGGGTTTAACGTTCCACCAATTCTGCCAAGAACAGTGGTCAAATATCCTGCCATAAGTGTGCCAAAACCTTGTTGTCAGCTTAAAAAAAAGCATGTGGTTAAAGTACAACTTACTATGGGATATTTAGCCAAATAGTTGCCAGGGTATTTGACCCCCTGTATGTACATTTTTTATAAGTGCTGCTGCTCTCTTGGCCAAGATTTCTTTGGAATCTCAATGGGTTTTTTTATCCATTTAAAATAACCGTTATAAATAAATAATCCTCACCCCGAAAAATGAACAACAATTGATTATTTGTGGATATCTTGAAACTTTTAAAACATCATTGAAGTAAAATAAGCCATCAAATGACCCAAATTACTGAAGTTTGTGCCCATGATGAATGTATGTAAACTTGTCACCTTTACTGCACATTTACTTCTATTCAGACAAACACACCTCTGATAAGGGGTTCTCTTTGCGCCGTTCTCCCGAACGTACTCCACAAGCTGTTTCTGGGTCCTTCCACTGACGGAGAGAATTTTAGATTAAAGACTAAATCCAAAGCAATAACATGATAAAATGCTTAACTGTACAGCAAAGGTCAAAAGTCCGAATGAACTGAGTTCCTACCTGTATCTGAAGGAGGAACCTCGTGTGAAGAGGATTGCTTTGGTTTTGGGTTCCGGTTGATCAAACAAACGGAAGAACGAATGGTACTCCACACAGATCTTCCAGAAGTTTTTACACTGGTCACGACTGGCCATCATAAACTCAAGAATGTCTTGATGTGGCCCCTGAAATAAAGATAAAATTAAAAACACTGACCTCATCACGTTTACAATGAATGTGAAATCTGAGATTAAATTGAAGTCTGTGAAAGCTTACATGGACTTCTGGGTGGAGTTTTATGAGGAACCGTTTTCTCTTAAAGCTCAGTTTGCGAATCTTGGACCAGTTGAAGGTGTTTATTTTCGTGTTGCCCTAGGTTACAAAATAACGCCAGAGAAGATCAACAGAAAAGTAAACCAAATGATGACAGAATGAAGTCATGGTGGCTGCGATCAAAGCAGTAATCACCTGAAAGACCTGAAGGCCCATATGAGCAACAGTCAGATTGATCTTGGTGCCTTCTCGGTCAGCTGCTGGGTGAAAGCGGACACCGTACATTTCCAGTTTACGAGCAATCTCCAGAATCTGGAAATCTGATTCAGCAGGAGTCTGGCCACTGGTTAAAAAGGAAAGAAAAAAAAAAAAGTACATAAACAAAAAATTTCATGGCACGTTCCCTTCGTACAGGATAATAGTGAGTTGTGGTATGTGGAGTCCCTCTAGGATCAATTCTAAGAGCCTTTTTTTTTTATTTAATTAAATTAAACAACAAGATGTCACAAAAATCTATCCACATAATTTCATTTGTGGTCGAAAATACTTCAACTCTGTTTAAAACTCTGCTTCTACCAATTTTGAGTTAGTTAAAATTCTAGCAATATTTGCAATAAATATAATACAAAGTAAACATTGCCAAACGAACTATACTGATCACTCTTAATGATTTCTTCTAATTTAACCACATAATTCCAAAAATAAAACACGTCATGATTTGTAGATGTCTTCAAGCCTTACAAATTTAACAGGCACATATAAAAGCAAGTGATTACAAACAAACAGCGTGTTAGAAACATATCCATCCCATCATTACTCCATTCTAATTTTGTTCATCCTTTAAGCATGAAATCTCCTTAGAGCCCTCTCCTGCCCCACTGGCCTTACGGCTAATAGACTAACCGGAGCAACGGATTAAAGCAGGGAACTCTCTGCTAGCGCTACCACTCTGGCAACCAAGGAGAGAGATTAGCAAAAGTCTTTAGAGAACCTTTAAGTCTTTAGGGCTTTTTTTCAACCTGGGTGTTGGAAAAAAAAGCCTCTGTTGGCTATGAGATAGCATTGTGCTCCTTTAGAGACTGGCTGTGGGAAAGTGCTGTAAACGGTTTCTGCTAAACTCTAAACCGACAGACATGACTGAAGAGGACTTGTGTCTGCGTATGAAGAACCCACAGTCACGGTTTTCACCAAGCATAAACTGCATAGAACCAATGGGGCATCATTTACCACTTCTTAAAACTTCAACATGAAACAACATGTGTGGGATAAGGACCGAAAAGTCAGAGTTTAGTTTCTGTAAATCATAATTAGATAACAGAATGAGCTCAAAATAGCAACATGACTGCCTCCCATTAAGGCTAAGAATAGGAGGGGCAAAGCAAGCAGTGGCAGGTCAGCTAAGGCTTCACTTTTAAATAACGCTAAGCTACCGTTCTTTAAAGTATTATAGTTGAACCTTTGAAAAAAGAAAATGTTCACAGACAGGTGATAGTTAGCAAAACTATGAAGGTTGGGGAACAAAAAGCCTGCT
The DNA here is from genome assembly GCA_010277015.1 of Poeciliopsis turrubarensis. Classification (NCBI taxonomy): domain Eukaryota; kingdom Metazoa; phylum Chordata; class Actinopteri; order Cyprinodontiformes; family Poeciliidae; genus Poeciliopsis; species Poeciliopsis turrubarensis. The sequence goes on from VMRN01000035.1 coordinate 4,029,142, forward strand.
GTTCACTTTTCAGCAGACATGCAGCACATGTCTGCTGAAATGGGTGCCAGAGCCAATTCTTGTTCTAGTTAAACTGAGGAATTGGCTGAATAATGGTTTGGTTTTACACAGCCAGGCGGTGACTACAGATCCTGCCCCCCAAAAGGAGGATCGTTTGTAGAAATGTTCAATAACCACACAGTGACTTGCAAAGTTAATATTCCTTGAGTTTTTTAAATGTTATCAACCACCAACTTCACTCTATTTTGGGAATGCTTTATGTGACACACAAACTCAAAGTGCTGCTTTGGTAAAAGGTCTTGGGAAGCGAAAGGAAAATTAAGCAAGCTTTGAAAAACCTGCTCATCTAAAAATCTGAAAAGTGAGGCATGCAAACTTTTTTATTCTGAGAGCAGATAAAATGCCTTTCCCTTGTACTGCCTTGAGAACATTGTTATTGAATCCAAGTATAAATGCAACTTTTTGTTTGAAGGCCTTGGAGGCTTGATGGAGAACATTACTGAACAAACAGCATCACAAAGACCAAAGAACTCATTAGACAGGTCAGAAGAAAAAAAATCAGGAATGTGTTAAGAAATAAGAATTCAGGCTTCAAATATCTCATGAACCACTGTTTGGTTAGTCATCTTAAATCATAAAGAGTATGGCACAACTGCAGACCAATCAAGAGTTGCTTGATGTAAGCCTTTGACAAAATAAGGAATAGCAGCTGAGAGCCCAGACCCTTTATATGGAGCAAATAGGAGAAATACAAGGGCTGCTTTTTACCAGTCTAACACAGAAATGCCTTAAAAGTTACTTGAAGGTTCGTGTACAGACACCAAATCCAATCTGACGGATTGGCTATTCTTCATAAATTTCAGTTTCTAGATATGCATTTCAGATTTTTGTTTGTGAAACATTGACTGTTCAGTGGGAATGTCTTGAAAATATATTACTTTACGTTATTCATTTTGTCAATTCTGCTTTGTTGTCTGGTTTTGTTCTTGTGATGGATCTGATGATTATGCATTACTCTGTCTTGTTCAAGCACATAAAATGAGAACAAAATGCAAAGTGTTGTGGTTGCAGCAGGATGAAATGTAAAAAGGTTTAAGGCATATGCATATTTTTATGAGACACTAGACATGAAGCTGATCTTTTTCCGGCTGCTAAATTTGAACACAATCTTTAGAATGTGATACTTTGTGAACAGTCTTAGATGAGGACATATCTGAGAATACTCCAGCTGATGTTTCATCTTCATGGGAGTTCTTTTTTTAATCTTGGCAAAAGTTGTTTGTCTCAATATTCGCTACACTTAAAACAATAGCTCCTCAACATTACCCCAGTAGGTGAATACTGAATAAAAGCCACACCATTACTGTCAGGAGAAAGATCAAGCTGTCAGGAGCAATGCTTTAAATAGAGATTCAAATTATATTAAAATCATGAGGTGAAGGTAAATTACATTAAGTCTTGCTAGCAGTAAAAAAGCAGAGCAACAGCCCAGACATGGCTACTACCACTAACCCTGTAGAGTAAAGACCAAAACCTGACAATATTATTATTTTAAGTGGTTCCAGGGATTTGTGGCTGATTTGGGTTAGATTCAAATATTTTAAGAGATTTTTGGCTTCAGATCAGATACAAAGGAACAGGGTCTGAAACTTACAGGTGCCTGCGGTGGAACTCCATGATTCTCTCTTGCACTTTGTCTTGATAAGGCAATAGTTTGTTTGCTCTCAGGAACTCCCTGTCTGCAGCGTCATCATGGTCTCCGATCTCCGCTGTCGGTTTACACAAGAGAAAACATCAGATTTTGTCTGCATAATTGGAGGAAACGTAAAGTCTCTTCGGAACAGAATTATATAAAGGCCACATGAGATTATTGTCATTTTACAATGTGCAAGTCCCTCATCTCCGTTTTGAAATTCAGCGATCATTACGAGGCAGTAATTGAGTATTGCTTTTGGTTTTTGACGTGAAGGCAGTAGAATTACACATACACTGAACAATGTGTGAGGCCAGCAGCGCTCCAGTATTTTCTGTACAGATCAACCTGCCCTCCATCAGATCCCTCTTCATCTGCAGGGAGAATAAATACCTGTGGGAGGAAATGAGAGCCCAACATTACTCACAATACTCAGATTTGAAATACTTTTTAACTCAATTGAGAAGATGCTACAAAATGAGACGCACATCTCTCAAAGGATAAGAAAACATCGATACATTTTCGAAATCATTAATTGCTTTCAGTATTCGTAAAATAATGAACATTTTACTTTTAAAAATGGCACCTTTCTCAATAAGGAATGAAATCAAACCACTCCTTCAATTGCTGACCAGCTTTTTGCATGTTTTCTTTACTACTTCGATTATCTTTTGTGGAATTTTTAAAGTGAAGATTTTCTATCAGATTCAAGTCAGGCCTCTGACTGGGCCACTCCACAATAACACCACCACTTCCTGTCAGAATAAAACTGTCAGGAAAGCTAAATCAAAATATTTTAAACCTAAGTGATGTAACTATTTGGCAGCACAAGCATAATAAAAATGTAATTTATTTCTCTGATTATTGAGAGATTTTTGAAAAGAAAACCAAGACCCTTAAAGATTGTGAAACTTCTTCCATGAAGACCAGAGCCAAAACAAATACCCAGATAAAATTTCACTTCACTGACCTGGTGTACTCTTCCTGCAGTTGACCCGGGTCAGGGGGAAAGAACTTCACAGAAAGTCGGAACAGCGTATTCGCTGGTCCTGGAAAGCAATAATAGAAATATTGAAATTCCTCTCTCTATCAGGTGGATTTACAGCCAGTTTGATGCTACTTACTTCTGACTTGTCTTGCAATGGGCTTTGTCGGTTCTAGCCATACCTAGAGGGAGACAAAGTTTTATCTTTTCAGCATTTCAAGCTCCAAGTTTGACCAATTATTACAACAAAACTCAATGCAGGTCTTCTAGTATGAAGTGACAGCTCTATAAGCAATCGGCTGCTTTTCATGGGACAGAATTTACAGTTCCAAGTAAAAAAAAAAAAAAATAAAACAACAAGTTCCCCCCCCAACCCCCCTCATTTCTGCCTCATTGTAGCTCAGCTCCTCTGTTAAAACTGTGGCTGATTGATGAAGGAATGCGCAACAAGAAACCAGCATTGAGAAACATTTCTACTCAGAAAGAACTGTTGTAATCCGTTTATGTACACATTTCTGCATCTGTCATTGATCTAAATATATTGGAGCCCGACTTCAGGCAGTAAATCAGTTAACCAAACCCCTTTCTAACAAGCCAATGAATATTATGTCATTGTTTATCATCCAAATGAAGTAAAATCAATAGAAAAATTAGACCAGTTCATGCAGACTTTAACTGTGAAAGTCTTTGAGCACAATTTTAAAAGAAGATACTGTTTGAGATATATGGCCAGTGAATCCATTAGAGACAAGCAGTATTGTTTCAGAATGTCATTTATGGTTTGGATCGTGGCCCCGATGTTGGTTTATAAAAACTCCAAGGTGGTATTACATTCCAGTCGTATTTCTGGAAAGATAAAAACAGCAGAAATTCTGACGGGCAAGTCGAGCCAGACAAGTTATGCCTCATTTCTACCAAGTAGTACGGCATGTGTCCGAACTCCAGTTTATGGTCCAGCATATTCAGAAGAGCATTTCCGCCGCCAGTGGGACTCTCACTGAGCAGGAGGGGTTAAACCCAAACACCTCACGCTCCATCAACTGTACATACCTACAACTTAACCGTGCCCAGAAATGGTGCGACGTGTTGGTTTTTTGGGCCACTTTTACCGTGGAGACAAAAACTACCAAACCAGTGATCCATGCCGTAAATCTCAGCGGAAACGAAGCATTAAGAGACTTCTCCATCGTTTCCAGTTAAAACAACACTACCTTACTGTTTGTACTACTCCAGACCAACAAAGTAACCGTAAAATGACGTCAAAGTGAACAGGGATTCCCCTCCACCCGCATTTATGTTATGTTAAGAACTTTGACCTGTCACCGACAATGAGTGTGTACTGTAGGCATACAGTACATTGTAAGACTAGTGAAAAACCTGAACCTTTTCATGTGTGGTCATAATAACAACAAATGTCTATGAATTTTATTTGGAATTTTTGTGGCACAAAGTGGTGAATATTTATGAAGGGAAGAAAAAGGGATTTAATAGTTTCAACATTGAACATTCAACATTTTACAACAAAAAAGTGCAAAAGTATGGATGAGGTCCCTGTTGGTCAGCACTTTGTAGACCTACCTTTTGTTTCACTAAGTTATTTTGAGGCTTGTCAGCTGCATTTCCATTGACCATATTATAATTGCAACAAGAAACTGGCAGAAGAGACGAAGAAGACGACAGGAAGTGATAGGCTGATTTTGTGTTATATTTTTAATATCTTATGGTGTGAACAAACTCATTCACATATGATTTCAATTGCGTTTCTTACTGTGAAAACAGCAAAAGATTTTGAGCACATTTTACATATGTTCAACATGTAAATATTGAGCACATATGCAAATGAGCTACTGAACATTTTACATATTTGGAAACTAATTTTTACATATTAGCTCCAGTTCAAACACATTGGTTAGAAACATTTCTGAATATCTATTTAAAAATTCTACTACTGAATCTCAGTTGGACTTAAGTTTCAACTTTCAGTGGACTAATCTAACATTTTGCATCCATTTAACCTGAAAGACCCCATTGATGTTTGTAATTGTAACATGACAGAGTATTAAAAGGTGTATGAACAGCTTTGCAAAGCACGGTGAAATCTGTGTGCTTCAAATCAGAAGTGAAAGATATCATTGCGGAGTACGTACCCAATTCATCTGCATGTTCTGAAACTCGACGCCAAAGTAATCACTTTCGATGAGGTTACCCCTGTGGAAAACCTCAGACAGGAGGTTCTGTCCAGGAAGTTTTGGCTGAAAGAGAAGAAAGAAAACAGACTGAGGCATTCCTTTCATCCACATGCCAGCAAAGTTTTCTAATACCCTCCTGTGAAGCATCTTAAACTCGCACGAAAAGCAACATATAGAGCATTGGTTTCAGTCAAAAAAAAATATTTAGACAGGACACAAGTGATCCCCAGAGATCCTTGGAGAAAGGCCAATGTAGCTGTAGCTGAGCGCTGGGTAGGTTCTGTCTTTGGAGCGGAAAATAGTTGCCATAGGAATACAATTCTCTTCATTGTGTTTTATGAGTTTGTATGCTCCATCTGTTGAGTCAAAAAGCCTCCTTGATGTTGACAATAAGCTGGTAAAATATTATTATTATTTTTTTTTTTTTAAAAAAAGGTGTTCTGTGTTGCACTGCTGCCTCGCCCTGAGCTAAGGGGAGTACAAATCTCAGGCAGAAAATCTGCAGAGGTTTACCTTCTCAGCGCTCTGGGGTTTGTTTTCACTAAACGAAGAACTAATTACTATGTACTAAGAGCATACTGCAGTTGAGGTTTGGAAACCTAGGCTGTGACTTTTTGAGAAAATTACAGCCTAAAACATCTGGTAGTAATGTAAAATAGTATTTTTAAAAGCCTTATAAAAAGAACTGCACTGCATCGGCTAAAGTAAGGCATTACAGCTCAACGGCCGCCAAAAGCTCAACTGCAGACGCTCTTTTCGTTAGTCACATGTTCTGCATTCAGACAACCTATAAATCGCAGGTGAAATCTACAAAAGCGCCATCAGCAAGTGTGGAAAGTTGCTGTAAAAGTGTAGGCTTCAAGAGCATACACTTAGAGTTTGATTACCACTGAACTAAAGTGAGGAACGAAAGCATATGCATTGGAATACTTTGGTCTGCCTTTGAGGAGAAGCCAAACACACATTCTAGACGACGTCAGTAAGTATGCTGAATGAAAACAGTGGGCAAATGTGAGGAATTCAGGCAAAATGTGTCACTTTGGCTGACTTTCAGCATAAACACTGAGCTCTCAGCAGATGGACTTCTTTATTAGTGAGTTTATCAAAACCAAATTCTTCACTGACATTAGATCTTTTTGGACATACTGTTCCAACACTGACAGTTTTAACAAATATGTAAAAAAAAAAAAAAAAAAAAACATATATATTTTTTTTATAAAAGTTGCAAACTGAGCCTTTATCCCTAAGAAGGAGTGTTTAAATTAAAACCTCAACAAACAAGTGGGAGAACAACATGTGAGATGACATTTTCACAGAACTAAAGGAAACTGTGGTTCCAGAACAGCATAATAAATAGACACGAATCTGCTGATTTTCAGCTCGATGGCCCTGACCGGCGACAGGTTGGTCAGAAACTCAAAGAACAACCTTTTTCTGATCGAGTGATACCAACATGCTACCATAGGTTCCACTAACAACACTGTTCCATGTGGACGTTGTTATTGAGGGAAGTTGTTTCAAGTGAGGAGCTTAAAAATTAAGTCAAAGGATGAACGCTGACAAGGGGAAGATAAGAGGAAATTGTATTTTCTTTGCATGTTGAGACATGTTTGCAGCTCAATCAGCTTGTGAGAGTAGATTATTCAGCTTACTACAGATTGTCTGACAAACAACTTTAACTGCATAACTGAATGATGCTTGGAAATTACCTTCAACTTCCCCTTCAATAATGGGACAGAAATGATGGCTCTTCAAGATCATTCCTGATATTTTACATATTTCACCTCACAGTAACACTTGAATGTTTTTGCAAACTTTCCACGCTACTTTTATTGGGATGTACAAATTTAGTAATCATCAGTTATTCAATGCATTTGATCATCGGCACTGCTACTAACTTAATCAAAATGTTAAAAGTCAATTAGTTTTCTTTCACATAGCTTCTTTTTTATTTTTCTTATTCAGAAGTTAATTTATTGTATTTGAAGATCCAATGACTTTGGTTTAAGATGTGCAATTTTAATTTGAATTTAAACTTAACCTTAATTTACCAAGCCAGCAAAAGGACATTATATTTGTGTAACCTTCTAGTCCACGTCTCTTGACCCCTCCTCTAATAAAATGAAAACTCACTGTAAACACAAGCAAAGGACAGCTTCACATTCCATCAAACATCAACATCTAAGATATCCAGAGGAATGCAAACATAGTGTCATCTCTTGATAGTGAGATCCTGATAAGTCGTCAGCAGTTTGAAATTTGCTGATCGGCTGCATACTTTCAGAGAACAAACAAGAGGATCCACATTGGTTATTTTCTCCTTGACCTTTTATACAAAACAAAAGACCTTAGCAATGAGCCAAACGCGAGTGTAAGTCTACTTAATGGCTTTCTGAGTTTTATTCTGATAAAACCCACTGGATCCATTTTAGAATTTCTCAACTTACTCATTTTACATGAGCAAATAAATTTAATAATTCAGTTTATTCCACTTTTATCCAATCTTGGTAACAAGTCTATGCTGGTACACCCTGCCACCATACACTGCCACCAGACAGTGAGCAGCTCCAGGCAAGCAGCAGAACAAAGATCACTCCACACAAGAAGAAAAAGTGAAAATGTGCATTTAAAAAGGTCCCATTGTGCCAAAATAAGCCAACAAAGACATGGCAAGCTATGAAAACTAGACATACCAGGTGATGAGTCAACAGTATTCTGGAATGAGCAAAGCTCCAAAGCAGCAGAGCACAAAGGCACTATAAGCCAAAGAAACAACTATTGTAATCTTTCAGGAAAATGGCTGCATTAGTCATAAAACAAAAAATAAAGATTTTTCATAGAGACAAAGAAATTTACAAGTACATGGAAAAATAAATTATTCTGGTCAGTGGAAACTAAAAATTTGCTTTATGGCCATCGAGATTAACTACAAATGTTAAGAAAAAAAACTAATATTATTTTGTAGAGCCATAAAACACCTACAGAAGCAGCCTTTGTTCTTGGGGGGAAAAAAATTAAAAATTCAGTGCTTTGACAAACTGAGAGGAAGCTGGAGGGCATGTGTTGTGGCACAAGCAGTGCTCCGTTATATTCCCCAGGGCTGGTTGGAGAAACACCAATAAACAAGATCTTTTTAAAACACTTTAATCTCACTGGCAATATCTCAGAGTTACACAATAACTTCATTATAGTCACCAAATAATGAAATACTTTAATGAACACCAACCAAAGGTATGAAAAATAACACCAAGCAGGGTTTTTCCCCCGTGTATTGTAAGCCTGGCGGGCCACCAGGCTTTACTTGACCCCCCACCAGGCTAAATGTAGCTTATGACAGCTTATGACAGATTAAAATGGGTTTTGTAGCTGAAGCACTGAACTGAGCACGATGGAGGTGCATGCACACTACTTTTCTCAAATCATAACGTATGCTCATGCACCCAGAAAGTCTTGTAACTTAAAATTTTCCACAAAAACACGGTGGACTGGCTTGGTGTCCCCATCATCAGACGTAGCAAGTTTTCTGGGGGAAACTCTACCAGATACTTCTAAGAAGATATTTAAAGATAAAAAAAAAAAAAAAGTACGATCATAAGTAGTAATTATTTTCCTAAATCAGTGTTTCCCAACCCTGGTCCTCAAGGCACACTGTCCCACATGTTTTAGAGCTTTCCCTGCTTTAATGTGCCTGATTCAACTGATTACAGTTCAACAAACACCTCTTAATTAGTCATCAATTGCAATCATCAGGACTAAAGCAGTGTGCCGGGTAGTGTGCCTTGAGGACCAGGGTTGGGAAACACTGTCCTAAATGATTGACTAAATTAGACCAACAAATGTCTTCATTCGCTGTGTAAAAAAAGTTGACAGTTCATCCAGGGTGATGTAGGGTCTTTTTTCTACCAACTATAACTGGTAGAAAAAACTTTCCTGATACCAGTTGTGTTTCCACTACCACAAAAGAAAAACACTATAGCTCCAAAAAGACTTTATCGTCCTACAACATCTCTGAGCCAGACCAGCAGGATGAAACATTCATTAGGAGTGACACACAGGCTCATTGTGCCAGCACTGGATAAAAATGATGTGAGCACCTCTTTCTGAAGTAGGTTTAATAATGACTTGGTTAATTTACAATATATCAATAATTTAATTAATATTTTTGATATTGCCCACTACAAAATTCAAGAACATAATTGTGCGGCATAATTATTTCCAGAATGATGTGAAATATATTTCACCACAAAGCCATTTCAGAATTTTAAAACCAAGCAGATCTGTCTGGCTGCGGAAAATCAAACCTTTTTTCCTAAAATACATCAACTACTTTAGGACATTTTGTTAAACAAATGTTTGTTTTGTTTAATGTCTAAACTAGAACATCTAAAAAAAAAAAAAAAAAAAAAAAAAAAAAGATAACAAGCCTATTCTAAAAATATATCCATGATAAAACCACACTGACAAAAAATTAAATTAAAAACAATATGCAGAAACCTTTTTTTTTTTCCCATTTTTAAGCTATCTATATTCTATATGATCCTTCATCTCTCTGCTATAAATCAAATTTCACTTAAATCTTCCGGAATTTTCTGCTGTTGTCACAAGTGAGTCAGAAAATTGGTGGGTTGCTTATGAAAAGTTCAAACAGCATCGAAAGCTCAGACACATCGGCAGTATAAGAGTTAGCCCATGTGTTGTTCACACCCAGCTTGTGGTACATGAACCACAGCCTCATCGTGTCAACGGGTCACCTAATCAAGCTTCAAAAGCAGAAGGGATTATGGCAAGCAGATGTTTCTCTGAGAGACAAATCTTTCTCTGGGTGTGTTAGCGGAGCGCCGTGCCATTTGGTGATGTTGGGGAAATACAAGTAGGAGTTTGAACATCAGCAATCTGCAGGGGGGGAGGACTGAGTTTCTCATGCATGGAAAAAATAAACAGAAAGAAACAGAAAGGAAACAGGTGAACAGCAGGTCTTGCCTAACCCAGTTCAAATCCAGGTCTTGGGTGTGCCTTGTGCGACAGGTTAAGCACGGTTTCATCCCAGATTCTCCCACTAGCAGCAGGGGTGTGTTGGGGCTTGCATTTGGCACAGTGGGACACACACCATTTTTTCAGCTTAGCTCTACCATCGCTCTCTCTCCGTCTCTCTCAAAATACACTTTAAAGCTCTGCACACCAGTGGCCACAACTATGTGAAGTGAATTTCAAGGGCCTTTAGCTGCTTTTCTCAACCAAAGTCAAACTTTATTCTAATGAGTCACGGCTGGGGGTTCTTTTCAGAGACAGCTGGCGACAGAAAACACCTGAGGACAGCTGCCTTCAGGCTGCATTTGTTGGCACATAAACAGCATTTGCTGATAGTCAGGATCAGGTTGTTTGCAGGTGACCTTTGACCCACGTTTCCAACTCAAGCCATTTCAACATTCTTAAGCCTGTCCCTATAAAACGGTGCTACACATCAGGGTCATTGTGAAATTCTGGATGGGGTGGAGACTGAATTGTCATTTGTGGAGAGAGTGTGCGCGCGTGCGTTGCCTTGCAACTTTCTAACGACAAATTTAAGCCACATTCCATACGTCATTCACCTATTGGGTGAATGACGTTATTTCGCCTATTTAGGCGAAATAACGCCTAAATAGGCGTTATTTAGGCGTTTCGCAAATAACACTTGTTTGTGTTATTTGCGAAATAACACAAACAAGGGAAGTGTGATATCAAATTTGACCAAGACAAAAGAAAAAAAACTAAGTACAAGAAATAAAAAATAATAAACACAATCAAACTAAAATAGCAGGATCCTTAGAAACCAGCAACCAAGAAACCTATGACTACAAAACAGAAACCTTGGATATCGGTGATCAAGCAGACTTTGGAGACTGGCAACAAAGGAGCAGGAACCTTAGAAGTCTGTAACAAAATAGCAGAAATCTTTAATGTTAGTGACAAAGGTTGGAGAAGAATCTTGGAGTCCAGCAACCAAGCAGCAGGAATATTGGAGGCTGGCAACCAAAGAGAAGGAGCCTTGGAGCCATTCAAGGCTCCACATCAACCTATTGGGGGGTTGATGTGGAGAGGGTCATCTTTTTTAGCTGCTTTAACTAGCCTCTGAGGTCAGTTGGTGAGTAGGTGTGAAGTAGGTAATTGATACTAGCTGCCCTCCTTTGTACTCAGCAGAAGAGCTGGTTGAGTAACACTGGTTTAATTCATGTTAGCACACATTTTGAATAATGTTTAATCTCATAATGCACAGTGCAGGTTGGTGTAGTAGCTGTTTAAAATGTTTTCAAAACTTTATTTCCATTAAATAAGAAAAACTAAAAATCACATGTGAATATGTTTGTTCCCACAATATCACTTCCTGTCGAATTCTTCCTGATTTGTCCTGGTTGTTGATTATGTGACTTGTGGGATGCCAAAAGCGTTTCCTTTGCAGTTTTGCAAAAATCCTACCTGATCCTAGTGCCAAAGCTTTATCAAAAAACAAAAGTTTTTGCCGTGATTTGATTAAGTGAATTTATTTTTTAAATAAAAAAATGCCACAGAATCCACAATGTTTAGAAATGCACCAATTAGCAGCCTAAAAAAATAGTTCACTGTAGTGAATACTGTTCCCTTCACAATTTTTGTGTTTCCCCTAGTTTGATTACGATAACCAGACTTGTGCAACAGACTCAAGTTATTTTTACGATTTCTTCTTGCAGATTCTGTTTATATCTTTCATGTAAAAATTCAAACTGCCCAATGTTCACCTTTCCAGAACGGAAAATCCTGAACCTCAAACAATCTAAAACAGAAAAGCTCAAAAGGAAAGAAACGACTAAGAAAAGAAAGAAAAAGAAATAAAGAAGGGAGGAAAAAGAAAGTTCAAAGGTAACTTCTAGGAGAAATAGAAGGTAACTTCTATTTCTTCTATTTCTAATGAAAATAGAAGAAATAGAAGGAAGAGTGCAAGTAGGGAATTAATAAAGGAAGGATACAAGTATGGATACAAAATTTGTTTTAGTCAGTGGGAAGTAGTGACATCAAATTCTACACTCATCCATACCAGCAAGGAACACCTTATGATAAAACTCTAAAAAGACGAGCCTCCATGTGTAGTTCTTCACACTGTGGATTTTATGACTGCTTTCTGGACAGCCATACAGAAACAAATAGCGAAAAAAAAAAATCAAACAGCAGTAACACAATGCACTTGAATCACACAAACAGCATCGTGTTGCTCTGACAGAAACCAAATGTGAAGTCGACGTCAACAAAGAGGCTGAAATTCCTGGGACAAACTTTCAGCGAGGCTGCACTGCTGTGTGAGCCCCATCCCCCACGTTCTCTGCTCAAACTTTGTCCTGGCGGTGAGTGCTCTTTCTGAACACGAGACACTGCCCCTCACTTCTGCTCCCCTTTCTTCCTACCTACTTTGTTTTTTGCCGTTTACGTGCTTGTTTGCCAACACTAAAGCTGTGCATTTTCACACTACTAGGTTTTACAACCCACACCCCCCTTGGCTTTTTTTTTTTTTTTTTCACAAGTTTTTGAGCTAGACGTTAAAGCCAGAGAAGGGGCTGGCAGTGCTGGATAAAAGGAGCCTGTGTTTCCTTGCCCTGATGGGCCTTCCTCCACTGTCCAGAAACCACAAGGCTGAGCTTTCTCCTGCGCTGGCCGTGGGAGGAGCTTGTGAACAGGAGCTATGCAAGCAAATGTCTGCTGACGATGCCAGGTAACTGTAGTAAAGGTTAACAAATCACAGAGCAAAGCTCTCTTATCAGATTTTGGTCTACTTTGTGCGCCACTGTCACAAACATTCCGTCATACAACATATCACAAACAATAAAAACAACAAAGGAAAGATCACAGGAAAGTTTGCTTTCTGTGAATTATTGAGTAAAATTCCATTAAATAGTGGACTTATAATAGCTGTACATTAATGCAAAGTCAAGGGTACTGTGGCAGCTTGAGCAATGAAACTTCTTAAATTAGTGAATTTGCCAATGTTGATATTACAGTTATTTTGTGAAGCATTGCATAAATGTACATAATTCCTAACTGTGCCAGTCCAACATTTCTCAAAAAATATTCATGTCTCCATGATGATGGTGGAAGAGGAATATCGATGTTGCACTCTGAGCACATTTACATCTAAAACACAGCAACAAACTTATGTCTACGTCAATGAAAACTGGTATCGGCATTTTGCATGAAGAATGTCGGGGCCTTTATGGTCGCAGGGGAGGAAACTTATCAATCACACACTTGAATTGGTTTTATTGGCTTCAAGGATCACATAATTGTGAAGTGGACAAAAAATGGTTGCACTCAATTTCATGTATCAAAGTAAAGGAGGCAGAATGTGAATGGAGGCTGAAGTAAAGGAGGCTGAATGTGAATGGGTTTCAGCTCTGCAATTGTAAAAGACTTTGAAGCCCACTCCACAATTTTGTCCTGGTTTGCATTGGTCTGTCACATAAATTCCCAACATAATGCATTGGGTCCGTGGTTGTAGCATGACGAAATGCAAGCAAGTTTGAATGATTTGGCAAGCAGCCACATCCTCCTCTTAAATAAAAGCTATGCAGTGTTTCAGTGGAGAGATAACTACTACTCTCCCACCAACCCACGGCTCCTCAATGAATGAACAGACATATGGGGCAGAGTGGATGAACAACAGAGCCTCTCAGAGAGCCATCTTGTTCTTGCCAAACTGCAGTCTGCTTGACAACAAGACTGCCGTCATTCCCCCTTTTGCAGCTATGTATTTCTGTCTGTGCCATGTGCAGAGTTCTCATCAGGCCAAATTCAAAAACCGTTCCAGCACAAAAACAGTGAGGGTTGAAACGAATAATCGCGACCAATCGATTGAAATAATCGTCGACTGATTTATCAGCTGATTAATCATTAACTAAAGTACGCAGATAAAAAAAAAAACGAATTACTGAAAGAACACCACACTCAAAGCAATACCTTTAAAATTGTACAAAAAAAATATATGCACCTTGTGTTTAACATAAAAAACCCTGTCTGTAAATATGTTTTACCTAAAACTCCTCAAATTATAGTTTTAGCGTCACCCGATTAAGAATGTAAAAAAAATTCTCTTATTAAGCACCTTTTGCTATTCATTCATTAATAGGTTAATCCAAAAAAAAAAATTATCAACAGAATAGCCCAACACTGAAGTTAAATCAAGAACAAAGAGCTGAGCTTTTCACAGCTTGATGTTAGAAGCATTTCTTTCTCTGTAGATGCATGCTTTGCTATGAACGATTAAGTGTCCACTAAAGGAATGATGCATAGTTTTCTCATTAATTAGAAAAGGAATTGAGTTATTTGCATCTTTCTGTGTATTTCTAATGTATAAAAAAAAGGCTTAAATGAAAAATCTGCAGAATGTGGCAATTTTTTTTATCCGATTAATAAATAACTAAAGTAATCATTAGTTTCAGCCCTAAAAACAAAACAAAACAAAAAAGTCATTAAAAGATTGTTTTCCTGTTGACTGAGCATCATGCCAAGTCGTTCTCTTATAAATCAAACTTAAATCTGTCACAGTCCATTAGCATCAGACTTGGCAGTAACACATGGCGGATGAGATTATAAAACGTCCGTCTCAGTGGTGCTCCCAAACTGCATCTGCTGGAACGGTTATTGTTGTGGCTACAGGAGGATTTAGGACACCTGGAGAGAGGAAGAAATACTCCAGCTAAACATAATTAGCAACCACCAAACTCAGTATTTGCTCTTCCCTGTAAATCAGGCACTGAATTGAATATTTAATCCTTGTGGCTGACTCCACTTTGATAGTATCCTCCTCACGGCAGGAAACGACAGGAAACAAGTGCTGATATAGTGGCTTCCTTATTACTTCCCATTTGTCTACTGAATTACCCCTGCTGCAAATTGGAGAGTTACAACAGGAAAGCAAAGGAACGTTGTTTAAGTCTGGGAACACCAATAAATAAAGCTGGAGTACGGGCTAGTCTCAGGTTAAAAAGAAAATAAAAACAGAAAGAAAGACTCCATTTCACCATTAACTTTTAGATGTGAAGCTGGAATTAAAGCCAAGAAACCAAAAAGTGCCCTGGAAAGGGACACAAAGCTGGAAGCAATAAGAGGCCTTAAGAGAAGGGGATTTTAGCACCAAAGCCATATGGCAGCTGTCACCGACCCAAAGCCACACGCAAGCAGGGTAACCAAGACATGCAGCCTGGTGTGGAACAAACAGCAGGCTTATCTCAGAGTAAATAAAACAGGGCGAGGGGATTGCAACGGTGACCCCGGCGGGACAACTGCTGATACTCACATCTATGACGAAGAACTCCTGGGAGTCGTCCAGTCCCTGCACACGAATCTGGAGGCCCAGCCCATGGCTTTTGCTCCCGCCGACCATGTTGCCACTGAGGCTTTGGCCGGGCTCCAGCGTGCTGATACCGGCGTTGAACTGGGCTCCCAGCCTTGTGCCAGGGGTCTGCAGAACCCGATACGAACCCTCTATCTCCCCCATGATTCCTCTGGGCCGCGAACTCCTGTAGGTCACAGAAAAAAAGTTCTAACAAATCATGAAAACAAAAAGCAGGATTAAACTTTCTTTTCAAATTAGACTTCAGATGAAATGCTGAATGTTTGCATTTGGCTCGAGCTATAATATTTCACAGTTTGGACACATGAGCCACATTTATAGGAACTTCACAGAACTATTTCGTCCCTTCACAGTCGTGAACCCGACTTTCATTTTCAATGATTAAGTTATTTTCTTCGATCAACTTCACAGAACTTGTTTCAAGAAACTTTTTGACTGGCCAAACTCATCTCCTTTAGTGCATTTAAATTTAAACAGTTCTTGAAGCAGGTCCGATGACATGTACCAGTTTTTACAGCTTGACATTTTCCTTTAGCTGTTTATTTTTCCGTGTTGTATTTGTTGTTGCCTCTTGGCCACAACTCCCTTGAAAAAGAAGTTCTAAATCTCAGTTGGGTTTTAGTCTGGTAAAATGAAAAATAATAATGTGTTGTATCCAAAAGTAATATCAACCAGGAGCAGATCACTGATTTATTCCAAGTGAAGAAATAAGTGGTCATAATCTACCATTATCTATTCTTATTTCATAAAAGTTAATAGGCCCAATTGGTCCTGATTAGCAGAATCAGCACCAACATAAATGGAAACAGAGTGTTTTACAAAGTTTCCGCTTAAGGATATTCAGTTTAATTAACTTCCATCCAAGATGTGAGTTTGGTGGTGTGATTTTCTCCATAATTAATGGAAATACTTAATTGCAAAGGAAAGTTAAACAGATAATATGTTTAAGTACATAAGGGCAAATCTGGTTTTCTTAAAAGCACAGAATGGAAGTATGAAGGCAAAGTGAAAGAGTAGCAGTTGTACTCTAACATCTGACCCATTCAAGCTGAGTGTACTTATTTCAGTATTTCTCCAGTTCAAATGTTCAGGTTGTCCAGCCCAACAGAACATTATTAATGAAGTCATGGCTCATCAAATAGATAAGAAGAACAGCCATTCAACTGCAGATCAAACCAGGCGCAGTCAGTCTACCCACTGATATAATTGGTAAAATAAATTGATATGTTTAACACAGGACTTTCACTTGAGTTGAAACAACTAAAATATTGCCTACGTACATGTCCTCTTCACATAAAATGCATAGTTTCCTTTGTTATTTTCAGATATAGTTATGTTTTCAATATGTTATTGAAGCAAGTATCATGTAACACACATCTGAGCCAGTCGCAGAGAGACGTGGATGTGGTGCAGGAGGTTGAAACTGCAGGAACCACTGCCTGGAAAACAGAAAGAAACCGCGGCGTGCAGCTTGAAAGACGGCGTGAGTGTGGGTGGGTGGTTTTTTTTTTTTTTCGATGTTTATTTTGAGTGTTGGACCCAACTAGGTCAAGAAGATACATAATGTTGCTAAATTGTGAAACGGATGAATTACAACAATTGGCGCATCAGACGCCAAGAAAGTGCACGAGCTCTGTTGTTGTTTTTCCTTTCCTTTTTTTTAAAAATCGTTTTGAAAGAAGTTTTGATACACTTCAATAGAACAACACCGAAATAATGGGCACGCGAAGTTAAACCCTGAAGTTTACGGTTCCGGCTACCTAAACTAAATAAAAGTCACACGTGATAAAAACAAAAAACAAAGTATGAACGGAGGTAATGAACTTACCGTATCTTGCTGGAAATGATACAAAGCGTTAAAACTTCGCAACACCGAGGAGGACACCGCTCCAGTCCATGGTCGGCGTCGCCTAAACCAGTGTGCGCGCACACTCCTCTGTCATTGGCTGAAACCGTCGCGTTCGTCCTGTCATTGGCTCAGATGTGGCCGAGGGTTTGTGGGCTGTGGGGCGAAGATTTACCTTCCTTCACTTTAAATAGCTTGCATGGATGGAGAAGAGAAGAAATATGTCTGAGGGAAAAGCACATCGTACTTTCTTCAAGGGCCTAAAAGAAACTTTGTTAATGTTTACGGCGGTGGCGTGGCTTTCTTTACCGGAGCGGTCAACCCTGATAGGAAATAAAATGGTTGATCTTCTGAGTACTTTGAACGCTGAGATTTCACTCACAAGACGAAATCTCCCACTCTTCAAGTTTGTGTTAGTTTGATATGAATTATTCTGTATAAAGGTGCATTTATCTATCAGAAATATTCAGTTCAGACTCGTTTAACCAAAGTCCAACGTCTTCTAGTAGCTTTCAGGTGAAGAAAGAAAAAAAAAAAAGGCAAAGGTGTTTCTCACGTTGTAATAGAGCTCCCCCTACTGGCCTTTTTAAAACAAATACATGTTTTAGCATTTATTCCATAAGTTAAATTTAATACATTTGCAGCAATCTAGTGTGTGCAAGCAAAGGGCTTTAAAAAATAAAAATAAAAAAATTATTTTAATCTACGTATAAATTTGATTTCTTTAATTAGATAGTCATACAAACCTAATCTCTAAGATTAGGTTTGTATGACTTGTAGGTTTGTATATGTTAGATTTAAGACTGTTCTTTTACTTTTACAGCACTTCTTGCCTGAGCAGACTTTGTTCATGCTTCATGCTTAACGTAATTTGAACTCAATCTAGACAGATCTACAAGTGCTATGTTACACGGAAGACGTTCAGAGTATGAAAGTTGTATTAACAGAGTCCTTAATTATTTTTTGCTACCTTGTTCTGGCTGGGGAAAGTTTTTTGTTTGCACAGCTCAGTGAGAATGAACTCAGTATTTGTGACAGCAGACGGTTCTCGGTGCAGAAATGTGAAGCGCCATTTGATACTCTCAACTCTCTGACACTTTTCATGTAAAAAGTCTTCTTTTAACTCCTGAGCAGCAAACAAACATCTTTGTCGCGTGAATAACATTTTTAAAGTTTGTGGTTGAATTCTCACCTTGATCCACATTCCAGTTGGAAGTAATCATATAACAATTTTGATTGATTTTTTTTATTGATTATATTACAAAGAGATTAACTTTACGCTTTTGAATATGCTATAACACCTCTCTCTACCTGTAAGCAATAACATGGAATGACATAAAATAAAAACTAAAAAAACAAAATGTAAACAAAAATAAAAAATTGAAGGGTGAGCCTGGTCTATGCATGTTCTTGTTGTTGATTTTAAAAGTAAAAAGAAAAAACATAAAGAAAGTATTGCTTTCAAATTCAAATATGGGCCATTTATCTTGTTTTCATGGGCAAAAACGGATAAGGAAAGCTGAACATTTGATTGAATTTTTCTTTCAACAAAACAAAAACACACAAGCAAAAAGGACAAGATATATATATATATGCATATATATATATATATATATATATATATATA
>VMRN01000035.1:4051500-4074282 GCA_010277015.1 Poeciliopsis turrubarensis
ATATATATATATATATATATCATATCCTATTCCTACACTATTGTAAGACCGTGTTGTGAATGTGACGCAAGGAGGCGCTGTTTCCTCTGAACACCTTGACTTCTGTCAAACTGAAATGTGTAAAAGTTTGTTTAATTTGTTTTTCTGTGTTCAGAGCTGGTTCTATTTTTTGTATATACTATCCACCTTCAGCATGTGAAAGTATTAAAATGATCTACAGATGACTGCAGTGTTCATATATGGCTGTTGTTGGACAATAGATTATGTTCCTTTTTTTCCCCTCAGCCATATGTAACTGTGTCTCTTTGGTTTATAAAAACCATAGCTTCTCAGATCTCTCAATATGAGTGTCAGTTTTCCAGTTCAGGGGACAGTCAATGTACAGAGGGGAAACAGCGCCCCCTAAAGCCACAATGCACGATGGTCGGAGAAATAGTTTGGAGAATGATGATAAATACAGACCCATTCAACAAATTAGAAAATTATTGAAAAGTCAATTTATTTCAGTCAGTCCTCCATCAAGTGAAACATGTTATGATGGCTAATTAGACAAAAACAGCTGTTTTAGTGCCTGTATTTTTCTAAGTTATGGTGATTTTCTGCTAACTGCTAATGAAAATACAACATTTAAGATTAGAGGATATAAGCAGTGTTTTTAAAAACAGAAATGTATGCTTAGTGAAAACTATACTTAATACCTGCACAACGGTTGTTATTTTCAAAGGGTACTTTTAATCTGACAAACGAGACTCATTGGGACGTATATTCTAATATGTTGAACATTGGATACATGTATGCACTGAACTACATGTCTGTATGTGGTCCATCTAAACCTTTAAAACTATGGTGTTATCTTTAATTCTGCAACGTCCTTGCAACATCTCATAAATGAATTAACATTTAAAATACCTTTTTCAGTTCAAAAATATTTCTAAACTTTGAAATGCAATGATAGTTTGTGCTTTGGCTTCCTGTCATCTTTATTATTGCAACAGCCTTCTTCTGTGTTTGAATGGGAATTACCTCAACCATCTCCAGTCACTACAGAGTTCTGACACGCAAAGGAGACAGCATATTACTCCTGTTTTAATCTCTGGATTCGAGATTAATGTAAGTAATGTTGGTATATTTTAGAATTTATTTTCAAATTTTAGACCTTTTCTAGAGCTCTGCTTGGCCAAGCCCCAGACAATGTTTGGAACGTTTCAGAACCCTACGGTTCTTCTGGCAGTCTGAAAGGTGCTGGTCAAAGACCGTTCATGCCTCCAGGAAGACGGGGGATTAATGCTTTGGAGCTCTGACCCCTCGGGTTGTGGAATGTGTTGCCTCCATCTCTGTGCCGTGTCGATTCTGAAACGGCTGAAGACCCATTTATTCAGACTGGATTTAACTCGTTGACTGCTGAATGATTTTTTTTTTTCCTGTATAATATGAAATTGGTTTAGTCTTCTGTGCTTTTATGTTGTTCCGGTTTTCATTGAAAAACACTTTGTGGTCTTTCAACCTGTGACAGGTGCTGTAATATATTTATTTACTAAGCCTCTCTAACAGAGTTTTAATTGGACTACAGAATTCAGCATAATCACATATACTGTAATAACCAAAATGATAGATTAAACAGAATAAATATTATTGTTGTGGAGCTCATATGTCTATTTATTCTATTAATTACAACCAAAAGGAGTTTTGAAATAAAATCTTATTTATTCTGTAAAAAACTGTTTTGATTATATATAATTATATGATTAATATATATAATTAAATAAAGATAATTATGATTGGTATGATTATATGCATGATTAATTAAAGATCCTGCAATTGACACTTTTAATAGTTTTAAGCGAGACATCAGAAATATTAGTTCTGATTTCTAATATTTTTGATGCCAAAAACCTGTTGCTTTTTATATTTTAAATATGAAAATAAAATTAAATCAAATGCAACTTATCCGTTTGCGTCCACAAAACAAAACAAAACAATGGATCGCCTTTGATTTTCACATTTTGTCACTTTAGATAAAAATCAAATAATTTTTTTTTTTTTTTATCTGTGGTTTCTTATGAAAAATAAAAAATAAAAAATTCAAATTATGGACAGTTTCCAACAAAAGCTTACGACTGGCTGTGTTATGCGGTATAAACAAGCACAACACGAAGACACCAGGTCAGACTATATTGGCAAGACTTGTCATCCCAAATTTAAAGGTTTTAAAGGGGTTTTGAAGGAGCATAAAGAAAGGAGTTAAATATTGTAAACTCATGGTGTCACACTCTCAGTTGACTCACTCACACTTTCCTTTGCCTTTAAAAAGTGTTTCATTCTGGGTCAGTAAACTCCACAAACTCCACGGGGAAGACTGCTGACCCCCCAGTGAGAGTAAGTCACAAAGGTCATTGCTGAATTCAAGCACATTCATGAGAAATTAAATGTCAAGTGAAATTGTGATGTGAAATTTTGCACCAGGGACAGGGATAACCACAGCCTTGTGAGGAGTGCCAAGCAAAACCCATTCAAGCATCAAGAACCACTACACACAGACAAATGACGTTCCTCATCCCAAGGTTCTGCTGAAACAGACACTGGAGTGTTGCTCAGTGGTCCAAAGTCTTCTTTTCTGAAAGTAAAGTTTGCTTTTGATTTGGAAATCAAGGTTTCAGAGTCTGGAGGACCAGTGGAGAGGCACAGAATCAATGTTACTGGAAGTCCAGAGTGAAGTTTCTGCTGTCAGAGATGATTTGGAGCGTCATATCTCTGGGTTTCCTGAAGATCACAGTCATTGCAGCCATCGTGCAGACCATTTTAGAACATTTTGTTATTCTGACAAACTCTATGACAATGCTGAATTCACTTCCCAGCAGGACATGATACCTGCTGTCATTGCCAAAGGTACCAATAGTTGGTTCAGTGATAGTACAGTGTTACTGTACTGTCCTTGATTGGTCAGAAACAGACCCGACCATGTCGATGGTCAAGAGGATGATGAGACACCAGTCCAACATGTTCATGTGCTTTATGGACCTTAGAAGACCAATAGCAATGTTCCTGTAACTATTTTGTAGGAGGCACTGTGGTATTATGGGATCGCTTTTACCCAATAAAGTCGTTCCCGTTCCATCACCGGTTTGGACATTGGCATGGTGTTTGTCTCTGATCCTGTTTAAGATATTCGGAAACAGGATGCTAAGTTGTACTTATGAAGAGAAAAGTTTCTGCTTTGGGACCTCGGCACCTTTGATCCTGGTTGATTGGGTTCTTCTCATTGACATCTTTGATCCATTGCCTTTACCATGCAGCAGAACAAGTCCAGATACTTAGGGTGAAGCGGCTAGAACAGAGTTGAGCCTTTCTATATCTGAAGCCATGTTTCTCATCTGGAAAAACGAGGGCTTCCCCCTCCGGTTTGGGTGTCTGTTTTTGTCTTTTTCTTTGCTGTTGTATTTTTGAGAACCTTGGTGGTTTCTGCATGCAGACTGTAGAGCTTGAATGTTAGAAAGGTTAATTCAGAGTGAACTCTTCTGGAGTGTTTTGCTTTTCCCCCCTCCCTTCTAACCTGACCGTTCAGTTTGTTGATCAGGGATCTGGATCTGTAAGTGTAAAATATGCTTATTATGGTATCCTTCTCTTGTTCTACATTTACAGATACTCAGTTAATGTTTTAGATCTGCTACTTTATTCAGATGGTCATGGAGTGAAGTCCCAGCATGCATTGAGAGTGTCTGGTCAGCAGCAGAGCTGTGAGTCTGTTTGAGATGCAGGTCCTTGTCCCTGTTTTTAACCAACCCCTGCCTGTGCCTTGTCATCTTTAAAAACGATCAAACACTTCATTTCTCACCAAGCTGTCTGGCAGGGTACTCAGATACTTCTTCTATCCTCGTTTTTATTTCTGACAAAACGTTTCACTCATATTTCCTCGTTTTAGTATTCAGATATGGAGATGTTTTTAGTGGATGATCATCAAAAATAAAGACGGCCACTAGAGAGCGTATTGATGGAGTCATGGTCAACTGACTTGGCCATTTTCAGGCTATCTTTTGATCTGTAAGTCATCATTCTCAGTGAATCCAGGACCTCCTCACAATGTCTCTGTGTAATCAAGTTAGTCGTGATACATGGTCCTGTAATAACAAGAGGCAGTCGGCCATTGTGTTTATGTATTTCACACATTACAACTTAGTACAGAGTGAAAGTGTTATTAGAAGTATATTGTTGTTCATTTATATTATTCTCTGTTCACCACATTATGATGCAACATGAATATTATCTATGGGCCTTAGTGCTAAAAAGGAAATCCCACCTGCCTCCTCAGGGTTGAACAACTGATAGCAGTTTCAGAAAGAAAACTGCAATACAGAAGAAAAAGGCTGAAAAAAAATATATTAAAGAGAGCAGTAAGAAAGTATTTCTATACTATAAAAGCAATTTCACATGTTGTCATGTCACTGCCATTACATTATTTTTTTTTAATGTAATTGTATGGGTGTGTCTGCATGACACAGCAATTATAGCCCCATAAACAAAAACATTGCTCTTGAAAAACATTACAATTTGTAATATGCCTGAAGAAGTGATTTGCATCGCTAACCTTCACGTAGTTTAGCAACACAAACAGTGGAGAAAATAGCAAAAATAACAATCTGGACATTTTTTTTTTAAACATTATTAACTGCAATTTATCATGACGGCAATAAATCAAAATTCTTATTATGAAAAGAAATTGATTGCAATAAATATGTCATATCATTTATCATAATAAATAATACAATAAATACTTATTACCCCTAAAAAAAAAGGTAATTTCTGTTTTTAATTTTATTTGCTCTAGTGCACTGAGCAGCCAAATTTCAGTTTCAGTTTCTTAACTTATTCTGTCCTTTGCATTCACTCCAAAAGCCTTCTGTGGTTATCCAGATGCTACTTTGAATACTTTCTGTTCTGATTCACATTAGAAAACGCTGCTGCAGTTTCTTTCTTGTGAACGGTCCACCATTATTTCATCTGCTGCATCTTTTTTTTCCCCAACATGAATTTGAACTCAAATTGTTTTCCGTACCTCTTGTGTAGTTTAGGCCAGTGTTTTCATTCCACACAGGAAGCATTTTAATATAATTTTAATACAATCTCAGGTTGGAAGGAGCAGTTCCCTTCATTTTCATACCATTTGGCAGCTGCTGATAGACATAAAGTGTATAGAATAAAATGTACGACTGAATTCTGAAAGATGCGACAAGAAACTTACAAGTAGAAAACTAAATTGTACATTAAATTCACAGGCAAAAGAAACATCCTGTCTACAGTTTGGTATGGTGGGAAATCCCAGACAAGTTGGAAAAGGTGGATGACTTCACTGATGCAGAGCAGGACCAAAGAGCAGAGAGAGAAAGAGGAAGTTCACACCATCCTCTCCATTGATCAGAATGGACAAGGATCATATCCCCTACTCCAAAATCTCTCTGTCCAGCTTCCAAATACACAACCAGACAGAGATTTATAGAGGAGAGGCAGAAGCAAATGAAGTGGATTAGCAGTGCTTCCCAGTAACAGGACATGTCACCGTGGAACATAATCTCTGCTACCCAGAAAATTAGACAGCTTCAGTCAGGGGTGTCTTCAGATTTGCTGCAAGACTAACAATTACTGCTCCATGGATGATATGAGTCATCACAAAATTTCATTTGGCTTTGTGATAAATAAAGTATTTGTTGACTTTGAATTGAATGTTAAACTTCTAATATGGATGAGGACCTAACTTGATCTTAACACTATGTGAAAAAATGAAAAGGAAGGATGGTAAAGGAGGTCAAATGAATCTCAAACTCACCAAAAACTGCATGTTGGCTTTACCAAGTTTCTAGCAACTTGCTAGCTCCATCCAACCTGTTTATTTGAGAGGCCTGCCAGGAAACAGACTCTTTTTCACAACAGCAAATGTTTGCAAGTTGCCATGCTCCACTGGTTGTTTCACCTGAAACTGTTTTATATGCTTAGATGAGACCAACATGGAGTTTGTCAGCGAAAACCTCTTCAGGTGGGGTTGGTGTGAAACAGAAAAGTACAACAGCTCAGCATGTTGGAGGTTTTGTGATGCCGTGGGTCTGACTCTCGTCTTGATGTCTCCTATCCCATACATCCATCCATCCTACAACCAGAGACTCTGGAGTTGTCTCAATTTGTGTTCCAACCTTGTGAAATATTACAAGAAAACAAAAATTGCTGTCCTAATGGCAAAAAATGAGGTTGTGTAATAATTGCGCCACTAGGGTTTTTTGTAAAAAATAATCCTTGGCATGTTTCCACCCCCCCAAAAGAAATAATGTACACAAAATAAGAAGTGGTACTGAGTGCACCAAAGAACCAAACAGAATAGGTTTAGTCATCAATTTATGTGAGATTATTAATTGCTTACAATCTAAAAGTGGAGTTACTGAGAGTGAATGAGCTCAGTGGTGATGATGAGACTGTAACTTGGATGAAGATGGCTATCTGGGATGATTTGTGACACCAGGAGGAAGAGACCTGCAATGATGCATGGTTTTAGGATGCCTTCATGCCACACGAATAAAAAAACGGAAGGCATAAAAAAGAAGGAGGCAGTTTAATAAGCATGACCTGGCATGACTCTTAAAGTTTGATGCTGTAATAAAAAAGAGAAGGCTGATATTTAATCATTTTTGTTTTTTTACCAAATGATAAGTGTTTTTAAAAAATTGCAAAGAAAATTTTTTTTAGCAGATTAATTTAAAGTACAAACTCAGCATCTTTGAGCTGTAATCTCAATGCCTCTTCTTCATATCCATGCAATTCAATGATTAAAAAAAAGTTATAAACTTTATTTCCTCTGTGGAACACTTCTTTACTTGCTTTATTTGTTTATTACCTCTGCACTTACAGTACAGTCAATATTATATGTAACTTAAAATAATAGAAAAAGTTAATTTCTTGATTCTATTGTAAGTTAGCTCTTTGTCCCTCACTCTAACTTTTAATTTTCTGAGAAAAAAAATAAATAAATGACAAGACTAATCACAATGTTTGTGGGGAATGAAAAGAAGTTATTTGTAACCGGACTCTTGGACGTGACGTTTTAGGACATGATTGGTGGCGGAGACCTCTATATATCCGTCAGGCTTCACTCCCACCTTCTCGCCAGTGGAATTTCAGCTCAGCTCCTGCACCTTCAGGGCAGACGAACACATAAAAGAAGTAAGTACTGGCTTGTTTTCAGTCCTATACCTCTGTATTCCCGACATCCGTGACTTCTACTGACCACTAATAAACCACCGCGGTACTTGTCCTTTGACCAGATAAGGGGTAAGCTCTATATATTACACTATGTTCTGGCCTGACTCCGTGTCATTTCAACCCTCTCTCAGCTGTGTGCCTACGTGGACTTAGCTCGCTAGTCGAACGTTATGGAAGCTAACGTTAGCTCGCTAGCTAGGCTATAGTTGGACTTGTACTTTTATTGAGTGTACTGATGTTGTATAACCAGTATAAAACGCCACGGTCCCTGTCTAAATGTATAGTTGGGATTATTGTGAAGTTTTCAGCTTTTAATTAGCTGACATTTTAATGTCACCAACTGTGAAACAGACAGACTTAAGTTGTGTTTTCCAAGTGAGAGTGAGGCATGCTAAGTTAAGGCTACCTATTAGCCGAAGGGCTACGTGTCACAGTCGTACACGCCGCAGTCAAAGTTTTTAGCAAGTTTGCTAACAAGCTGTGGTTTCTGGGGTAATATTCAATTATTAAGGATTTGTCCTAGTGGCTCTCACACCTCTACTCAATGGCCCGAGTATCTAACGTTATCTCCGTGTCCTCGTTTGATATTATTAGTTTTTGTCTGGCAGACTACATGTTTTATCGGCTAGGCAAGGTTAGCCGATATGAAGGCACCTAGCATTAACTGTGCTGTAAAGTGTCGTTGGCAGCTGTCAGCTAGTTAACATAATATCCTGTTAGCTGCCTTCTTAAGTCTATAAGCTGGGATTTAGACTATAATGTTATCGAGGCTCGAATGTTGGCAGGCTGTAGGAAATATTAATGCAAGTTAACGTGGAGTACAGAGCAACAGGACACCGACTTATTAGTAGCTTTTTAATAAAAACCTGATGTGTTGCTGATCTTTTCTCCTTTGCATCACCATACTGTATTTTAAGTTTCATAAAGGTACAAAATTATGTTGGCTAAATTCTCAAATGAGTATATTTCAGAAGTAGAATGCAAAACCTAAGTCAGGAAAAAAAACTTTTGGATGCCAAATTCATGTATACATGGATTTTGTTTTTTTTTTTTTAGTAGGTTTTTCTTTTCTGGATGCACATGTTTCTGAGGTAATTAATAATCTTCTGTCCACATTAAGAAATGTCAAAATTTGGTTTGAAGTATAGATGAAAATGCTATACTTTAGATTTTCCACCTCTTCGGTGTTCAGAATAATTATACTTTCAAAGGGTGGGTTGTCTGAATCAGATTCTGTCAGTCTCATCAAAGCATATGCTGTCCTGTCAACGTTTTCTTTTTTTCTGTATTTATTTTAAACTTGAAACTCGTCAGTCTATTTTCTAGACAAATGGATCCAATCCATTATTATGAAACGACAACGCTGGGTATAGATTTGTTTTTGTGAATTTTTTAAATTCACCAAGCTAACTTTGATGTACACTACATTTTTTTTTTTCTCTTTACTTTCTTTTGGGAGCTTAGCCAGTAATTGGTAAAAAGAAGGAACCCATAATAGTACATAATTGGTAACGTGCCAAACTAGAAGTCATGTTTTTGCTGCAGGAGTGCAAAGACGTTTCCCTTCCCCAATGTTTAGTCAAAAGCTTCACCATGTCACTCATGACCTAGGAATTACACTGTTGACTAAAAGGGTTTGACTCCTATGTTAGCAAGAGACAGAACACTAGTGAAACTTCTCACTGGATAAGGTCCGTTGGACATAAAAGCACAGCATGCTGCAAGTAAACTCTTGTGCGGTGGTAGAGCACAGCACTGCCCTCTTTATAGTTTTTAAAATATTTTTACCTTGAGTCTAATTCACATCGCTCCTGAGATTCTTACGTGGTCCAATCAGAGCGAATGTGTTGTTTAAAATAAAAAAAATAACAGGAAATGTGAAAAATGACGAGGTGTTACTGGAAGACATTATTCACAATACTTAAGCCCAAATTATAGTCTTAAACACGCAAGCACAATGAAATGTAATTAAAACTATAACTTGTTTTGCATTTCATACATAAGATATTAATGACAACTAAACCCATCTTAAACATCTTTCTTATCACTGTTACTTGTGTGTAAAAAACTGTTTAAATGCAAGTTTACTCTTACTTTTTTTTTTTTTTTTTTCAAAAATCCTACAAAGACTGCAATCTTAGTTCATAATGCTTTTTGTGGGAAAGTCTCCAAAATTTTAAGTTTTAACTTGACTAGACCAGAATCATTTGATGGGTTTGTTTTAGGAAAATGATAATCGGCCTGTCTGATTTATCACTGAAGAGCCATTAGCTGGTGCATTTATTGCAAATCTGCTTCTTCACCAATAGAACGGTACAGGAATTTAAAGCTTAGTTTTTCATAGACTGGAATAATTCCTTTTGGAGTCCTCACCTTCCTCCTCTTTGTTTTTTAACAGGTAAAAGCTGGCAGGCTGACGGGAACTTGCATTTTACAGGACGGATTATCTGGTAACTGACCATTTAGCTGGTAAGTTGTTTGCACACATGCAGCGTTTTTAAATCTTTTGTTTTTCTTAAATGTTGAGTCAGTCCAGCTGTATACAGAAGATGGGTTAAAAGTCAATAACACACTTCCCAATTTCATCCCAGCTATAAAACACTGCAGTCAGTTTCAGTTTACTACACTGTTTACTATGTTGAAGCAGCAAAAGGTTATAAATGTGGGAGAAACTTGGACCAATAGTAAATTACTATTTACTGAGGGATTATTTCTAAAAGGTGCATTCCTTTTATTACACATTTTTATGTTCATGATCCTTTAGCCTTTTTAGGCTCTGGTGGCATTCTTCTTGAACTAGCTTGGTGGAAAGAGGAGACATGAAGACTCCTGTGCAGTCAGGTGGCCGGAACTTCTACATGGTTCACATATTTTGAGCATACAGCATCCCTCATGTACACACCTGCACACATATGTGGATGGGACTGACACCAGCACATTTCTTTATCATGTTCCCACCTTTAAAGCAGAGGAGTGTGATCATAAATTCATGATGTGAACGTAGATTATTACAGCTAACTCTTTAGATTATGACTTCAGTAAAAGTTATTAAAACCTCTGGTTGAACTGGTGGGTTGTTGCTACCTCAGTTTGCAACAGGTGTTCTCTATGCAGATTCACCATTTCTATTGTAACACACTCAAATGAATGCTTTTATATCATTTTTCTGCTTTTCTTGGAAGAAAATCCACCCTAATATTATTCAGTCTTTTCTTTGTTGGCAAGAGTTTCTTGACCAAAACACACAAACTAGAGACTCCCCTGGCTATATCGAGTTTTTGTTTTATACGTGATCAAATTGAAACAAGGTGCATATCCTATTTCCAAGAAAGTGTATTCCCTTATTAATGAGGATTGCTGTTGGTGCTCAACGTATAAAATTCAGGTGAAGGTGAGAACTTCTGAATTTTGCTCTTGGAACTGAACCGCTGGTTCAAAGATCTAAGACACGGACCGCTCATGGACTTTAATCTCCTGCGTTGTGGACATAGAGAGGTCACCGAGTGAAATCCTCTTAGCCGTCACCCTACTATAATTCTTGGAATAGTGCCGTTTGAAGAGACAGAGAGGGTGCACTGCATTTGGCATTGCTAATAAAGGTGCTCCTGATCTCTGGAACATGGCTTTTCTGTGATAAAAGTAGATTAGATAAAGAGAAAGCCAAAGTTCAGTTATAATAAGCTTGCCCATGATCATGTGACTTTATTATTATTATTTTTTTTAAACATGTTTAGTTCTTGAGATGAAACGTTTCCCGACCTATTTGAATTGTAAATCCAAATTGTAGTAACATGTGGCTCACTTGACGACTGTTTTTCTGAACTCTACCATGTTCCAAAAAGTGAACATATAATTTGTTACTTTAACCGTTACTTGTTAGCTGCATTGTGGTTGTAACTGTACTAAACCATGCACTTTGTTTCCAGTGGCACACTCGGACTCTGTGTTTGACGTGGGATCTTAACCATGAGCTCAGTCGCTGTACTTACGCAGGAAAGCTTCATCGAGCACCGCAGTGGGCTTCTGCCAGAGCAAAGTGGTGGTGAGTGATTCTGACCATTTACGTACTTTCATCACTTTATGTCTTAATAATTGGGGTAGTTTCATCCTCCCCTCCAGCTGCTGGAGGCCCCAATGCTGGAGAAGATGAGGAGGAACTTCCTACCTACAAGGATGCCTTCCCACCTCTCCCTGAGAAAGCGGCCACGCCTGAGGGGACGCAGGAAACTGTAAATGCCTGGACATCAAAGATTCGGCCTCTCAAGTCCTCCATTATCACCCAGGTGCACCAGTGCTACTACTTTAACTTAACATCTGGTCCTTGTCTCCTTTTGCTCAAATTTGTAAGAATTTTACAGAGTTTCCTTGCATCTTGTCTACTGTCTGAAATGCAAGTTGGCCTTAAATGCGTTAATCACAAGTCTTAAATTTTGGCATGGTATGACTAAATAATTTTGTGTAATTTGTTGCATATAATATTCATAAGTAAAAGTTTCAAAATGCAGACACCTTGTGTTCTGTGACTTAAGGCTACCAATAACTAGCTGCTAATGCACCCTAATTAGCTTTTCTTTTTTTTTTTTTTTTTTTGCATCCATCAAGTACGTTAAAATTTATCACCAGTTGGACAATGTTCAACTTTGCCCCTGGATCACTTCTGTTGCTAATCCATAAAATATTACATTAATTCGTGCTAAAAATTTGCCTGAAATGTTTTTTTTTTTTGGTATTGGGAGGGGGGGGGGGTGTGGCTTTCGAGGGCCATATGCAGAGTGGGAAGTACAAAGCTGACATTTCTGGACCCCAGAAATGTCAGTTTTTGCTGTGCTTGATTGTAATGCAGCAGCAGATGTTTTATTTCTGTCTTAAATTTAATTCAAGGTAGCATTAACAAATAGAGTTTTACATTTGACCCAGGTTTTAGTGGTGGGACTTGATTAAATATTAATGTAGCTTGTACATAAGATTTATGGGCATGCCAGAAATGTGGTAGAAAGTGACTTTTGTTTGCTTAAAAAAATGGAATTGAGTTTCACTGCAGCCATTGTGGCACCTATTAATGAATTCAGTGCAATATCTGTGATTTATTTATATTTTTTATAAATCTCAGGTTTTCCATGTGCCGCTGGAGGAGCGCAAGTACAAGGACATTAACCAGTTTGGGGAAGGGGAGCAAGCAAAGGTCTGTGTGGACATCATGCATAAGACCGGAGCCCACCTGGAACTCTCCTTAGCTAAAGACCAGGGTCTCTCCATCATGGTGTCTGGGAAGCTGGATGCTGTGATGAAGGCCCGCAAGGAGATCGTGTCCCGACTGCAGACTCAAGTAAGAAGCTTTGGAATTTCTATTGCTCAACATTTATTGTCTGTGACAAAGATGGCTGTAATGTGTTTTTTTTTTTTTTTTTTTTTCCCCAGGCTTCAGCGACTGTCGCTATCCCAAAGGAACACCATCGCTTTGTCATCGGCAAAAACGGGGAGAAGCTTCAGGAGCTCGAGCTCAAGACTGCCACCAAGATCCAGATCCCACGACCCGACGACCCCAGCAACCAGATCAAGATCTCTGGTACCAAGGAGGGGCTGGAAAAGGCAAAGCATGAGATCCTGTTGATCTCTGCTGAGCAGGTAATGTTAATGTCCTGTGGAAGCATTTCCACATTAATTTTTATTTCCTAGTTTTGCCATTTTTTAACTTTTTTTTCTTCTGCATTTAAAAAAATAAAATAGGATAAGCGTGCTGTGGAGAGGGTGAACATCGATAAGGTGTACCATCCCTTTATCACCGGTGCCTACAATAAGATAGTTGGAGAGATGATGCAGGAAACTGGTGCTCGCATTAATGTCCCCCCTCCAAGCGTGAATAAGAATGAGATCGTCATCACTGGGGAAAAGGAGCAGGTGGCCCTTGCTGTGGCTTTACTCAAGAAGATCCATGAGGAGAAGGTGAGGAGGAGGCAACAAAAAATTTGTTTGTATAGAACAATGTTTTGTTCCTGTCAAAAGGTACAAACATCTGGTCTTTGTATCTCCTGCAGAAGAAAAGCACGACCACGATTGCAGTGGAGGTGAAGAAGTCTCAGCACAAATATGTCGTCGGCCCCAAGGGAAACACCCTGCAGGAGATCCTGGATAGAACTGGCGTCTCGGTTGAGATCCCACCTTCAGACAACAGCTCAGAAACAGTCATCCTTCGTGGGGAGCCTGACCGCCTGGGACAGGCCCTCACCGAAGTGTACGCCAAGGTACAGGCGTTTTCTGATGCAGAGTGAAAATGCTAACCAGAGGGCATGAAAGTTGGAGGTAAAACTAACTTTGTTTTTGTTTTCAGGCAAACAGTTATACTGTTTCCTCGGTGTCAGCTCCTTCTTGGCTTCATCGTTTCATCATTGGCAAAAAGGGACAGAACTTGGCTAAGATCACCCAACAGATGCCCAAGGTGAGTGCAGTCTTGACTGGAAGAAGTTTGAGTTTTGGGTGTTCATTAATCCTAATGATGTCTTTATCGTTTGTGTTCAGGTGCACATCGAGTTCACCGAGGGAGAAGATAAAATCACTTTGGAAGGACCAACCAAAGACGTGCAGATGGTTCAGAGTCAGATTGAAGCCATCGTTACGGATTTGGTGAGGATTCCTTTTCACTGAAGTCTAGCAAATGAATTATCTTCTGTACATGAAGAAAATCTTTGACCTGCTGATACTAAAAACTTAAGATTTCTTCTCTGTGACTACTTCTACACCAAAGAGTGACACAATTTGGTAGAATTTATGAATGGTGCATTAACTCATCTGTGAATGATGGGATCTCTGACTTGATGAAGTTGAAAACCATCCGATTTTGGTCACAGGCATTCATGGTGCATCTCTACTCATGGAAGGCACACGTCTCATTTTTTTATTTCTTAATTTGCCTTTTAACAGGCAAGTCGAATGGATTATGCAGAGATCACTGTGGATCCCAAATTCCATCGTCACCTGATTGGAAAAGGAGGTGTCAACAGTAAGTTTGCTACTGAAACTGCATAATTAAAAAAAAAAAAATTTTGTGATTAAAAACAACCTGTTTTCTGATTTTTAACATTTAGTCAACCGCATCAAAGAGTTGCACAAGGTGACAGTCCGCATCCCCCCTGACAACGAGAAGAGCAACCTGATTCGCATAGAGGGGGATCCCCAGGGTGTGCAGGAAGCCAAGAAGGAGCTGCTGGAGCTAGCGTCACGCATGGTTGGTACATGAGACGCTACATGTAGTTCACCATACAGCCTCGAATCGTGTCAATAACTTGTGGGGTTTGCAGGAGAACGAGCGTACAAAGGACTTGATCATCGAACATCGTTTACACAGAGCCATCATCGGGCAAAAAGGGGAGAAGATAAAGGAAGTGCGGGACAAATTTCCAGAGGTCAGTTCTAACTCCTCGTAATGGTTTGCATTTGCTCTGTACTGAAGCCGCTGCCGGTCTCTGAACGGCTCCGTAACCTTTGTTCCAGGTAATCATCAATTTCCCCGACCCAGCACAGAAGAGCGACATCGTTCAACTCAGAGGGCCTCGGAATGAGGTGGAAAAATGCTCCAAGTTCATGCAGAAGATGGTGGCTGAAATGGTAAACTGTCAGTAGTTTTAAAATAAATTTTCCCTCTTTTATTACTACTGCGATACACATTTTGAGGTGCAGCACAGGGCATCTGCGCTTCCTTAAAGTATTGCATGCATGAATCTAAAATTAAGGCCATAAAACTTTTTCATTTTCCTGATTTTATTTTTTCTAAACATTTTTGCCCCTTTGTACACGGTCCCTGATTATCATGATCTAATGTTACAGGTCTTAAATTTTCTCTTGGCAGGACTATTTATCTTGTTTTTTCTTGTGGGACTTTTGTCAGAAAAACAAACTGTCAGGCAAAAGTATTTTATTGTGTTGTGTGACGAGGCGGTTGAGGCCAACGGTCCCTCACTATCATACACTTGCTAGCTGTCTCTTTTTGCATCAATTATGGATAAGTGCAATCATCTCCACTTGGTTGGATGAAGTTTGTGCATTTCTGTGGAGTTATAGGTCTTAAATTTAAGACTTTTGTGAATGTAATTTGAGTTTATGAATCCCTTCAGTAACTGTGTGTTCACATTTTCCTTTTTACTGGTTTAGTTGGAGAACAGCCAGACTCTGTCTGTCCCCATCTTCAAGCAGTTTCATAGGAACATAATTGGAAAAGGAGGAGCAAACATCAAGAAGGTGCCGTATATTGTACTTTTTTCCTTCCTGTATTGCATCCTCAATCCAAGAACAAGCCTTAAACGAGATCTTTAATGCCGTAGATCCGAGAGGAAACAAACACCAAAATCGACCTCCCTGCCGAAAACAGCAACTCTGAAATGATTGTCATTACGGGGAAGAAAGCAAACTGTGAAGCTGCAAGGAACCGCATTTTGGCTATTCAGAAAGAACTGGTAAACACTCTTTAAACTCTGTCCATCTGGTTATATGATAGTAAAACTACAGTTTAATTCTTGTCTCTCAGGCCAACATCACAGAAATGGACGTCTCCATCCCGTCCAAGTTGCACAATTCGCTGATAGGCTCAAAGGGCCGCCTTGTGCGTTCCATCATGGAGGAGTGCGGCGGCGTGCACATCCACTTCCCCACCGAGGGCTCAGGGATCGACAAAGTCACCATCAGAGGGCCAGTGGAGGAGGTGGAGAAAGCAAAGCAGCAACTGCTTGCTTTAGCAGAGGAAAAGGTTCGTACAAGTCATTCAACTTCCTTGCTAAACTTGCAAACGTTTTACTTTGGCGTGTGACTATACAATCGGATTGATGTTTGCCAACGAGGAAATGTTTAGCACCTGTCCACCAAACAGCCACCTACTCTTCATGGTGGTTACCACCTCTTCAACATGGCTGTCAAATATCATAGATTTATTCTGAAAAGCCCTACCGAATTCTAAATTTAAAATTTGGTAAACCATCTTTCACAGCAAATAAAGAGTTTCACTGCAGAGCTGCACGCAAAGCCAGAATACCACAAGTTTCTCATCGGGAAAGGCGGCGGAAACATCCGGAAGGTCCGCGACAGCACCGGCGCCAGAATCATTTTCCCCACATCTGAGGACAAAGACCAAGAACTCATCACTGTGGTTGGGACTGAGGAGGCGGTTCGGACAGCCCAGAAGGAGCTGGAGGAGCTCATCAAGAGTTTGGTATGCCATTTAAAAAAAAAAAAAATAGAAAAAGAATTTGAGTCCTTTACAGAAATGGGCTGGTATGTGGGTTCAATGGGAAAACTTTGAGGCCTATTTGATATCTCTGGTGTAATTTATTTATTTATTTATTTATTTTTTTCCTATTGTTGGACTTTTTTGTCTGGCAAAAGTTTGTCACAGTCAAATATCTTTGTGTTCTGCGACTGTGGACTTTTGAAGCTTCTGGTAAATCACTAACACTCTTGCTAGCTAGAGTATGTTAGCTTTGCTAGCTTTGTTTGCATCCATTATGGGTGAGAACAAATTTAATGCCGGTTGTACACTGCAGCAGTGGGTGAACGGGGCAGATTGTTCTGTTTCTGTGTAGCCATTTTGAACTTTATGACTTAAATAAGCTGATTCATTCAACACTTCTAAAAATGGCTTGATTTAAAAACAAAAGATGGTACGAAATGTCCGTAAAGGGCCAACCTTAAACATTTGGAATGTTGTAACAGGAAACTTGTCGCTAACCAGCCAATTCCTGATCCATAATGTAAAAATAGATAAATAGAAGTGCATATCTTGTGGTTTTTAAATGGTGATGTCCACTTTGTGGTTTAAGGACAACATTGTGGAGGAGACGATGAACGTCGACCCCAAGCACCATCGCTACTTTGTGGCCCGCCGGGGTCAAGTCCTCAGGGACCTTGCTGATGAGTACGGTGGCGTCATGGTGAGCTTCCCTCGTACCGGCTCCCAGAGCGACAAGGTCACCCTCAAAGGAGCCAAAGAATGTGTGGAGGCAGCCAAGAAGCGCATGCAGGAGATTGTTGAGGACCTGGTGAGTGTTGGTTGTCTTTTTTTTTTTTTTTTTTCCCCCCTTGTTTTCTTTTAGGTTTTTTCTTTATTTTTTTTTTTTTTTTTTTTTTTGTTTCCCCCCCAGGAGGCTCAGGTGACTGTCGATTGTGTGATCTCTCAAAAGTTCCACCGTTCCATCATGGGGCCCAAGGGCTCACGGATTCAGCAGATCACCAGAGATCACAATGTGCAGATTAAGTTTCCAGAGCGAGAGGACCCACAAGGTAAAAGCAGGCCTTCATTGTGTTTCTGACCAAACGTGAAGCAAAAAGGAGCATTTTTGTCTCAAAACAATTAACGGTGTGTATGCGTTTGTTTAGCAGCACCTCCTGCAGACGCTCCTGTTCAGGAGAACGGAGAGGCCAACGGTGAAGTCAAAGAACCTGTCGACCCAAACGCTCCCAAAAAGTGTGACGTGATTTTGATTTCCGGTCGCAAAGAGCGCTGTGAGGCTGCCGTGGAAGCGCTGAAGGTCGGAGCTGATGCCACGCCTCAGTTTGGACTTAGTCAGTTGCTTTTTCTACATCTTGGCGTGTTCTCCTCTCTGCAGGCCCTGGTTCCCGTCACGATTGAGGTGGAAGTGCCTTTTGAGCTTCATCGATACATTATTGGACAAAAAGGAAGTGGAATTCGTAAGATGATGGATGAATTTGAGGTACGCCGTCTTTTAAAATCAGTTAAAATGCGATGTGGGCTCAGTGCAGCTTCCTCATGACTTCAACCTGCTTCCAGGTTAACATACAAGTGCCTCCTCCTGACCAGCAGTCTGATAAAATTGCCATCACCGGCTTGGCCTCTCACCTTGACCGTGCCAAAGAAGGCCTCTTCGAGCGGGTTAAGGAGCTGCAGGCTGAGCAGGCGGATCGGGTTTGTAGTCCTTTCAAGTCGTTCTGCTTCAGCCTCGTTCACAAGATGGAACACAAAACAGGGATGATTTTTTTTTTTTTTTTTTAGACCTGCACTTAAACTGCCAATGAACTGTTTCAAAAACCTCCCAATTGTGAAGTCAATTGGCAACCCAAGCTGAGCTCCAGCACATTTGGGCATCTAGTTTTACTGCTGCATGGTCTGTACAATGGCTACTGGAAAAGACAAGTGCTGACTTGCCATCCAGAATGCACTTGCTTCCTTCTTGTTGATTGTGCAGGAGGCTCCACTTCTGCTTTTCAGAGACGTAAAGTCGTATAATTAAGCAACTGTTTGCAGCTAACAGTGAGTTCAGTGGCGTGGCCAGCAGCAGCTTATTTGTATTTAAAGAAGCCTTAAAACAGCCTCATTGTGAACTGACCTCAATATACAGAACTGATCGGACTCAAATTTTATCTAAGAATATTGGTACAAAAAAATTTAAACCTGTTTTGGCCTGTCTTAACCTGCTTAAGGAATCGTCATAAGTCACCTTTTAAAGGTCATGCACAGCGCAAAAGTCTCGGATTAATTTTCAAATGCCAGAAATCAGGCAATAAAACAAGTTCTGTGCAAAAAATCTCTCCTGAACCTGCAGGCACTCAAGAGCTTCAAACTGACCATCACTGTGGACCCAAAGTATCACCCAAAAATCATCGGCCGCAAGGGCGCCATCATCACAAACATCCGCACAGAGCACGATGTGAACATCCAGTTCCCAGAGAAGAATGATGAAAACCAGGTATAGCATGGAAAACAAATGCTTAAAGTTCTTTTTTTTCTTGACACATTGATGAAATGGAATGGCTCAAATCTCTTTTATTTTTTTTTCTTCTTCAAAGGATCAGATCACAATTACAGGGTACGAGCAGAACGCCATAGCTGCACGGGAGGCGATCCAGGCTATAGTGGACGAGCTGGAAGAGATGATCTCTGAGAACATCACCCTGGACAGCAGGGTCCACGCCCGCATCATTGGCGCTCGGGGCAAGGGCATCCGCAAGATCATGGATGAGTTTAAGGTGAGCTTCCGAAAAGCTGAAATGATCTCCTCTAAAAGACGCACAAAGGAACTCACCCAACTGCACTGATGCCATTTAAATGTACAAACTTTTAATCACAGTAAAGCAGGAGCTAAACATGTAACTTCACAGAGCTTTTAAGTCAAAAACATGTTCTAGAAAATTTCTAGCCAGATTTTTTTTTTAATTAATTAATTTATTTTTTATCAAAAATGTCAATTATTTTTTTTAAAATAATGACTTGAATATCAAGTTAAACACGACTTCTCAATGTTTTCAGATTGATCTCAGGTTTCCACAGAGTGGCGCTGCAGACCCAAACCTTGTAACAGTAGTAGGTCGCCCTGAACATGTGGATGAAGCCATTGATCATCTCCTGAACCTGGAAGAGGAATATGTAAGCTCCTCTGAACATTTTTTTTTTTTTTTTTATTTGTCCAGTCACAATCACATGCCAAATGTTTGCTGAAGCACTTTTATTTGTTTTTTTTTTCATTTTTAGTTGTCGGATGTTGTGGAAAATGAGGCGAAGATGGCATACATGAGGCCACCTGGTGGCAGCGTTGCTGCTGCGGACGAGCAGCGTGGCCATTCCAAAGGTTTCGTGGTTAGAGAGGCTCCCTGGGCCACCGGCAACGAGAAGGTGAGACCTACCCAAATGGCTGCTATTCCACTCTGCATCAGTAGTTTTTCTGAATCCATTTGCTCCTTTTTCTTTCAGGCTCCTGACATGAGCAGCTCAGAAGACTTCCCAAGCTTTGGAGCTCCGGTCCAAGCGAAGGCGTCACCCTGGGGACCCAAACGCTTTTAAGCCGTTGGCTTAAACGTAACTAGTCAAATCTTCCCCTCCACCAACTCCATCTGCATCCCTCCCAATCTCCCCCAAAAAAACCTCTGGAGCTGGACTGACCGCTGACCCTCAAAGTCTTTAGTTCTCAGAATATCATCCTGCATCTCGGTCACCAGTCCACAATAAGAGCTTTCAGATACTGTAATCCATCGTGAGCTTTGTGTCTGCGTTCACTCGTATCGTCTCGAGCCTAAATGTTCCGGCCATTTTGCCGTCGCGTCTACACCGATGTTTTAAATGTTTTAGACCAGATGCCTCATTGTGGTTTGAACTGTTCTACCAAATTGTGATGACGAAGACATCACTACTTTTTACGTGAGCTGCCCTTATCTTAGTTGCCTTTTGCAGGAACAAGGGGTGGGGAGATGCTGATTTTAGTGTTCAAACTTAAAAGTCAGTCGTAGAAGGTTCCCATGCCCCTTCCTGCTTCATCCATGTAGCCCAGTGAAAATAACATAGTCGTCCGTTTCCAAGCACACTATAGTGATCGTCCAATCATGTCCTTCCATGTGCTCGTACCTGTGCTGCTGTGCGAACGATCAAACTTCGGCTCCCACCTTGTAGCCTTATGAATTGGTGAGCTGTGATGGAAGGTTTTGGGGAGGGAAA
This sequence comes from Poeciliopsis turrubarensis, assembly GCA_010277015.1. Taxonomy (NCBI): domain Eukaryota; kingdom Metazoa; phylum Chordata; class Actinopteri; order Cyprinodontiformes; family Poeciliidae; genus Poeciliopsis; species Poeciliopsis turrubarensis. Next base: position 4,072,166 of record VMRN01000035.1, read on the forward strand.
GAAGGGGAGGGTGTTGGCTGAGTTTCAGCCACCACAGAATGGCACCAACTCAAACTGCCAGATGCTTGGAGATCATGCCACACTTAAACTTTGTACAACACTAGGCTAGAGCTCCACAGCATCGAAACCTCACACTAACTGTTTTCAATAGATTCGCTACATTATAAAGTAGATCACTCTACGGAAGTCGACCATCTTGTGCCAACTTTAACGACGTCCCGCGTTCTTCGCCCTCTGTTATGGGTCAGTGTCCAGTCCCTTTGTCTTCCAGTTGCTATGCAGATCCCCTCTGTTATATAGCAATGGCCCCTCCCTTTTTTATTTTTAATTTTTATTTCAGCCTTACAACTAGAAAGATACAAACCAGGTAGAGATGAGTTGCTTTCAGTAGACAACTGCAAGGTGTTTCCTCATTCTTTCAAAAACATTTTCTTCCCAGTTGTGTGTTTTACTTGGCGTGTACGTTTAGCCTACTAGCTGCTAAGTAAATGTCTAGCATCTACCTACCTTGGTTTATATCCTCCTTGTATTGAACGAAAGATTATGCAAATACCATGAAGTGAACGGTTATGGGCGACACTGGAAAAAATTGTCCAAAAGCCAATAAAAAAATTGAAAACATTTTTTTTCTCTGGCATAATTTTTGGGTTCATCACAAATTAATTTCATGTCATAAGATGGATTTTTGAGAATTTAGCCGTTTCACGAGTATATCTAAAAATAGAAAATTGTGGAAGGTCACTGTACAAATTAAATGACAAAATTTGGGTGCAAATTTTGATCATATATTGAACGAATATTCTATTCAGTAAAACATTAAGCATAATAAATAATTTTCACCATTTCATCCCAGACAACAGAATGATCTCTGGCTATGCGGTGATCTCCATTGCTCGGCTCAAAGTGATGTTCAGCAAAAGCTCGTTCTGACGCGGTAGATGAGCTGAAGTCCAAGCTGATGGATTCTTTACAGTACAGCAGTAAATCCAGTAGTATGAATTCATTATATACTGCCACACCGCGGGATAGCTGAGAAAACTGAACGCTTGCAACTGTTGATATAATAATGTTTGGCGCTGGAGAGCACTGGTTGGCCCAGCCAGGTAGAGGAACAATCTTTTGGCTATCAGACTGTTGGCTAGTCAAGTTCGAATAACAATTAAAAAACAAATGGCAGATAAAGAAAGGGGTATAAAAAGAAAAACGTGAGGCCAAGATTCGAGACCACACCATTCAATAACCAAGTACATTGGGTTTTTAAAAATTCTGATGGCCTGTATAGTTGGAAAAGTATGGAAGCCCATTTCCGCCACTCAATTAAAAAAAATCTCAAAATGAAGAGATTCTGTCTCATGCGATGGTATCTTAAAATGAGACTTTATCTCAAAATAATATTCTGTCTATAAATGAGATATTTACTCAAAATAACAAGATTGTAACTCAATGCGATTCTATCAAAATAATGAGATTAACTCAAAATGAGATTCTCAAAATCATGCGATATTGACTCAAAATAATGAAATTCTATCTCAAAATGAGATATTAACTCAAAATGATGCGATTCTATCTCAAAATAATGAGATAGTAACTCAAAAATGAGATTTAATCTCAAAATAATGAAATTCTATCTCAAAAATGAGATATTAACTCAAAATGATGTGATTCTATCTCAAAATAATGAGATATTAACTCAAAATAATGACATTTAATCTCAAAATAATGAAATTCTATCTCAAAATTATGCGATTCTATCTCAAAATAATGAGATCTAATCTCAAAATAATGAAATTCTATCTCAAAATGAGATATTAACTCAAAATGATGCGATTCTATCTCAAAATGAGATTTAATCGCAAAATGAGATTTAATCTCAAAATAATGAAATTCTATCTCAAAATGAGATATTAACTCAAAATGATGCAATTCTATCTCAAAATAATGAGATTTAATCTCAGAATAATGAGATTTAATATAAAAATAATGAGATTTAATCTCAAAATAATGAAATTCTATCTCAAAAAGAGATTTTAACTCAAAATGATGTGATTCTATCTCAAAATAATGAGATAGTAACTCAAAATAATTAGATTTAATCTCAAAATAATGAGATTTAATCT
>VMRN01000035.1:4074292-4119667 GCA_010277015.1 Poeciliopsis turrubarensis
GCGATTCTATCTCAAAATAATGAGATAGTAACTCAAAATAATGAGATCTAATCTCAAAATAATGAAATTCTGTCTCAAAATGAGATATTAACTCAAAATGATGTGATTCTATCTCAAAATAATGAGATAGTAACTCAAAATAATGAGATTTAATCGCAAAATAATGAGATTTAATCTCAAAATAATGAGATTTAATCTCAAAATAATGAATTTCTATCTCAAAATGAGATATTAACTCACAATGATGCGATTCTATCTCAAAATAATGAGATAGTAACTCAAAAATAATGAGATTTAATCTAAAAATAATGAAATTCTACCTCAAAATGAGATATTAACTCAAAATGATGTGATTCTATCTCAAAATAAGGAGATAGTAACCCAAAATAATGAGATTCTATCTATAAATGAGATATTTACTCAAAACAATGAGGTTCTATCTATAAATGAGATATTTACTCAAAATAATAGTATCTGAAAATGCGATTCTATCAAAATAATGAGTTAACTCAAAATGAGATTCTGTCTAAATGAAATTCTCTCAAAATTAGATATTAACTCAAAATCATGAGATTCTATCTATAAATTAGATATTTACTCAAAATAATTATAGTAAGTCAAAATGCGATTCTATCAAAAATAATGATATATTAACTCAAAATGAGATTCTATTTCAAAATAATGAGACTCTCTCTCAATGAAATTCTGTCTCAAATGAGATATAAACTCAAAATAATGAAATAGTAACTCAAAATAAATAGTTGTTTATAACATATTCCAAATTTGTGTGCTGAACAAGAAGTAAACTTATTGTACCTGTGTTGTTTTTAGGAAGCAAAACTGGATCAGTGATTTGTCCAGAAAGCTGTCAACGAAATAGCCAGTGCGCTTTAAGCTGGTCGAAATGATCCATCCAAAACATCTGAAAGTGCACCACCATCACTCTCTCCTTTGATTTTCTGTACTTCCTGTATCGCATTATTTTGAGATACTGTCTGATAGTATCTCATAATAATGGCATACTACCTCATTATAATGAGAGATTTTATTTTATTTTTTTAACAGAGTGGCAGAAAAGGGCTTTCATTGAAAAAGCAAGAAGTGGAGTGACACTATCAATAAGCCAAGTAAAGGAATATGTTGATGCAATGAGACGTTTTTTTACAAATGGAAGCAACTGATTAACATCTGAAATGCTCTAATGAGACATGAACCCACCAGCCACAATGAGGTACTTGATGAAATGAGTTGCATTTCATTTTCCTTTCGGTCAAATTTGAATAGATTTTTTTATGTATTTATTTTTTTTGCTAATCTATTACTATCAGCTTCTCACATAAATTCCCAATAAAATACACAGGTTTGTATTTGGAGCATGTCAAAATGTGGGAAAAGTTGACCTCACTCCAGTTGACTTCTCCTTTGTGAGATTTTGACGCAGAAACGGGGTTAGTTTTATTTCTCCAAGCAGCCTTTCTGTTAAAATCCACCTCCTTCTTTCATGTTCGTTGTGCACTTTGGTCAGAATTATGAACCGAGAGGAGACGACTCTATATATTTTTTTTGTCCCCCCTTTCATCCCTTCTCCTCCTCAGAGTTGACAGAGGTGCATTTTCAACACTTCCAAAGTGCTCCTGTGTTCGAAGGGAGCATCGGAAAAGCTCTCACCGGAGCTCTGAGGCATAATCACCACACAATTAAGATAATTTCCCAACGACTGCTGGTGGCAAGGAAAGCAATTTTTCTGCCTTGTAATCGAGTCGGGCTGTCAGATTAAGATAGCAGGTGATTTAAGAGAAAGTGTCTCTGCTAAGTGTTTGGAGAGCGATCTAGGTGGCCTCAGGATTCCCTCTGCCCACTGAGATTGCCTTGAAAACCAAGGCGGTTCTAAATCTGAAAAGAGAAAGGAACATTTGAGAGTTGGATTTGTGTCTCTGGGCGTTTTGGGTTTTTTTTTGTCGCTGTATTACTCGCCTTCTGCTGCCGATCTGCTCCTGCATCTTGCAACATGAAAGAGTCGAGTGGCTTCTTATCTTCTCTCCCTTACTTTCTTGTATCTCCTCTTTCTGTCTTTTACTTGCACACCAACAACAAACTTCAAATTCAGGACGTACTGTATGAGATTATCCGTTTTTTAGAGGATTGGTACATGACCAGAAGACAGATTCCTTTATACAAGCTGCATATATATATATATATATATATATACACACATTTTTTTTATTATTTTGATAAGCAGATTTTTTTCCCTCAGTATTAGAAATGTGTTTCTATCCTTAGAGCCTTTGAGCCTCACCAGATGAAAATTGGAGGAAAAAAAAAACTAATAAAAACCCACTGTTGTTGGGGTTATGTATAGACGGAACACTGTTATGAAATATTCTAGTTTCTGTTTACATTCCATATCACAATTCTTTAAAAAAAAAAAAGAGCACTACTGCCTCAAACTACTGCCTTCTTTTTAAGAGACAAGGACCTTCAAAGACATAATTCCAGACAGCTAACTATTAATAATGCTGCACCAGTTGGTTAGATTGTGCTTGCATAAAAAAAAGCGATGTAATATTCAGATTTTTATTCAATATAATATGGCACAACCGAGTAATTGTGACTTTCTGTTGTTGTAAAAATGTTGTACATGTCAAACACACATTTGACACATTTCCACCATGTGTTTGCTAGTAGCTGCTGCCGCTTGTCTGAAGGAGCCGAGTGGTGGAGGCGAGGGCGGCTCGGAGGAGGAGCTTCGTGGCAAAGGCAGCGCTCGGTTACGCCGCACTCTTTCTGAAAACCGAATAGCTATCAGGGGACTAGGGGGGTTCTCAAATATGAATCAAAGCAACACGTCAGGTATGTTTTTGATGACATTACAATTACATTGTAAGCCAAAGCTAAGAAAAGTTTATTTTACATAATAATGCCCCTTAAACTGCAGCCACAACCTGTAAACATGCAGATGGGAGAGAGCTTGCAGAACTCTCTCAAATCCTCTGCATGTTTGGTAGAACGATGGTGACGTATTTTTAAGACATTGCAGAGAGAAAAAAGTGAGTAAATTTCCATGTTAACATCAGACATTTTCTAGGAGAAAAAAATATCAAACAGGAAAATTTATGAAAGTTTAAACTTTGCAAGAAAAAAAAAATTAGACATTTTTAGATTAATCTTAGAAATTTTCTACAAAAATGTTGAAGCTTTCTGAGTTTCAAATGTCAGATTTTCTACATCTGAAACTCAGAGATTTCCTTTTTTTAAATATATTTATATACCCTCTGTCTCCAGTTTATTTTCCACTTATTTAAGGAAGAAAGCCAAGAAAGTAAAAGTTATGCTCAACACTTTCAGATGGTGCAACAGTTACACACCTTTGTCCACTAGATGGCGTTGGCAGACTGGGATTTCTTTCTCATTGATTTGTGCAAGGAGTCTAAAGACTGAACAACTCAAATTCTACATATGTCACAAAAACTGGCTGCCATCTCTGACATAGAGAAATACTGTTATTTGGACATGTTTGTTACATAATCATTATTGTATCCAAACTGGCATTTTGATGATTCTCACTGATCACTAATTATTGAACAGAAAAAAAAAATCCTTTTTAAAACATATTCTCAAGTAAACACAAATGACCAAACAAAGATTGTTTTTAAGCCCAGTCAGCGACTTTGTTAAGACCATCAAAACCTCAAACACATCATAGAATAGATTTATTAAATAAATTACCTCTATTTTGGAAAAGTTGTGTTTTTCTTGTGTTATGTCAAATGTTGATTGCAAGTTGTAAAAAGTAAATGTAGCCATTTCCTAAGACAATCACCGGAGTGAGAAGTGGTTTAAACCAGATATTGACTTTATTTAGTGTTAGATTTCTGACTGAATATCCTCAGAATTAACCAGACATTGGTAATTCTCAGTTATCTTGAGTGAGTCTTAATTGGTTGTAAATTTAATCCATGTAGGATGATAAAGTAACATTTAATGTCTCTATCTTCTGTCCTCCCTCTCAGAAAGAGCTCTTTGGTCTTACTAATTACCAGCATTGTCAACTCTCAAGTACGGTAGTGGTAGCATCAAGCTGATGGTCTCTTTTGCTGCCAGTGGAACCGGTCCACTGCATTCCACCGGATCTGATGAAAGAAGTTCGTCTTTGCCAGAGTTGTGGCAGAATCATTTCAAAACATTGCTTTTCTTCAGGTTCAGTTCTTCTTTTGTTGATTTGGATGTTTGGGAGAAGTTGTGAATGATGATGATGGTTTTTGTTTCAGAATTGTAGTCTGCCTGTAGATTCTATCGGGCTCTTTGGTTTCTGTCTTGTGTTCACATTGGTCTCTACTGACTGATACCTTCGTATGATAACTTCCTTTCAATCATTTTAAACCTGCCTTCCAAAAGTAGCTTTAACAAAAGGATGCAAGTCATTTTGGTCTAGTTTCTGGTGCAAGTATCTTAGTACACTTGAAATAAGACAAACCTAAATTATAAGCAACTTTTCAGCAAGATACAGAACCTTTAAGTCAACAATTCCTTCATGTTGATGAAAAAGTATTAGTTCCATTGGTAGATTATTTCATCTATGAGAAATATTTTATGTGTATGGAACTAGTAATTTCTCATCAATAGCAAGGAATTATTGACTTAAAACAAGCTCCTGTTGCCGAAAAGTTGCTTATAAGTTGGCTTTGCCTTGTTTGAAGATATTTCCACTAGAAACTAGACCAAAATTGCTTGGTAAGTTTTTGTGTTTCTGCAGCGTAAAATCTCTTTACCTTGATGAAGATGTGTTCACATTCAGTGAATCTGCTTTACTGCCGCCTTGACATCAGCTGTAACTGATCTCCTCGGTGACTGTGATCGTTGTATGCTTGTTGCCAGTGATGTCAACAATCTCTGTCAAACATAATTAGACTATGTGTTAAGATACTATTTAATAACAAAAGGCTGCTGTGAACATTTCTCCTGAATCACTCTGCAACCTTGTTTTCCACTTTTAGGTCTAATTTAATCAGTGATGTAGCAAACACTCACACATTGCCACAGCCTCTTACGCATCATTATTACAGTAAAGTCATGCCTTTAATCGCAGCACAATGGGCTGATGACACAATTCACCTCTAATTGCTTCCAAAATTACAACACTTGACATGTTACAGAGCAAAATACCGATTGCCCGGGTTTCCAGCGCCATAGGGACAATCTTTGCCCCCACGTTGCTGTAGCAATCTTTTGACTTTGTCAGCACTTGAGGTTTTAAAAAGGAGCAGAGAAATCCAGCCGAGTGACCAGCAGGGGTCACATATGGCCAAAAATGTATTCCATTCCCCTTCTTATAGTTCATTCTTACAAGAAGAATGTCAACAAAAAGTTTCCCATCGACTCAATCAAAATTCCTCATGCTTAGCTCACCGTTATTTTCACGGTTTGTCTACATTATCATTCAGTTTCTGTGGAGCATGCAGACCAGATGGCAATCGCATACACTAATCAGTCCATGTGATATTTACTCCTTTAAGAGATGCAAAACGGGTTCTAAACATCAAGCCCTCCGGATCAGTAATTAAAGCATCAGGACCACAGGGTTGAAGGCAGAATTTTGCTTCTGGCTGCTGCGTCATCTAAAGCAATCTCTAGATCTCAAACACGTCTGGCTTTTTATTTTATCTCTTAAAGCCACAAATGTGGGAAAGTCTCCAGTTGAGTTCCTGGTTGGAGAGGCGTTCGATGACACGCAGAGCCTCGTGTTCCTGCACGCTCCGGCCACTGCCCGCTAGCGAGCTAGCGGCTATCTCTCGTCGTTTAGCTTTGTTTCTTATCCGACATGCAGACACCACCTGCGGTTTTCACCCGAAACTTTTAAATCTAAACGTCCTTTGTTTGTTACGTGAACATAATTAGCTGGAGTGGAACTATTGCTTCGTATGTCGACGTATTGAAAGTGTTCCATTCAAGCGAGCCCAAACTGCTGAGAAATGAGAAAAAAAAAAAATATATATATATATCTTCATATAACTCCATGTGTGTCATAAACCAAGTATTGGTTCTGTACTTTATCAGATCTCTCCAGCGTCTCTTCCTCTGGAACTGCAGAGGTTTCATGCTAGGTGGCGATGGGGATGGGGGGTAGTCCGGGGAAAAAGGAAGGGATCTGCTGAGGCGCTCTCGCACAATGACATTGTCTGAACTACAGCCTCCACGACTTGCCGTGCCGCAGCGACAGCCCTTTAGTGTTTCCTGTCAAACGGAGCATTGTTGCTTTTAGTTCACTTTAAGTGTCTAGACAGTGGTTTTGCTGCTCCGTTGGTTCCCCTTGGATTGAGGCCAAATCTTCACTCCTGGCGGTGATAAGAGTCTTATCTTGCTGTTAGAGGGCCTGGAAACTGGAGCAGAGCTCAAGAGAGTGTCACTCAGGTGGGGGGGAGTGCGGGCACCAAGAAGAGCAAGCCGGGGTTAGTCAGCCGACTCACACATCACACCTGCATATTCACTTTGAAGCCTCTTCTGAAAGATTATTTGATTTTACCGGCTGGATGTTTTGTATCGCCACCTCTGATTTTCTGTCGCCCCAACAGTAAGATGTGCGTGCGTGTTGATTTCTGCGATTCTCGGCATTGTTTCAATGGGTTCAATCGGTGTTCAACAGACAAGGGCGCATGAAGGAGCTTGTAGCTCCCAAAATATGCGGAAAAACTTTCTGCATTATAAACCTCACCTAAACAGCTCTCAAAAAACAACAGCCTCCGAAGGCAGCTGTTTACTCCTCAGCTCCGCGCTGACAAATTATGAGGCTGGGGGTCACCCATTGACGCACAATGAATGGCCCGCATTCTTCCCGACAAAGGCCAGGAGGGTAATACAACTATTCAGACGCTCTCTTTTATGCTCGTCGTTGCTGGAAACTGTTTGTTGTAGAGAAAAAAAAAAAAAAAAGTCCAAGGTCCCTCAGGTAAAAAAATCAGTCGGCAGATTGTGCGCTGGTTTCTTGTTTGAAGTCCATTGTGGCTTTATTCCCCAGCCAGGTAACACAAGAATGCCGCTTTTCTTCCCCGCATAGTTGATCCACAATATTGGCAAATGGTCCTTAATTCCCCTCTATGCAAGGTAACTCTCCAGCTTGAAGTAATTCAGAGTCCTTTTCTTTTCACTCTGAATGGTGGGGCCTGTGTAGGAGAATGAAAAGGATTCAATAGAGGTGGATGATTTATTCAAGGAAAAAGCACTAAGACTTTGGAATGAGAAGCATGACTGTATTCTCCCGCGAAGGACACCTTGTTTTGTGCGACACAAGGCGAAATCTATGGCTGCTCAATTCATTCGTCACCGAATAAAAGAGATTGAACTGATAAATATATATATATATAAAGTGGGGGACAGTGGAAAGGAGAGGGTGGGAGGAAAAAGTTCGCTTCCCCCACTCCCATGTTTGGTTGTTTGCGGACGTAATGGAGACCGTAGAGCTTATAGCTTCGTAGCGTCGACTCTGCTCAGATATTCTTCAAGGATTTTATGTGTGATGAATACAATGGCATGCTGGACAAAAGAACTAGTTCAATTGTTCACAAGTGGTGGTACTTTGGGTGCCGCTAGTTGTCGTACATATTTGTCAGGGGTCTCAAACTCCAGTTCTCGAGAGCCGGTGTCCAGCAACTTTTAGACGTCTCTCTGCTTCGGCACACCTGGCTCCAATATTAACTCATTAGCAGAGCTCCGTAGAGCTTGGCAGCATGCGAGTAACACACTGTCACCTTTTTATTCCAGTGTGTAGAACAAGGGACACATCGAAAAGTTGAAGGACTCTGGTTCTCAAGGATTGGAGTTTGAGACCACTGTTTTTAAAGGGCCAGTATTAAGTACTTTCCAGGCAAATAGTGTCATTTTATAACACAATTAAGAGACTCTGTTAACATAAGTTGTTGTAAAAATGCTATTTATGTCATATATGACTTATAAGAAATTTGACTTTGCAATTTAATGCCTTGAAATTGGGTTTCTGTCTCTTTAAAAAAAAAAAACAACTCTCACTCTTCCTGAAACTCCACCTTCAGGAAGTCAGCACAACATGACTCCTCTATTAACCCTTTAACAACGTTTTTACGGGCGTCGCACTGCGAAGTGGCTCGCATAATGAGCTCAGCAGATGTTCAGTTCCACCAGCTGTTTCCTAATTGCTGCTGGCTAGTTTGAAGGAGCTGAGTGGGTGAGTCGCGGTAAAATCAGTATTTTAACAGTACATAAAATGCAGTTTTCAAGTTTATTGCATATTAATGTTGTCTACTGTTTAAAATTTTACAAACTACTGTCAAAAGGTTTTTGAAAAATCTGTTTGCTGTGAAATGATTTAATTCTGGGTTGACGGTTTTAAATAAGCATCAAATAGGAATCTTGAATCAGACTCATTGACTGTGGTGCACAGCTTCATTTCCCCATAGGCTCAAACTGAACATGTGCAGTTCTCTTTCAGAACAGAAAACGTCTTTGGTTTCGAGAGGCTAGCAGTATATTTGTCTGCAACAAACTTCCAGAAAACTGCCAAACAGCTGAAACACAGAGTTCCTTTAAACCCAGAATTAAACCCAGCAGTTTCTAGAGTTGCTTTAAAAAACATGTAACATTGACCAACATATTTGAAGTGTTAATGATTGTAATCATGGCTGTTGTCAAAATGTAACATCAGTTATTGGTTTTCACGACTGTTGACTGTGTGATGCGGTCACGATGTGTTTTCATGATAACGAAGCACTTTGAACTGCCGTGTTGCTGATATGTGCTTAACAAATAAACTTGATTGATTGATATATATGATACCAATAAATACCGGTTTTTGCAGTACTAATATCAAATATTTACATTGGTCCAAAAATTGACATCAGTGCATCCCTGGTTGTGGGTCAGTTCAGTGTTTTGAATTAGTTATTGAAAACACAGAGGAGATTGTTACTTTTTAGCATTTATTAAAGGACGCTAACACATAATCTCCTAGTTGCTCCATCATTAGTTTACTTTCATGCATATTAGTAGGTGACTGGTGTCTCCAGCGGTCAATGGGGAAAGTGGGTGATCCACCCAAAAACCAGGTCGCAGACTCAGAACCTGGTTCTTGAGAGTTTTTTCTGTGAAATTTTCCGTCTTTAAAAATAGGAAATTTCCACTTTCGATTAAAAAAACGGAGCACTCCAATCAATCAATCAATGCTGCGCCGGCCTGTTTATGCTTACTGCTAGGCGTAGCACGCTGGAAAAGTCCGAGTGTTTCGGTGCAGCTCTTTACTGGGAACACACGCTACGTCAAGTTTTCACATCCACTGAACTACTGCGTATTAATCATAGTTTTTTTTTTTCTCATTTTCAAGAAAGAATATGGAACTGGCAAGATTATTAACATTTAATGGAGATTTATTTTCGATACAAAGTTCACATTTATATTATATTCCAATATAGAGGGACTCCCTCCCACCCATCCCCACTGAATAGTCTATTTTTATTTCTTTCATATGTGTTGTATAATCACTGTGTTTTGATGCTTCAGGCGCTCTGACATTTGATGGTGCCGGCTGTCAGGCCTTGTCTTGGATTAAGGGCAGCATCAGGCAGACATATGTCCTTTCTACTTTTGTAATGGTTTGAGATTTTTTTTTTTTTTTTATCTGGGAGAAATATAATTTTTATCTCACTTCATTCAGAATGACAGTTCCTCAAAATCGCTCCACACCGAGGGATATTCATTACTTTTTGTAGACCTGCCCGGGTAGCTCGTCAACTTTTCATCTCCCTTCATCTCTCGTCTATTTCACTCTCTCAGAAAGCCTGTTTTTTTTTTTTTCTTCTTCTTCTTCTGGCAATTTTCCTGCTTTACTTTGCTATGACCTTCCTGCTTAAATTGCTTGGCTTGTGTTATTCACAGTCTGAGATTTACAGAGAATAATATTGCACCACAGGATTTCCCACACTCTTAGGTGCCCAATAACTTGTGACAGAATTTCTGTGACCTGGTTGTCTGTATTTTCTCAGCTTAGGTTGAGGTGATGGGGGGCTGTAGTTCTCATCCCGCCTCCCCCCACCCGCCCCAACCCCATCTGTACATAATGCTCAAGCTGTCATGTGCACCTTAAACTGCGCCCACAGTTCAAACAAATTGATTTATTCCGGAAAACCGTAATAAAAACAGTTAATAAAGAATATTTTTGGGGCTTTTGATAAGCCAATCAGGGGCCAGCGGGTACTGAATGAGCAGGTGCATACGTTTGTTTGTGCTAGCGGCACTTTTTTTTTTTTTTTTTTCTCCTCTGGGCGAAACAGAAAAGTTGAGGTCAGAATGGCAAGTCTAGGTGGAGCTAACACACTTGCAAATGCGTAGTGTAATAACAGTCATAATGGAGGATGTAAAAAGCCCTCTATCCTTTTTTTTTTTTTTTTTTTTTTGCTTCATTTAAGACAGTGTGAGTGCTTATCTCCCGTCTTGTCGCGCCACAACGGAAAAAATACATGGAGAAACTACAAAAGGAGATGTGCACGAGTACGCCACATTCAACTTTCCTTCCCTCTATCTCCTGCAAAAGAGGCTTTTACATTGTCACTCTCTCATTTGTGGCACATAATAGTGTCTGGAACTCTCCGCGGCCCATTGTCAACTACAGGACTGGTTGTCCATTTGGGAAGAGCAAAAAATACTGGGAGGGCTTTAATCTTTCTTCATTATTTTCCAATTTTGGATAAATGTGCTCATAATACCCCCCTCCTCCTCCAAATGAAACTCTTTGACACTCTCTCTCTCTCTCATTTTTTCTTTTTTCTTTTTGCTCCACACTGCACTTTTCACCTGCTTTCATCTTTTACACAGGACAAATAAGTAGTCCAAGTGTACGGTCAAAATGTGGAGATAGAAGGATAATTGAGTCAATAAATATTAGGGTCATGGTGTGATCATTGTTGGAGCCTGTTCAGGAGGTCTTTAGTGCAATACCAATACGCATATTACCATATTTTTGTTATTTGCCACAACAGAGCAAATTGACCCAGCGAGGGCTACTTTGCAAAACTGTGATTGTGTGGATAGCTAACAGCACAGACCGGGTCCCTCTCTGTGGCTGCCTTGCCCACTGTAGCATTTTCTGTATCGCCGCGTTTATAATGGGTCGTCCGGCCGCCGCGCAATTTATTTTGATATCCGAGATGAGAAATTGTAGAAATGTGACTGCTCTAATTCTGCCATATACTACACTTATAATGTGAAAATTTCTCTAATTTGCAACATGCTCAGTAGAAATGGGCCGCGTGAAATATCAGCGCGTCTCGATCTGACCCCCAGAGAACGCCGCGACTGTGACAGATGTGATTGGACGCAAGCGCGCACATCAGCCTGAGCGCCCCCGGAGCTCTTTGCTGTTGGTCACCCGCACTCGGCAGGCAGCCATGACAGTATATGCAAAACACTTGAGCGATAGTGCTGACAGAGAAATTGTTCCACAGTTCACCCCCACTTCCGCCCCCCCTCCGAAATGAAAGGTTAAACAGCGAACATACTGTAACTACGAAGTGTTTCTTTTGCACGCTTCGGTGCAATAAATGCATGAATAAATTGTCCAAATTGAAGTGGGCGTGTGTGGATGGGTGACAGTGACATGCTAATTGCTGTTTCATGTCCTGGAAGTGTGTGTGTGATTTTTTTTTCTTCTTTTTTTTTTTTTAGAAATATTTAGCAACACAACCCTCGGCAGATGCTCTCTCAACAGCCATGTCCTCCATGTTGATTGAGCAGCTGTGGGTTTTGACCGAGATGTGCGAAAATGTCATGCTATCATATCATTAGTATGTAATGAAATCTAATTTCTACCCCTTCAGCTTGTGTTTACTTAAATTGGAAATGGTCGCCAAGTGAAAAATTGAACTTACTTTTGAAAGTGATATCGGTCAAGTCCAAGTGGCAAGTGGTAAAATTTGTTGTAAACTCTTGGGAGTTGCATGCTCAGAAGGGCTCAACGTAAGCCTGCGTAGTTTTTGATAGAACAAACTCTTGATATTAAAATAGTTTCTACTCAAAATTGGACTCATTTACTCACATCATGCACATTAAAACACAATCATACAAGTGTTTTAAGGGTACCGTGGCTCAACTCAATGTGGACGCAGGTTGTCGTTGAGTATGTTTAAACACTGCTGGTGTTTTTCAGGATTTGTTGACTGAACCTGAGCTCACCAGTTTGATAACCTCAGAATACTGTGGTCTTCATCTGAATGGAGCTCAAAATTACAGTCTTTCATGGAACACGTTTCATTACTTGAACCTTTTACCGAGGCCAAGACAGGTCGAAAATCCCCCCCTCCGCCACATCCAGTGGAGTCCAATGACGATGCGTTAAATATTTATTATATATACCCAATATCTGGAGAACTGTGAAGAATAAGCAGGGCTCCTACCTGGGCTAACGATAAAGACAATAACCGCATGCATAACAGCATTTCCATGCTGATTCTTTAAATATAGTTTGCTAATGATATATTATTAACAGGGGGCTTAGTTGATTTTTTACACCCATGGTTCATTTCTGCTCTGATTAGCATGGTTGTTTTTGTGTCGGCTTTGGTAGCGTTATCAGTGCTGTTGCTGCTGTTTCTACCTGGAATGTGTGTCGCGTTAGCTAGCCAGCGCTGAATCCAGTCAAAGGCAGCATCAGGTAAATATTCTTACATGTTGTTTTGGAATAAAAGGATTAGTGTTAGAGGTCCTTCTTCATATTTATGCATTGCATTTGTTTTTGCCAGCTTGTGGTACTTAGCTTTAGTTTGAAGTACTAAAAATGACTTTGAGGTGATGCTCTGCTGCACCTGCGATGACAATGTAGCATATAGCCGCAGTTGTTAACATGTTAGCTGCCATTACCCCACCTTGCTAGAAACTTGTGGAAGTAATACTGCAGGCTTTTAGACGATGCTCATGTTATAATGTATATGTTTCTTCAATAATATGAGTAAATGGTGGGATTTTTCTAAAAAAAGTACCTGTTTTGCATTAATATATTATTGTAAACTTGGTAACATTTCCGATGATAGTTTGCATTTTTAAAGATATGTATTTCATATCTTTCATGCAAAAGATATGAAATACATTTCCAAAATTGTTCACCGCTATTTTACATTCAGACTGCCAACAATTGTCACCTTTCTGTCTAATAACCTTCTTATTAGTTTTGCTACCCATGCAAGAGAATTGTCCCTGGAAAGTTGTTATTCTGCCTCTTCCTGTGCTACAAGACATTTAGTTCTTGATTCATATACATGTTCAACATTTCTACCTTGTCAAGCATTGCTCTGTCTGGCTTGTTCTATAAGATTGAAACCTCACATGGATTTTCACCTGAAAAATGATCTTTCGCATAATAAAAATTACAGATTGATTCTGTTGCTTTGTTCAAGCAGAGTTACATCCGCTCGCCATCAACGGTGCTGGTTGGGACCAGCACTTTCTGCCCACACACGTCTTATAAAAGTTCACATTAACAATGTGAATGCTCACTTTCTGCTCCTATGCTGTTGTGAGATTTGGATAAAGCACATTAGAACGAAGGACATCAGTAAGTAAAGCGGTTAAGCTGCTGTCAGTGTTTCTCATGGTGCACGCTGGCCTGTCTAAAAACAGTTTCCACGTAGGTGTGAATGTGAAGAAAGGAATCACATTTTGTGAAACATGAAGTCCTGTCATGTCCATAAAGTATGGGTGTCCTTTCTGATGAGCTCTGTTTCATACAGCCGCGCAAACACTTGGCTTGTGTCAGTTAGCTAACGCGTCGAAAAATGGATTCTGACCCACCTTCCTGTTTGGAGTCACTTAACGGAGCTCAGCATGCTGAGGTGAGTAAATGAGGCGTTAGCCAGCTAAATGTTTAGCTCAAAGCTAAATATTTAGCTAATATGCAAATTCACTTGCCAATGACAAGAAGTGGACTATCAAAATAAAAGCTGGGGCTTTCATACCTCTATATAAGCTCCTGCTGAATCACTGCTACAGTCACTGGTAAGCATCTGCATTGTAGCTAAAACAGCTCATTCTATGAAACTGAAATGTTGTATGTCTGGAGAAAAATTGAAGCCAACCACTCTCGCCAGCAGGAGTTCATTTAGAAGTTTGATAAACCTAGCTCTTATTTTTATAGTCCACTTCCAGCTATTAGCAAGTGAATTTGGATATTGGCTAAAATGTACCTCTAAGGTAAATATTTACCTTAGTGCTAAATATTTACCTCTAGGGCCAATACATAAGTCAGGCTATGCAAGTATAAAGCAAACATAATTAGCTTGGAGGCTAAGTATTTAGCTTGCAAGATAAATATTTAGCTTTGTAATGTTTAGTTTGAAATTGAGATATTTATAAATGAATGAATAACATGGTGAAAAAGTCTGAAAAATGACTTTTTCTGTTATGATAGAAAAAGTGAGTGTTAACCCAAAAAAATCCCAAATTATTGCTGCTAATTTTCATCTGTGTAATTTTACAAATGCATCCCCGTAGTTGAACACATTGAGGATTTAAATTTCATTCTGAGGTGGTCAGACGAACTTTAATTGTGGAAAAGTAAATGGCTACATTCATCCCACCGTACATGTGCTGTTCACAACAGAAAGACGTTAAAAGCGACGCGCGTATTTCAAAGCAGGACTTGATTTTTCACAAATTCCCTTCATTCACGTAACTTTTTTTTTTCTTTTTTTCAAAATTTCAGCCTGTATGGCAAGATAAACAGAGCAGCAGCAGCAGCTTCAGCTACAGAACAACACGCAAAAATGTTCCAGACATGCTTATTTAAAACCATGGTTTAATGGTGTTATTTCTTGGGAGACAGCGAGTGTTTTAAATGTTATTTTGAAAACAACTTTAATATGTAATGCTCAGTTAGACAAGAATATCTTCTGGAAGTAATAGCTCATACAAGGAAGTCTATTATAACCTGTTTTTCATTTAAATGCCGCCGACATATTTACTACATTTACGCCAGTAATTTAACTGGATCCAAATGTCCAATTACATTGAAATATGTTGTTTTTAAGCAATTATTTATTTATAGTATTCAAGATTACAGCAGAGAGCGGAATTTCTCACTTAGATTTGCACTGACCCACTTAGTGCAGCGCTGCAAACGTATCACTTTATACGGTGCTTCCAGCAAAGACTGTTAATGTGATGCTTTTGTCTGTTTTTTTTAACACCAATGCTGTCATTAATGTTATGATGCATTGTGAATCTTAGGAGTAACGCAGTGACTACACTGTACTCACAGTATAAATGTGCTTTACAATAACTATAAATGAAAGGAAATATAGATTACTCAGTCTAAAAATTGGATTTTTTCACATTCTTTCTTAAAAAAATTAAAAAATACAACCCAAATACAGTATTCTGGCAGAGTCCACTTGTTTTTATTTCCTCTTGTATGTGTTGAAGAGCGAGTTTGAAGGGGTGGGGGGGAGACACAACACAGTCTTTGAGTCATTGGCACTGACCAATAATCCCACCAATCCATCACAGATATCTTCTCACTGGAGCAGTAAATCTGACTTATTGACCCTCAAAGCCCCTCAAAGGGATCATTTTACAGAAACACACTTATTTTACAAAAAAAACAAACAAAAAAACTTCTACTTCATAGCTTTTTAAAAATATTTAAATCTTTTGCGTTTATGGTGTTCAATTTTAAGCCAAAATTGCATTCATCTATTTCTTTTTTTTTGTTTTTTTTTAAAGCTGATATCGAGTTTATTTTCACACGTTGAACCATACAAGCCCTTGCCTTATGTGTTGCCCTTCATGCTTGGCTGCTCACCTGGTCCATGGAGCGTTTCGAAGACCACCTTAACTGAGCACAGAAAAACAGCCTTATATCAAATTCTACTGCCCCATTTTCTCTTTATAAATATATATACATCAATATATGTAACGTGTGCAGATTGTTTCTGCAATCACACGGTGCATCAGTAATTGTCGGATCTGTTTTTAATGCCTTATTGCCTTGTTGTATTGATTTATTGATTTATTCAGTGTTAATTTTGAACACATTGCATATTTTTAAGCAGAGTAAGCAGATTTCTCCCAGTTCGTTTGGTGATGCCTTCCAACATATGCATCTAAGAAAAAAAATAAAAGGGCTTATAAAGCAGTCATAAGACACACAGCAAAAGGCTTTTATGTTCAATATAATATGAGAGCAAATAAAATGAAAGCTGATGTTAGGCAAGAGGAAGGAGCAAAGGGAGGGGAGGAAAAAAAAAAAAAAAAGCACTTTTGACTTAAGCATTCATAGAAAAAAAAAAAAAAATCTGAATTTCTGGGTCCTAATCTTTCGCTCCGAGCGCTGCCGTGCTAAGCTCTGGTTCGGGATGACAGGTCCCCCACCTGGACAAGCTTGGACAATGTCTCCGCTGTGTCTCATTTCTGTGGGAACAGTGCGGCGCAGACAGCTAATCACGTCCGGAACCAAAGGCACCTGCCCTATCTGCCTCTACATTTGGTCGGGAATCTTTAAAGAGGCTAAACCTCACTTTCATGCTTGTCTTTTATTCACGGTAAGTGCTTATCGAGAGCGAGCTGTTGCCACTGCCCCATCTTCCCTCCCACAAGCTTCTGAGAATGCTTGACGTAAGTACAGCCAATCTGGGTAAATACGAATCTCTCCTTGCTGTCACTGCTGGCATATTATGCCCCTGAGGGAACATTCTTTTCATAATATCATAAGCTGCTTAGCGGTGTGCTTCTATTTAAGGCATACATATTAATAGCTATAAGGAAATCATATTTGAACTGTTCCCTGCAATCAATGTCTTTGGGTTTGCTGTTATACTTTGTATAAGAAGGTGTTAATAACTTGAAGGCACTTAGACTGGGCAATCTAATCCCTTTGTGTGATAAAGACTCATCTTGGCAGGAGAGTGCGGCAGATCACAGGACAAGGTGCCGCCAAGGTTTAGTCCCCCTAAATCACGACTAGGCTCTTGCTCTCCCTCGTCTTTTCTCGGAGACAGAGCGAGATCCGGCACCGGCGCGCGAAGTTGGTGCGGAGAACGCGACAACAGCTGGTTTCAGCCCTTTTCCTCTGGCCTGGAGAGAAAAGGTGACATTACTCTGGGGCCTCCTTGATGCTGGCATAGAGGATTACACAACGGTACATGAATAAATAAGGGAGAATTACAGGATTTTCTTTGATTTTAACAACGAACCTAAAAAAAAAAAAACGCCCAAAACATTTGGTATTACAGTCACATTATCAAAATGTTCTTTATTATTAGAGATTGATATAAGTAGATTATTATTATTATTATTATTATTATTTATTTATTTTCCCCTTCATGACTGCGCGTTACTTTCTGTCCTGTTCTGTTCTGTCATACAAAACTCCAGACTGTGAAGTTTCTGCTTGCAGTGTGACAGAGCAGCAGAGAAACGTCTGGGGTCGAGATGTATAAAAGCTGTCTTTTATACAGATGCATTCATGGACACATTCAGGCCAAAGCCTTGTGCTAGGAATTCATTCTCATAACATTTAAAGTTTTTCTCACAATCACAAACTTTCACTTACTCTTTTGGGGGGGATTCTTTGAAATAGGTCAATAAAGTAGAACAAAATAGATGTGACATGCGTTTAGTTTAGTTTATTTAATGAAAAACCTTTAATAACTTTGTATAAAGGGGATGGAGGCAGAAATGTAAACTTATTTTAATCCTGCCCCCCTTTCTTACATATCTTGCTAATCGTCCTCTACAAATCCGAATCCAAAAAGTGGCGTTCACTTGTGCTCAGCCTTTTTTACTCGAATGCCCCTAAATAAAATCAAGACACAACCGATTCCCAACAGAAGGAAAGAGTTATGTTGGTAACAATATTCTGAAAGCCACATATTGAAACTCTTTCCACAAAACAACTATGCGCTACTTTGTGTTGGTCGGTCACAAGTTTACGGCTGTAATGTGGAAAGCAAATACACTCTCTATATTAATAAATACAAATTTATTCATGCATTGGTTTGGTTCAACAGCTTCTTCTGCTTGGTGACTCCTGTTCTAGTCACTGGTATACAAACCCGATCAGCGCTGGTCTGCAGTGGCCTCTCTGGAAACACATTAGACAATATTGTGAAGGTTTACTGCGGGGGGGGTAAACGTGGAAAGAAGGAAGTTGAATCAAGGTTTCTTCGTCGCCTCCGAGAACAGAGCCTTTATTCTTCCTTCGCTTCTCCGCTCAATTTATGAAGGAGTCAACAAATGGGAAGACGTGATTCTAAGTGTCAATCAACAAGAGTCTTTCCCCAGTCGTTACACGTGTCGACGGCGGTTTTGACTGTGTGATGACACAGAAAATTACAGCCAACTGCTCGAGTGAGAGTGGTGGGAAAGGGACCGGTTTGCCCAGCAGGGGGTGCTGAGGGTCCAAGCAGGGCTGTGGAGTGTGAGAGCAGGAGGAGAGGCTCTGGCGCTGGTTGCCGGGGCACAGCTCTCTGAGCTCAGATGAGTGCTTCAATTGTGGGGATATTTTCCTCTAAGCCCGTGGTTGACAGCAACACAGTGCACTTATTTAAAGCAATTTCAAACATGTCTTGTCTGACAAGTTTTAAATCCTACTTAACACCCCGTAACCGCCACGAGTTTACTGTCAGAATTAAAGAAGAGAATTCTCAAAGGCAGAAGAAATTATCACGTTCATTTTGTTCGCCGCCATTGTTTATAAAGGACACGGGAGGGATGTTTACCTACGGATGAATGCGTTATTAGCGCCTTTACAACTCGGGAGTTTTTCACGCCGGAGAAAAGGGGTTTTAAAAGTTGAACTTCCATTTTTTTGTTTTTGCATTTTTTTTTTTTTAAATCACTGACATCACAACTGAGAGAATAAACGGGGGTCTGGGACGAAGCAGGACGGAGCCATTTTTGTGGCAATAAAACGTGACACTACAAATATTTGACTCCATGCTCCTCGTGAGAACATGCGATTGAAAAGCAGAATTAAAATCCTTTCTTAAAAAACGTTACACGTCCAACATATCATATTTATCCACATTAAGACACATGGGAGCAAATCGAGGCCTGCCTCAGCGTTGGCTCATGTCATTCCTGCAAAAAAAAAAAAAAAAAAAGATTTTTTTTTCTTTTTTTTTTGTCAGATTCCACATTCTCTATCAGCCCAAGAAGAAGAAGAAGAAGGGAAAGAAAAAAAAAAAACAAATCAACAAATGTAACAATCTTCCTCCTGTCCTCCTTGTGATTGCATGTTAGGGACTGAGGCGATAAGCACACTGGTACGTGTTGTTGCTGTGTGAAAGACACCCTTTATCGGCTCATACCTCTGACTTGTGCTTAGTCTAGTCAGCCGGTGAAATATGACGGAAATCTGATGTGGGTACGGTCCCATCTTAACATCAGCGCGAGAGCACGCCTAGCAAGCCAATGTTTATGCTTCCCCGGCCTTATGTTCGCAAGGCAAAAATGTCAATAGTGTCAAAAGGAACATCTTGCCAAAGAGAGGACGTTTTTTTTCTTCTTCTCCTTACCTTTGCAGCGGTTTTATTGTGTTTGCAGAGCATCACGTAATCAGGGCAAAAAGTGAGCAAAATGTTGCTGGAGGTAGATTTGAGCCCAACCTTTGTTTGATTATGTAAACTGCGCATGAAAAAATGGCCCGGATTTGATCATTTTGTTGGAAGTTGCGTCTTGTCTTTGACTGCAGAGAAAAAGAATAAAGTATTTTCCTCTATTTATTGTTTCTGACGGAGATATGATGAGGGGGTCAGCTTGCAGGAATGAGTAGAATCTCATGTGTTTACTTCACAAAAGCAGGAGGATTTCAAGATAAGACGTTCTGAAGCGAAACCTTTCTTCCGCTGTAAAAAGGAATTTTGAAAAAGCAAGCTAGTTTGTAAATGTTCTTGAAGAGCTACAGCTGCAGCCAACTGAGCTGCTTTCATAGTAATTAGCCGGTTTTCAGGCCCTTTAGCAGCTCCTCTTTCAAAAGTATACATGTAGTAATTTTTTTTTTCCTATTGTCAGAGATTTAAACAGCAGTCCCTCCATGGTGGAGCCAGACTATCTCCCTCGGCACGAGGACTGCTAATAAATCATG
This sequence comes from Poeciliopsis turrubarensis, assembly GCA_010277015.1. NCBI lineage: Eukaryota > Metazoa > Chordata > Actinopteri > Cyprinodontiformes > Poeciliidae > Poeciliopsis > Poeciliopsis turrubarensis. Next base: position 4,094,385 of record VMRN01000035.1, read on the forward strand.
TACGCATGCGAAGCGGCAATGAGCCGATTCCCTTACAGGTAGGGAAGGAATTAAAATATACAAATATTCCTTGACTATTATAAATGACTGCCTAAAAATAACCTCTGGATTTCTGTTGTCTCCTTTTGGTACGTTGGACACTGAAGCTTTTATCGCCCGAAAAATATTCAAAGAGAGTTTCGTAGTGATTAACCGTGACTTGTGGTATGTTCATAAATGGACCACTGGGATAAAAACTGAATGTAATCAAATATAAATGAGAAACTACTTTTAAAAAGCAGATTTTTGGTTCGAAGCATATTTGGTGTTTTTTCCCTCACTTCTTATTTCTCGTTCGTTATCCATTATAATCACATACACATGGATAACTGTATAACTCAGGGTGGCTTTATTCAGGGACTTTTAGCAAACTTTGACACAACCAGTAGATGCTTTTCTTCTTGCTTTTCCTCTTGAGTTGGCCTGTTATTTTGGATCTGTGGTCTGGTTTTCAGCAGAAATGCTATGGCTGGTACCATATATGATTCGTAGTATAAATCAATCTGTAAACGTAGTAAAAGTCAATATCAGTCAAAAGATTTAAGGCTCAGAACGTGTGTGACGGATTAAGAATGTAAGTTTGCATCCAGTTTATTGAAAGCTAATGCAGAAGTCAAACTTTTAAGAATGACGTTTTATTTTAACGTGCAGTGTCCAGCAGAATTACTGGCCATATTTATTGCATCTAGAGACAACTCTCATCAGCCCGGTGCTTTCTCTGGCATCTTTGTGATGCGCCTTGATGAAACGGCTGGACAGAGGAGTGCTTTTTGAAAGTGGAACTTTTTAAACGCTGATGCTGGTTTCCGGCCCATCACAGTCCTGATTATGCAGCCAAGAGGGGATCCTCAGTCTCCATAAATCTCGTTTGAATGCTCTAATGATTGCAGCTGTCAGACCGTGTCCTTCAGTGTGCATGACATTCATCAACCAGAGTTTAGAGATTTCAAATGTACAATAAAGAAGATCATTCTGAGTTATGAAAGTACAAGCCATTTCCCCGTCGGTTCTGAAATGTCTGTGTAAAAGTGGATAAACACTGAAGCTAATGGGACAAACAGTCCAAATGTACAGCTAGTTTAACTTACTAAACAACCGGAACCTGAGTTATTATTTAAAATTATTTAATTTAAGTGAACCTATTCTAAACATTCAAATTGAACAATATGTTGTTGAGTAAGCGCAGTCTAAACATTGCTTGGAATTTGACCTATTTAAGTCACGTGGATGTTGAGCTAGTTTTGAGTCAGAAATCTGAATTAAAATCTACCCAAATATCATGTGGCAGCGTGTCAGACATCATCCGCATTCACATCCCAGAACCATGGGGTCGTTTTGGGATCCGCCGTTCTAAAGTCAAATTTAAACTTATAAGACGGAATACTTTAAAACAATTCAGAATATTCTACCACCTATTGTGTGTGTGTGTGTGTGTGTGTGTGTGTGTTTTTTTCTTCTTTTCTAAAAGTCCTGAAGGTTATCTCGACGTCATATCTGCCGGTGGTCTTTGCACCGCTTCTTCTCATCGGGTTTTGTATCGTCTATTGGAACACCTTTTGATTTTTTTTTTTTTGGGGGGGGGTGGGGGGCAGGGGGGCTCTTTCGAGGTTTGCTAAAAGAAGGATGAAACACACACACACACACACACAGCCATGGGGGTCTCAGACAAAGAGTGAACAAAGACATTTGTTTCCTGCTACATTGCCACCATCAACAGTAGCATCTTGCTTGTTAGCTGTGCAGAGCGAATGGGAATGTGGATAGGGGTATTTGGAGGTGGAAGAAAGGAGATGCTATCCGGACTAAATGAGGGAAGATTCACACAGCATAATGAAGGCTGGACCCATGGCTTCACAGCTGATGTGTATCTAAAAAGGCCTGGTAAATACTGTTTCGGAACAGAAGGCTTTATCTGCAGATATACATATCCCCTGCAACCACTGCCCCCCACATGAGGGCAAGATCTATCTTTTGGATCACCTTTATTCTTGTTTTTTTTTCTTCCTCTTCTTCTTCTGCCTTTTTTATCTGCAAAGGTGAAAATATGTGAGACTTCGGTTTAACTCTTTTAGGAATCTGTGCACTCGCGCTACAGTTAGAGAAAGATATATGGGAGAAGAAGCTTCAAGGAAATTCTACATTGTTGAACAGAAAATATAGACAAAAAGGAATATTTCTAAACAATCCCCTTGAAAATACTTGGACAATATATTAAGTAAAACGTCGTGCAGCGACTTGCCATTTTAGACAGTTTTTCCAAGGTTCGACAGCTACAACGTGTATAAAGTAGTGGTGGGTCTCAATTAAAAAATTTTAAGCAATTTTAATTGCAGGGTCTGTGATTAATTGCAATTGATCTCATTTTTATCAAGAGAGATTGACTATTTCTGGGCAGAACCTCTGAACCTCCTTCCCCACCAGAGAGGTGACATTCCACGTCCCAAGAGCCGGCTTCTGGAACCCAGGATCGAACCGCCAGGGCCCCCCTCCCTCGGCCGCCACCCATCACAAATTTCACTCGACCCCTTTGGCCCCTCTCATAGGTGGTGGGCCCATGGGAGGGGGGGACCCATGTCTCCTGTTCGGGCTGAGCCCGGCCGGGCTCCATGGGTAAAAGCCCGGCCGCCAGGCGCTCGCCATCGTGCCCCTCCTCCAGTCCTGAAGCCAGGCCTGGAGGGGGGCACCATGACAGGGTGGCAGAGAAGGAGAGGAAAAACATGACAGGTTAATAGATGAGCCATGTTGTGACTTCCTGAAGTTTCAGAAAGAGCAGGAGTTTCTTAAAGAGACAGGGGCACTCTTTCAAAACATTCAATTATGATGTCAAATGTCTTTTTAAGTCATGTTTGATATGTAGAACATTTTTATAATAACCGAAGGCAACATAGCTTAATGATTGTGCTACGTACTTTCCAGGCACCGTGTGACTGGAAAATACATAGATAGCACTGCTCCTTTAATGCACTGAAAGAATGATTTAATTACAGATGGATTTAGCTGGTCATGACTTTGAATCTGATGATTTAGATTTGATTCCAGTTCCAGTTCTAGTTAATGACTGTCTTTACTGGAACCTCAAAGGTCAAGTCATGTTCTTCATTCGTCCATCCTCTGTTCAGACCCCCCCCAGCCCCCTCCCCCCAAAAAAAACAAACGCTTTTTGCTGGACGAAAACGTCCTTTATGTCGCAGCACATGATGACACTTTACCCAGATTTTTTACATCAGCACTCGCTGTTAGAGACGCTGTGGAAATTTCTTATTATGAGAGTGAAAAGTGTGGAGTTGCGGCCAGAAGCTGCAGCTCGTGAGATCATTCACCTTCTGACCAAGCGGCATAAAAGGAGCTCATTCTCTGAGGGACAATTGAACATTTGTGCCAAACAGAATGAAAGTCTGCTGTGACCACATCATGCTTCCAAACAAGGGGATAGATTCATGGTCACACAAGAAAAGGAGAAGAGTGTTTTCGTTCGGAACAACAAAAACAGCTCCTTCTGCCAAACGAACATAAAAAAAAAAACAAACTACAGAAAAATGGAAAACGAGAAAACACTGATCTATTTAATTACCAATTAAATAGATCAGTGTAGCTGTAGTGTTTCATACTGTAGCTCACAGCTACAGTATGAAACTACATGCAAACGGATTGAACAGCTTAAACCATTTTAACTTCAATGTTTTTTATGTGTAATTTGATCTCTTTACAGAACAGCTGTTCTGTAAAGACTTTAGATGTTTGATCTGGAAGAATCTGATGACTGGACAGATTTTGGCTTTGAACTTGACAAATATGTCATATGATGTAATAATCACTGGAAAGAAGAAAGCCACTAGAAGTCTATTTGTACTTTTGTCAAAAACATGGTCACACACACCCAGAGCTACAGGCGACGGGTTTCAGAGCCACACAGCATGTGTCACAGTGGCCTAGTCAAAGTCCTGACTTTATTCAACTGGGACTGTGTGGTGATTTTCAGATTTGTGTTTCTGAAAAACTTTAACAACCATTTATAGCTTTTACTTCTTTTGTTTTTTTCTCTCTCTTGCTCAATATCAACAAAATATAATGGGGCAAAATATATATATATATAAAATAATAATAATAATTGAAGGGCAATTATTCTGTTTAGAATTTGTTTGGTCTTAAACTGTCCTATTTCACAATACTTTTGGACGACAGAGGATTATAGTCACGGCAAAACAATTAAAATAATAATAATAAATTATGAGAATACAAGAAAGTTGTACAAGAAAAAAGTAAAGAAAATGGAACACACTCAAACTGCTGTGATGTTATTCTCATAATTTTATTTTGTTAATGTTACGACTAACACTGTGACATATTTATTTTACATTATGCTCTTCATTTTATGACTTTAATCTTGCATTATTTCGACTTCATTGTCACACGACTTCATTCACCTAATATTAAGAACTTCCTTCTTGTAATATAAAGAATTTATTCACATAATGTTACGACTTTATTCTCATCTACTGTCATAATACAGTAGTCATAGTGTAATGCTACAGCTTTATTCTTGTACTTTTATGACTTCATTCTCATAATTTTATTGTCATTTCATTAATATTCCCTCATGCCTGAGGCCATAAGAAGCACATGCATGTGGAACCTAATGGATCCAAATAATGAAACCTCAGAGTTACATGTGAGGAGTGAAGACCTTGTCATTTTCCATCCCTGCTCCACACTTCAGATGATGCGTTTAGTGAGGAGAAAAAAAACAAACATTTCCTTTCCTCCTGTCAATGCAATTGAGCTATTGCAAAGGAGGTGTGTGGGGAAAATAAAAGTAAGAAAAAGGTCAGCTGGATGTGAAGCTCCTATTATCAGCAATCTTCCCTTAGCTTCCATAAGCAGCTTGTTTCTAAGCTGCAACCTAGCCAAGCATGAAGAGAATATAATTTCAGCCAATCTCCCGGTAGCATGGATGCACGGAAAACCATTGTAAGGCTAGTAAAATAGCCACAATGGAGTCCGTGGCCTTTCTGATAAAGATCTGCATGGGTAATGCCAGGGCAGCAATGAAAGCAATTTTGCTTCTTCGCAGTTAACCCGGCTCCCTCCATCTGACCGCTGTCCCCCGGGCAAAGAAAGAGGTGGGTGGCAGGTTTTTATTGTGTATGATTATGAGCGGCAAAGCGCGGCGAAGTTTCAGGCTTTAATTCTCGCCTTACTGGCAGCTTGTGCTGAGCTTTGCTGCTTTTTGTGCGCTCACTGTTTTTAGATCTTTTAAATGCCTGCCAGGGCGACAAAGGGAAATGCTGCAAATGCTCTTAGTAATCAAAGTGTTAACGCATTACGGGGAGAGCACACACAAAGCGTCTGTTGCAGTTCAAAACTGTAAAGGTCATTTTGTTGCATTTTGGGGGTGATCTTGATCGGTGTTAGAAATAATTAAATAAATCTCAGCAATCCCTCTGAAAAGTCTGCACAGCCCTACTAAAGGTCTGATTTCCTAAGAAATAAGATCACAGCACGTAATATCCAAACTTTGATTGCCTTTAATCTCTACAATACAAAGGGAAAACATGTAAAACAGCGTATCTTTGTACCGTTGCAGCTTCATTTGATTCTTTGCTCATTTACAGTCTATATCTAAAAACCAAAGTTTGCAGAGAGGTGAGAAAGGATCAAGGAGCTCATCATACGAAGGTACTAGTCAGGAGAAGGGGGAACAAAATCTCCGGCAGGACATGTGCACTACAGTGAAGGCAACACTGTAGTGGCTGGACCTCTGTTGAATTAGGTCAGTCACTATGCTGGCAGTTTTTTAAGTCACCTTTTTTTTCATTGATTATTAAAAAGGAAAAAAGGAACAATCTTTTTTGCAATAGTATTTTTTCTTTCTTGCCTGAATTTTTTATATTTTTTTGAAAGATGGCTAAAAAAAATAAAGTGTTGCCTCAACGCATGAGGAATAACAAAGCCAGACTGCGGCTCTTCGCTCGCTTGGCACCTCCACCTGAAGAAGTGAATCAGTGGTCATGACTGCATGTTGTCATGTGAACACAAAGGATGAGGTGAATGTGGTGAATGTGGCTCTGGCAGACTGTCACCCTGCGCCTCAAAAGAATGACCTGCACTTCACTCCAGCACTTTCCTGTTTGCTTTTTTTTTTTTTTTTTTTTTTTCTTTTTTAATTACTCTGGCACAAACTGGAACGCCTCAGATGGGTCTGTCCAGCCCTGTCTTTAATGAAGTCACGTACCAGTAAGGTCTTACTCTGTAACTGGGACAGTGATGCTGGTCTTTGTGTAAACTCTTCCCACCCCATACTTTTCTAACATATGCTCTGATATGTAAGTGTAAGCAATCAGTTTCTGTATGTTGATGACGAGATGGACAGAAACTCATCTAGCGAGTGTTTGTGCAGTGAACAGATTTATCCCTAAGTAGGGTTTTAACTTTAAACATGGCCGACCTTGGTAGTCAGACGGCATTTTTTGGCCTTGTTTTGGACTTTATTAAAGATTGCTTTGGTTTTACGTCGAGTGTAATGAACAAACACATGGAAAAGAAATGGAAAAATAGAGAAAGGTTTATAGGAAAAGAAGGAGAGAAAGAAGGATGAAGAGAATAGAAATTACCCTATTATTCTGCTTCTACACCTGCAGAAAGAGAGAAATGAACAGCACCAAATAACATATGCATATATGACAACAACATCATCACCGAAAAGGTATAAATAAAAAAAAAAGTTCATTTAGTGGCAACCACCCAACAAAAGTTGCAGGTGCACTGACCTTAAAATCATGGAAAGTGGAAATACAAAATAAATTTGTGACATGATAATAAAAATCCTTTTTGCGTATTTCGTTAATTTCATGACTCTCATCACATGAGTCACGTGATCAAATGATGCATCAGCAATAAGGCCAGGCCCGAGATGGATTTTGTGACTCCCAACTGCAATTAAGCAAAAAAAAAAAAAAAGGAAAAAAAAGAAAAAAAAAAGAATCTTCTTATGGAAAACGTTCTAGATACAAATGTGGAACATTTCCAATCACCTATTCTTTCATTTCCTACAAAACAAATCTCACTTCTTTATTGGTTTGATTAAAGCGTTGCATAATATTGCTGGACAAGTAAAATTTAATCACCATAAAAGGTTTGCGTTTTTGTATTAAAAAAGTACTTTCAATATGATTTTGGTCCAATGGTTTGGACACCAACTTGTGTAGAGTCACCAGAGCTGCCACCCTTCACAATAAGTTTTAATCATGTATAAAAAAAATAGCTGAAGCTGTTTAAACAGCGTCTGGGATTATTAAAAAGAATAACATGAACACTGGATGCACTGTGTGCACAGGCTGCAGAATGGAATCCAGCCCAGATATTGTTTAATTACAGGCAGTTATCAAGTTTATTAATATTGACAATCAATCTTACGTACCATGAATACTTGCGTTTTACTCAGAATTTGTTTTTTTTTTTTTCTTTTTGGGAGATATAGGGCTTATTTTTTAAGTTTAAACAAACATATAATATAATAAAACAAAACTATTGGTGACTTTCTTACCAGCAATACACAGAAAACTACGCATGAGTGATTTATTATGAAGAGTAAATTTATCTTTTTTGCACATTTTCAGATTTTATTGAAAAAAATCATAATATTGAGGCATTTGCACATAATTTTCTTCTATTTTTTTTTGACTCACCCAATATTTTGTGTCACAGTCACAGAATAAAATAAAATACATAAGTACGAGAGTATGAACAGTGTTTTATATCAATACAAAATATTCATTCTTTTTTTTTTTTTTTTTTTTTTTTTGCTGACTTGAAGAACACATAAATGGTTCCAAAAAACATAATCAATATAAAAAATGATCAGATACACTTCAGAATAGTTGTAGTTGAAGTTTTGAAGACGTTTGCTCCTGAAACTAAATGACAGATATTCAAGCAATATAAAAGGACGACCACTTTTGGTATAATCAGACTCTCATTGTAACTTATAACCAGATTTTTTTTTTCTTTTTTTTTTTCTCATATTTTGATGACTATTACGGGGAGGAGCTCCAGGTTTTATTTGGAAATCCTCCTTTTCATCACCCTGATTTTTAGCTCCTTCCACAGATTCTCTATCAGATTCATGCAGAAATATCACTTGTGATTGTGGCATCAATACTTTTTGGTTTAAATGCCCGACGAGTTTCCGCCATTTTATTGACGGCTTGTTTGACGCGTCCCGGACCGTTAAACCCCTTCACCTGTTGCAACCCTGCAGGTTTATCTATTTATAGAAGAACATCTATGGCCCGTTTTTAGATTTCTCACAAAGAGTGGCGAGCTTTTGAAGCCCTCTCCCAGACAAAACACGGGCCCACGTCGAGGTTCGGAAGATAAAATTCCTGCAATCTTAAAAGTATCACTTGCAGCTGTTGCTGAACCCATCAGAGCCGTCTGCGGTCAAATCGCCGCGTTGTCTGAGCAGGTTATAATGGAGGCCGGTGACCATAGCCACAATACAGATTCCATCTTGTCTGTAATCAACCGCGAAACCTTTCAACGCCACCTGCAGAGGCTCGAAGAAGCGGCATGAAGAAAAAGGCTAAGATTACTTTTGTTTTTTCTGAATCTCCTCTGTCTGCTTCAGGAAAACGAGGCCGGCTTCCAACACGTCCAGTAATATCTGTTGTCTCCTGCTTGAATGTATCTGAAGTTCAACGCTCCATGCAAAACTTGGGACAAAACCACATGACAATGAGGTTCTTTTAACTTGACCTTTGACACAGGAAATCTATTTTGTGCGTCTGTTTTTGTAGTTTTCGCAAGGACGCGGCAAAGTGAAAATAAGGCCCGTTTTTTCCCTCAACGTGACGTACAGTCCGCCGTTTAACAGAAAGAAAGTTAATTATCTGAAATGAGTCTGATGATGGCGAGACGTGACACACACACACACACACGCGCGCACGCACGCACCCACGCACACAAAAGGCAATACGTTATTTGAATGTTTAGCCATTATCTCCAGAGCACTTTTTCAGATGATTTGTCCTTAACCGTGACAAACACAGGGGTCCGTCACCGCCTTTTGTTTTCTTAGTTTTACTGCATTGCACAGTTCACGGGGAGAGGTCACACTTTTGTATCGGTTTTATGGAAGGAGAAAAAATATTATTTGAAAGATAAACCTTTTTTTCCCTTACTCCTTTTCATTAGAGCAAGAGAGAGAGAGAGAGAGAGAGAGAGAGAGAGAGAGAGAGAGAGAGAAAGTGTGCATGCTCACACATCTTGAACAGAATGAAGGAAAAAAAAAAAAAAAAAGCTGCAGTCTCACGTATTGGCCCCCCGTCTCGGCTGGAAGAATGCCGCTTCGCTTGAGGTAAGGAGAAGCAATGGTCATTTAATTAACCTTTCCCGCTTCAATCTGCTCACAACAATTTTGCCTGTGACTCCCTTTAATAGTTTAATGACCTTGCTGTCAGTAAGACTGAGGAGGACTGAGTCAAAGAATGATTTAATTAAGAGTCCATATGTTTAAGACTGTTCCCGCGGAGATGTGGAAACATTGGGGTTGTTGGCAGCGACAGGACTGACCTTGCTATTGAGTGTCAAAATGACAGCATGAGCCACAGAGTAAATAATTAGCCGAGAGAAGTAAAAGAAAAGCAGTCTTTGAATAAGGTGTGTGTGTGTGTGTGTCTTTTTCTTCTTTTCTTTTCTTCACCTGGGTGGTTGTAATCAGTGTCCAGTAATGCTGACTCCTTCCACAATATGGTGCTAGTGTCCCTTCAAGGGAAGACACTGCTGTTATATGCAAACCAGCTGCGGTAAAGAAAGGAAGCCCAGCTGTTTCGGTTTCAGAGGCGACGGGAAATAGATTCCTCCAAACGTTTCGGGAACGTTTCAGATTTTGACACGACGGACAGCAGACGTAGGGTGAAGACTGTAGGAATATTCTTAGGAAAATCAAGAGAAATGCACCGATCAGATATTGATATCCGTATCGGCTCCGATATTGACAAAACGTATCGGTGAAAATGAGCCTGAGCCATAAGGGCAGAGCTAATCAATCTGATTCTATGCTTTGCTTGTTTAACATTATATTTAGTAATATAACTAATGGCACTTTCTGAACCATTTGAAAGGTTTGTTGCAGTTTATTGTTTTTATCAGTTTCATTAACTAGTTCACCTTGCTATGCTACCTAATTCACTGAACATATGAAAGTTGTTTTTGCGTGTTTGACCAAGCCTGTGAAGCTTTTGGTGTATTTTAAATGTGCCGCACTGGTGCAATGATCAACTAAATGTATAATTCAGTGGCGATGCTGTTTAGTTTTGCTCCTATATGAATTTAAATCCATCAGCTATTTTCTCAATCACTTGGATCTCGTTTTCCTCCCTCTGTTTCCACAGCGGGTATGCTAAACGCCGCTCAGAACCAGTTGTGGTTCTGTGGTTCATGATGTGGTAGATGGTTGCTCGGTGCGTCAGTGAGTGAGTGTTGTCAGCCTGCCACAGCAGACGGCCTTTATTAAGTGACGCTGTCAACGCAACGGGACACCTCAAAAACTACTTCCTGTCAGACTTCCATCCTGACAGCAACCGGATGGGATTCATGTTGTAGCCTGTGTGATGTTCATCAGGCTACAGAAAACTAACTGTAAAAAAACAAACAAAGGAAAATATCAATTTACAATCAAAATGTGAAGCTTGCAGTGTTTTGTGATGAAATAACGCAGAAGAAAGCTGCAATAAACCTCGTGTTTGCCAGACATAAACTTACACAAATGCATTTTACCCTATTAGATTTATTTCTTTTTTCAAATTTTTTTTTACTTTTTCGTCTTTGGGTATATGAATGTTTTTGCAATGTGTGTATTTTTAGTGCGGTAAGTTGATTGGTTGTTCTTGTGCACGCAGTGAGGCTTTCTCTCCTCTGCAGTTGGATGGAGGAATATAGAAAACTCAAACCAGAAGCTTGTCTTTACTTTGACCTTTAATTTAATTGAAACATGTCGTTGCGCCAAAGTCTTTAATTATGCTTTAAACCATTTCTGTGCTGTTCAACAACATGATAGCAAGAAAAAGAAGAACATTTCACACAATTTCTTTAGTTATTAAAAATCAAGATGATTTTTTTATTTTATTTTTTTTTCCTTGGTTCATGAACACGAACATCTGCATCGCTCTGTTGTGAAGATGGATCTCAGGTGCTTTTATTTATAACCGACTCATCATTGTTGAGAGTGAAACTTCACATTCAGTAAGTATATTGTACAGTGAAATGTATCGTGGGGCAACATAAAGAGAGACATCATGACATTAACGCAGCTGATTTGACGGCTGCTCGTTAACCTGCATTTGTCAAATGCGTGTTAAGATAATCTTAGCTCTTAAAGTAACGATGACATGCTGCATGACCAGCCTTATCATTCGTGGAAGGCTATGTTGTGAACCAGCTGTAGGGTAGCACTGAGCAAGCCAGAGAGGTGAGCATGAGAGTGATTGACAGCGCTAAGCCCCTCCTCCTGGCTCCGATTGGTTGTTTCTGACTGAGTGGTTTATTTCTGCAGCTAGCACTGGGAGAACGTAGAGGACGTCCACCCCACCTTCACCTTCACCCCCATGCACAAATTATCTGTCTTCTATTATACTGTCACATAATAATCTTAATAAATATGTAAATATCTATTTTAATAAGTTGCATGCTGCAGCTTTAACAGACCACATATTGAAACGACCCATGCTGTGGCAGTAAAATGGCGGTAGCCCAGTTGTTAATAATGTAACGCCTCATAACAAGAATGCTGGTAAATGACAGTCTACTGTTGCACAGGTTTCTTTTGTCTGCTAAATTTAAACCAATAGGAAGGTCAGGGGTCACAGGACGTCCATGAGATGCCTTGTGGTTCAGATGAGCTTCGGCTTCATAGTCCTCTTCCTCCTCCTCTTCCTCCTCCTTCTCCTCCTCCTCCTCAGCACACTGCCGGCTCCGGGAGCGACGGGAGGCAGCCGGGGTCACCTACGACAGCTCAGCTGACTGTCACACAAAGTGCTGGTCCACTGATGAGAGTTAAATTACTTCATAATAGTAAGGGTGTTCCTGGGTTTATATTATGATACGATAATCCTCTTTCCACACAATGATGATAATGATCATTATTATGGCAGGGGAGTAGGGGGCGAGGAAACCACTCGGAATGGAGACTTTGCTGCATAATCCTCCTGCCTTGAAAGGTTAAATACGGATTTGAATATTATGATCCCCCCCCTCCACCACCACCACTCTGAAAGTGATAGCGCTGCATTTGAAGCAAATGTGCTCGTTGTGCACTTTACCTTCCGGAGCGGTCTGAGTGTCACACTGCACCGCAGAAGACATGCTTTGCACTGCGGTTATTTTCACAACTACTCCTGGGGAAAAAAAAGAAAAGAAAAGAAAAAAAAAGATTATGAACTATGACTCTTCTAAGAAATCCGGTGTTGGAGACGCTAATGTTGAACGTGAGTTTAAAAGAGGTTGTGGTAATCTTTGGAGGCTTTAGGTCCCGGTTTCTCAACCGGAGTCGTGATTGGAAAGTTAATGTGAGACACGTTCAGCGGGGGTGTCCAAACTTTTTATCACATGGGCCAAAATCGTCAAGTCAATAAGATTCATGGAGGAAAAAATAAAAAAAACCTAGTGAACAATAAACTAAGCTGGAACAGATGAAACGAGTTAAGTAATTGTTGTTGTTGTTGTGCATTGAAGATCCAAAATGGAGAAAATAAAAAAGGTTTCGCAGGTTTGAAGAACCACACTTTGAAAGGGCTCGACTGCAAATAATATAACTTTTTTTTTTTTTTTTCAATCAATTCTGAGCAATTAAAGGAAGACGTAATAATGACAGTAGGACTCGTCATAAACGGTGAGCAGAAGTTGGTGCTTCGCTCCTTCACATTTAGACCCACAGGAAATATATTTAGATGAGTTTTCATGACAGCTCAGTGTCTTGAAGGAGCTTTATTTCTGTTGGCACGACTTATTTGTCTTGAAAGCGAACAAATAAGTGTTAAGATAATCTAAGCTCTTAAAGTGACGGTGACATGCTGCATGACTCCCAGTAGGACAGATTGATGATTGAAATCTAATGATTGGGATCATTAGATTTCAATGCATCTAATGATGGATTGACATGAGGAGATGTGATGAGGTATTGGGTTCACGTCAAAACAACGAAACACATTTTGATGTATTTTTCAGTAAATATTTCACATGCAGAATGGGATTAGGGCAAAACAATAAATAAAAAATCTGACTTTGATCTCAGAATTCTGACTTTGGTGCAGATGGGCACCTGGGAGCAACCGACTTTAATAACAAACGTGAAGGAGGAGAGTTGACCTTGTGGAGAAACATTTTGGATTCGAGCATTTTGTCTACGTGAATTATGAGGAAAAAAAGACATTTTTCCCTCACAATTCTGTCGATCCCTTTTTGTGTTCACATTTCTTTGCTTAATTAAGCAAAGGGGAAAAAGCCTTCAGATAACAGTCTTGACAGGAAAAAGAAACACAATGTATTTTTGTGGCTTTAATCAAGCATGTGAGGAAGAAACCTATTTTAGGTATTGATCCTTGTTGAGCAGGAGGGTCCTCCGAGGCCGGCTTTCATCTGTGAGAAGTTGTTGACTCTTCCTGCTGCTCGAACTTATTGAACACTCAGGCTTTTTCTAAAATTCCTCTAGTCGCTTACTTGAAGAAAAGCTTAACGACCCCTTGTTGACCCATCTGAAGTTGTGAATACCATGTTCGTTCTCCTTTTCTGTTAAAATATTCCAGTTCTTTACGTTACATCTCTTTTTTTTTTTTTTTTTTTTAAATAACCATTTAAAGATAAGAGACCTTGATTTAACAAGACAGGGTTTTTTTAATCACCAACTTAGAAATAATAAACCTTCTGCTGCACACATCGCTGCATGGTGGGGGATTTTATTTATCTAATAGTCAGATGCAAACTTGGAACTTTGTGAAATGTTTTGTAAGGGAAACAGATACAGCTCTACTGTACACACCATTATGTGCTTACCTAGTAAGGGTCTTGACTCTAATTCTTATATTTCTACCTTCCAATTTGTTGCCTGTACGTTAAGTAAGAGTAACACACCCCAGTTTTAATTCCCTTCTCGTGGCTTTCTTCTCGCCACAGTTCTGTGAAGGCCAGATTTCTGAATGAATAGTTGGGCTCTCCGGCCTCGCCCGCCATGGGCCCCTGGGCTGCTTCACTGATCAATGCTCCCCTTGCACAGCCCACTAATTTAGTTGGATGGCTTTATCTTTGAGAGTTTGCAGTTGTGCCACACTCCGCTTCCATTGTCAGATGATGCATTTTACACCACTCCATGAGATTTCCAAAATTGGAGACATCGCTTTAAATTGACCTGCACGTCGTGTTTCTGAGTCTTCATGGAGTTTCTCTCTCTCCTTCTTTTTTGATTTTTAGTTCTCTTACAAAATTACCTATTATAATTATATAATGTTACAGAATCATTTGCTCATAAAAAAAAATGCATACTTTAGCTTCTGTGAGGACTTTGAAAAACTGCAGTGTTATGTATCTGGAGGACAAAATATGGCAAGCACACCCTGCAACAAGTACTGGCTAATCCAGCTTTGATGCAGATCCACTGGCTTCATTCACTGGACACCTTCTTGTCTATATGATATTCCACAGCAATAGCTGGAGGGATTACATGAGGAACAACTAATATCTTAAATGGAGTGCTTACTAAAAACAAGGGACAAAACGATGCACGTGTGTTTAAGAAACATCAGATCAGGTGATTACGGTGTCTGTCCACCATGTCCTGCTGACAATGAGGACTTGAACCCCACTAACAATAATGACCTGAATCGTTTTCGTCAAAAGTCTTAGAATGAGCCTTGATTATTCAAGGGATGTTTCTCTCTAAAAATGACCCGTCCAGTTAAACACTCAATAATCTGTCCTGAATATGACCTACTGTGGACGTACAGCTGTAACATCTGGCATCTTTTAACAGATCCCTTTTTTTTTTTTTTTAAACAGTGTACAGCAGATGTGCAAATACTAAATGACATATCCCAAAATGTAATAAAAATAATTTTAAAGTAGCATCCAGTAGGAAAAATATTTTGGTATATATTTTTTTTAAAAAAAATGAATAAAATGGAATGACAAAAATTCTTTTCTTTTTCATAATCATTACAGCAATCAAACTCTTATAATTGCTCACCAGCTGCTTGCATGTTTCCATTGGTATTTGAAAACACAGTCTCAGTGGATGCAGGGAGCATAACGGAGGAAAAACAAGAATTATGGCTGTTATGTATTTGATTTTTCACTTGAACTTTTACCATGTCACGCACAGTTTTTATGCTTGTACCTATGGCTAGGCAATATGAGGAAAATCTAATATCCTGATATAGTTTTTCTATATCACAATACCCTATATATATATATATCGCGATATATTTATTGAGTTCCAATGTTATTTTAAACCATAGACCCCCTTGCAGCATGATGTCATCCCCACACGGTCCCACCCCCATTTCCCTACTAGACTTAAATGTATCTATAGTATAGATGTGGAATAAGGCGAGTTTTGGTTCAGCTCACAAACAAAAATGCATGTAAAAGAATAGTCACTAGTGATGCATTCGAAGGGGGTCGGATCAACCATACTTGGAGGGAATTTGATGGCGAAAACGTATTATTTGAACGACAATGTATGCTCAGTGGTTGCGAGATAGCCATTATGACCATCGTAAATTGAAAATGTCGCCAAACATCAAATGTACAAGATAAATTGTCCTGTCCTAATTGTTCCTGCTTGTGTCCTGTGCATCGTTTTCTGTTATCGGTGGAATGTTTTTTATGTCGGTGTCAGGGTCTGCAAATGGAAATTAATTCTGGCAGATGTAATAATTATATTAGTTAAATGGTTAACAGTTTTTCTTTGTGTAGTTTTTCTCCTACACATCACTGTCATTCAGTAAAACCAGGTAGAAAAATGATATGATTGTAAAAAAGCTGACAAAGGTCAATATTGAAATGTTCAGACCTTGCGATCAATAAATGTGTTGGAAATCAAATTGAAACTGATCTCGGTTCAGATTTCTGATGACCGTCAATTATTTCAGTTTTAATGTTGTGGGTGAAACAAAAGTAAAATTTTGATAAGGGTGAAACGGTACAACACCGTCAATAAGAGCCTGGATGCTAAGTCCTGATCTCTGGACGTTTGACACTTTAACTGTGCAAAAAATATTTTTTTCAGCAGAACCTTCCTTCAAAAACCCCAGAGCTTTCCCTTTAGTTACGATATGTACTAATAGTGTAGTGAAACATCAGTGTGACTGGAGTTTAGCTTCAGTTTGCGATCTGGTTTACAGCAGTAGGAAATGAACAGACTTAAAAATGAAATCTCTGAAATGTCCCACATGTCAAATATTGAAGGCAAGGAAATTATCTTTAATTTGGACTTTCTTGTAACAGCACATTAGCAATGGCCTAAGCTATTTTAACATAGTACGTTATTGATCCCAAAAGAAATGAAATGTAACTCTTAATTAGTTATTGCATTGTTTTCTGGTCATATCACAAGTGCTGAACTACTTTCATTCTCCCTCAGTAATAATTACAGTTACTGGACATTTTCAATGTTTTGTGTTAAAGTGATATACTTTCATTCTTTGATTTTATTTCAGAGGAACAGTTTTCCCAGTCCTGCCTCTGTCCTCCCCCGGGGTTGGGATGAATGTTGCATGCGATTGTATATGATGCATACATTGGCGCGCATGTCACTTTCCGCATGTCGTACAGTAACGCGGCGCGGGTACAGTGAGCTCGGAGGAAGCCGTGCAGCTTGTGCCAAAAAATTCAAACACGATTTACATTCCCAATGTAATGTATTAAAACGTTGACAGGGCAAAAGGGATTCACAAGATGCTGCATTAGAAACTCAATTTCTGTGATGAATTGCCTGAAGCCAGTGAATTACAAACTGCTCCCTACCACCTTCCCCAACCCACCCCCTACCGAGGCTCAGAAGTTTTTTTTTTTTTTTTTTTTTTTTTTTTTTTTTGTGTGTGTCAAAATCTTCTTAAACCTCTCTCTTAATCTGATCTGCTGAATGTGAGAGGGTGAAAGGATTTCCAGACTAAAAAAGCATTCATTTTTCGTCTTGTTGTGCACTGCCTTTTCCCAAGTGCTGGGTCAGTAATATTCAAAATTTGCTGCTTTGCTCTTCCATCTTCCCGGCACAACTCTGCTTGTCTCGGCCTTATAGATGTCCTTTCCCACCCCGGTCCGTCGGCCATTATGCGCGACTGATGGAAAAACTGCCACTGTACTTAACTAAGTGTAAACATTATTAACCAAGTAGTCCAGGCTGAGGGTGACAAATATTTATATTTATAATTTAGTGCCGCCACTGGCTATGATACAAACTGTTTCCACACACAGCATGCCTTTAACTGTAGGTAATAAAACGCTTGTATCTCATTTAAAGTGCCTTGAACTTCCCGTTTCGTCATGGAGTACAAAGCAGTGCATACATGTGAAGTGGAACAAAAAAGATTAAATGATAATTATTATTATTATTATTGAAAAAAAATAATAAAACAACCCATCAATGGAATTACAACACTGAATTCCCAACCTGCTTTGCACGTCTACCTGAGTTGTGCAATACTGAACGTATTGGTATCGGATTGCTAGCAAGCAAATACAGGGCTGGTATCACGATACCAATACCTTAATGCCTTTTTATTTTTTAAGTTTGACATTGTTGGTGCACAGATTCCCCTCCCTCCTTTTCTCTTCTCTACATCTCCTTGGAGAGGGTTAACGCCTGGTTGACGGTACTTCATATGCCATTTTTTTTGGTTTTTCATTCAATTGTTTTATTAAAAGCTGGGATACATTTTGGACAAAGTTTATAGGTGTCTTACTATACTTCATATAGTTTCCTAAATAAAGTTGGGAAAAATTCCAATTTGAGAGCAAATTGAAACAAAACATTGGGAATCTATGACACAAATAGAATGAACCTTCAAAACTTGAAACAAATGTATTGATCTTGCCACTCTAGTATTGATCTGATGCTTTGTTTTGATATTATTGATATTTTGGATTTATTCGCCAACCTCTAAACTCCCCAAATCCCTCTAATCAGGTCAAACTAAAACCAGACCGTGAATATCGATCAAGTCTTGCCACAGATTTGACGAGTGCAAAGGATTTTTGGGACATTAATGTCAAATGCCTGTGTGATCAAGACATCACCACCTGACGACGATAAAACCAGCGCTGTCTGGATTTCCTTCTGGACTGAAATCAAGCGTCAGAAATATTCCGGTTTGAACATATCGACTGAACAATGCAGAGGAAGCGTAAACATAACAAATAACTTGAGAAGTAAAACGCATTTCACACGAGTGACTGACTTATTGTTCGCCGGGTTCATATTTTTCTAAGAGCGCTGGTGCCGGCCCGGCGCCATTGTGCTCCCCTTCATTGTTCTTGTTGATTTACAGGGCCGCTACAATGGTGTAATAGGAGTTTGGCTCGGCTGCTCCAGAAGAGGTTTGCAAGTCTTTTGTTTGCGAGCCCGATTGTGAGGAGTGAAGAAGCCTTGGAGCTGTCAGCCCAATAAAGAAAGCTCCTCTGCACTGTGTTAAGACCAACACCCAGTCAAAAGAGGTGGCGGTGGTGGGAGAAGCAGATTTAGTTCACCGCTGTTTGCTTTTCTCACAGAAAGGCCATGCATTAATGGAAATCCAAATATTCCAGCATTACCAGAGGATGATAATGTAAATTCAAGTTAATATTGGCACAATGTGTGTGTGACAGTTTGCCATAATGCGCTCTTCCGGGATTAGTCGTTCATTAAACAGGTTTGCCATGCAAAGCCACTGTCAGATTTTTGTCAACCGGGACAGAATAGGGGAGAAAACAGTGCCAGCCGAGGCGCTCACAATTAAAATCTGCAGCCTGATTATGGTGACCGGTTTAATCTCGATCATGTGAGTTCCTCTGTAGATGTACGGAAATAATTCTCGACCATAATAGCGCGGCGAGTCGGAGGAAACAAAAGCTTGTGTGCGTTTGGTTTAGAAAGAGCTGTGAAGCATTGTCGGGAGAAATGTTGTTTCATTTAGATTGTTCAGAATAACAGCATCTATTTATACCTCCTTTTTTTGTTGGCTTTTCCTCTTTTCTCTTTTCTTTTTGTGGAGTTCTGTGAGATCTGAGAAAATGGATAAAGTGCTATTGTGTTATGAGATCTTACATGGATCGAAAGCTTTTCTCTTTATTGTTTTGGGATCTACAGTAAGATGGTGCGCGCTCATCAGACCTTCAGCATTCTTCAGTGAAAATAGAAATGTTTCATTTTAGAACATGGACTTCCTTCAGCTGAGTTTGGATGATGATTTTTTTCTTTCCATTTGACTAGTTTAACAGTTAAGCTGCTGACAGTTTCCTATCATACTATATGTGTAAATAGCTGTGGCTTGTGCTGCACCATCATTTCTAAATTCTGGGTATTATGATAATGTGTAGAATTCAAATACATCAGCGCAGAGTTCAGTCATTTTGTTTTGCGATTGCGTTTCAGTTTTATTTAATGTTTTCTCGTTTAAGTGGAGCAAGTTGGTAAAAATGTTTATATTTCATCCCAAATCCATCCTTGTTATCTATGTATATTTGTTTTTCTTGGTTTTCGAATTGTATTTTATTTTGGTGGAGAAGCTTTTATTTTCTTGTTTCCTGTTTCTGCATCATATGCTATGTGTTCACGCTGTCCTCCTCAGTTCAGCCAAGCTGAGCTGGATATATATATATTGCTAAACTCATAAGTTGTTGTATGTTGTTCTCAAACTGCTTTATGTTTAGCGCATTTATTGAGTTTACTATGCCAGTGTGGTTATTTCCGTTCTTTTGATTGGTTAAGGTGAGTGCGGGAAAGCCGGAGCCCAAGAACCGCTGCGCTGAAAGGATTCTTGTTTTAAACAGAGTAAACCTGCCCTGCTGCTGCAATACACCCAGGGTCCTCGACTGCTGGTTCCTTTAGCCCATTACACACAACGCAGAGTACACACAACAGATGAGTCAGATGACGGCGGATACATAAAGATCAACTGACCATGTGGGGTCGAGAGTTTAATAGAAAATAGTCAAATAATTGAGTTACATCAATTGGAAAGTAGGTCATCCAGCTGGAGTCAAGCACTTGGAATGCTGAGTCGAGTCGATTATTCTCAATGTATGCAGAGAAGCTGCAGTGCATCGAATGATTGTAACTAAGTTCATTATGGAGCCATTGCTGTAACGTTTGAGTCGTTATTGCAGCAATGATGCATATTTTTGGTATATTAAGTATTTGCTAAGGTCAGGGAACATTTCCCACTGAGGACGGTTCAAATCTGCAGATACTTGACCCCCCCTCTAAAACAACCAATAACTGCCTATTTTAGTAATACCAAATATACATTAATATGGAAGAAGAGATGAAACAATCTTACCACTGTCACATAAGCTAATATCTACTGTCTTCCTTAATAACAGATTGGCTGCTTTGCAAATGCCAGCCAACATCATTGCCGCTAGGTGTCTTAGCTTCAAAAGTTGCATTTTCTTTAGAATACGCCGGTCAAACAATCTACAAAATGGGGGTTTCTGTCATTTGGAGCAAGTAGAGGATTTCAAGAAGTTGGCCTAAGTTAAAACTGGGACTTTTGAAGTGCATTTTAGTTCAGGCATTTGAATAAAACTAATTTAATTGATCAAATAGTGAAGTACAAAACTGTTACTTAGTGTTTAGGTGAAAGACTGTCTCTGTCAGGATATTCTTAATTCTGGTTATAATTCCGAAACTACATTCAAGTTTGTTCTTTTTGTTCACGTGAATGTCAACAGTTTCCTTTCTCCAAATAACAAACACGTTTTTTCATTTTAATGCATCTCCCCTGCCTTTTTTTTTCGTTTGTTTGTTTTTGCTCTTCAGTTTTCTGCCTGTTCAAGGACTTTCTGGTGGTGGGGGGTTTGCAAAGTTAGTGCCTCTTTCAGTCAGAGAGAAATAATGAGATACAATGTACCTTTTTGGCTAAAAATATATGGCAGATGGCAATAAAAGATTGTTTGACTGCTTTTGTCATCCCCACCTTCAAGATACACAAGCATCATAAATACTTCATACATCGTCTCACACAATTCTGGCTTTGGGTGTGCGCTTGTTTGTCACTCTTCGGTATTGATAAAAAAAGGATTGGTCCCCGGAGAATGTGTTGTTACCGTCATAAAGGGAAGGCCATGTCCACATTATTATTTTTCTCATTGCGTCCAGCAGTGTTCAGCTTTTCAGAACGCTTTAATCTGCTCTCCAGTCGGACACGTGGGACGCGGCCTTGCCCCCCTATCACCCCCGGTAGACTCGAGGCGGTAAATATCAGATGGGGCCCCTGCTGTCCGCTCGGGCTCGATACAATCAGCATTCAGAACAATTCCCAAGCACAATAAGAGTTTTTCAACTGGTGTTTGCAGTCCTAAAGTGGGCCGAAGGACCGTTCTCACCCTACCGACATAGCAATGAATTATAGGGAAAAAGAAATCTGTTGCTTTCAGATGTGCAGTGGAATATATTGACTAAACTTCTGCTAAACATTCGAGTGGATTAAAAAGAAAATTCAAGTTTTTTTTCCCTTTTTTTTTTTTTTTACATATTCTTGAAGAGAATTTTAAATATGTATGGAACACTTTTCTTTGTCAGTCTTCACATTTTGAAGAATATCAGAAAGGATGGAATCTTACATTTTTCACTGGTAGATTTTAGTGCTGCGACTTGATTCAAATTTGTAATTGAGTCAATGGTAAGGTTTTTAATTAATATGCTAATCACATTTTAGTCCACCTGTAAATTGGCTCAATAAGCAACATGTTCAATTCAAAAAGTCTTATGCTCTTAAATTGTACATAATTGTATATAAACTCAATAACAAAGATATTTTTAAAATGTTACTTAAATTATTCAACTATCAAATAGGTGCAAAGTGCTTTCCAGGGGTTCAGGAACTCCTGTTTCATGGAACTTCATCAGAAATGTGGACTGTGGACGCTGACTTTAGCGTTGGGGACATCTGTGCTAATGCTAACTGGTTAGCATTGGGATGCTATTTTAGGCCGACTCCTTTCAGCATAACTCGCACACAACATAGAGTTTTCCAGAGTCCGATCAGGTAATTTTTTGAAGTAAAAACGAACACCCAGTGGTCAAGAGAAGGAGATTTGTCGTCCATCATTGTATTGCGGATGTAGCTTGTGCGTCAGATTTACAGAAACCTGAGAATACAAGGTTCTGGCCAAAACATTTTTACATTAAATTTTTTTTTTTTAAAACAAATAAATAAATTGCGTTTAAATTGTTAACATGTTAAAATCTATGTAATTAATCAAAATCAACATGTTAAAGCCCTGGCCATGTTCTAAAAATCTTAACTTTGAATGTCATTGTGAATAGCACAAAAAATGTATTTAAATTTCAGGGTGAAGCCAAATTTATTAAAAAAAAATGTTGTGCACAGATGAAAATAACTTTCAAGCCTCAAGCCTTGGACATGAAAAATTGGCTGTGCAACATATGAAGGTATCTCAAGTTGAGTTTCATAATTTCTCAAAATCCAACTTCTAGTGACTGTAAAAAAATAATACACTTTGATTTGATGTAGAGCTCAACATTAATCTCTCTTTGTTCTAAATGCTCTACTTTTTTTTTTCATCTTGAGTTTATTTTGGATGGTGAAGTAATTTATTTATCTATTTAATTTCCATTTCCATTCTTACAGGTTTCCTCTCTTTCAAGCAGCCTGACCCAAACCATCACCTTTCCCTTGGCATAATGTAACCCAAAAAGAACTTTGTAGCACATCACACTCAGACTTTGGACCAGTCGTCATATGGTAAGTAAGCAATTGTGTTGTGAAAAGTCCGAATGACGTAATGAAGGAAAGTATGTACACACACACTTAAGGCTAGCCCCCACTCTGTTGATCTTATCTGTTTTTTTTTGTCTTATAAGTTTCTTTTACATGACAACTTGTGCCATATAAGTGAAAAAAGACGGACAGATTATTGTGCCAAAAAGCAGAGTCTCTGCGCCTTCTTATGGCAATAAAATCCAGGAAAGAGCAAAACAAACAGCAGATTGCTTCTGAATAATTATTTTTCTTTCACTCTGACTGACAGTTATTGTTACTCCTATTTTAGAACCACTTTGTCATTAATCAGCCAGATCATGTGGTGAAAGCTGTCGCTGCTGAAATAGCTTTAATATGGACTACCCCTCTGGGAACAACTTGGTCATTAACTCTAATGCCATTTTCTGCTGGAGAGAAACCTTCCACCCCTCCTCTTTTTATCCCCTTCATTGATTCCAAAATCAAGAGGCAAACGACTCCCAGGACATTTAAGCGCACTCGGTCCTCCTCCTCGCCAGCCAAAGGGGTTGCGTCAAGTCTTTTGTCCGAACCGCTGACCTACTGTTCCTCTGCAGACAATTGCTGGCGGCCCCGCCGACGCGGGACTCGCTTCGACCTAGACTGACTTAAACAATTTGTATCTCGTTAGGAGCGTGTCGGCGTGTCATTTACGGTAGTAAACGAGGAGGGGTGATGGGTGGCGAGAGGAGAAAGCTGCAAAGGCTGTGATGAAGACAAGAGGAGGACAGGTCAAATGGCAAGCTGCATCTTTAACTTAGCGGGTATTGATTTTAGATCCCCCTCTCCTTTTCCCCCACGGGAGACACAGTTAGCTGCTCTGCATGAGTGTGGGATGGTAGCAGTGAGTAAAATCCATCAGGTGCATCAGGTGAACAACCTGCCCTATTCAAAATAATGCTGCAGGTTATTAATTCAGACAATAAAATTCTCCCAATAAATAAAATGAATATTCAAGAAGATGTTCTTATGTGCAGTTTTGATTGCATCATTGTCAGATTCGGTTAAAGATTGGGTTTCAAGAAAAAGAACCACGCTTTTGCCAGGAAAAGTATGTAGTAAGGAAACACTGATCTAATCTTAACATATGAGACATTTTGTGCCATGTTTTTTCATATTGCTGTTAATAATGAACATCCATTCAAAATTAAATTCAAAAATACTTTATTGAAGGCAAATTTAATGTTGTCCTAACTTACATTAATTCAAATTCTTCATAATTAATCTAAATAGTGATGGCTTTTGGGAGAAAAGATCTCCTGTAGCCGTCTGTATTACAGCAAATTTGAAAAAGCCTCTGACTAAAGACACTATTTTTCTCAGATAGTCTCATGACGAGGATGCTCAAGGTTGTCTATAATTTTCTTGATTTTTGTGTAAAAGCGTTTTGACTGTGTATTTTGATAAGACGTGTCAAAATGACATTGTGCTGCTATGGATCTGCACAGTACATTAGATTTTATCACCTCATTTTCTTCTGTTTTTAATTCTTATGGATCGCCCTAATTCCTCTTCTGAATGATCAGGGATCTTTACAGTCTGTGAATGCTGCAACTCCATGCCCTCATCTTTTAAAGGTGAGCAGGTCTTTGTCATAGCAGACAGAGCGTAGGCATAGCATAGCATGACATTAGGTAAAGTTGTCAATTCATTGCTTTCAGACTTGGCACTTGTGTAAATATGCATAGTGGTTATTATGAAATGTGTATGCGCTTTTTCTGAATTGTGACATTTAAACTACTGACGTTTTTGTTCAAAAAATAAAACATCCGTGACGCCCAGATTTAGCCAGAGATCACACCATGCACTGTGTCACAGAAAACTCCACATGCTTTACTTAAAGATGCATATCTCTTATGCAACTTGGAAAAGTAATGCAGATACCCAACAGTGAAAAGGGGTTTTAATAGCTTCACCCATGACATGGAAAGCTAATGCCAGCTAGTCAATTTTATTTTGTTGCATTTTCAGTAGCATCAAGTGCATAAAATGAAAAGCTCCACATGAGTTAGTAATCATCAAACAAACATATTAATTCACATCCAGTGATGTTAATCAATTATAAATTTAATGATGGAACTTGACTTAATGTCATGTTCTGATTGTATATTACAATATATATTGCATGACTTTGTGTTTTTATGTTTGTTATGATGTAAAACACTTTGAAATGCCTTGCTGCTGAAATGTGCTATACAAATAAAATTTGATTGATTGATTGATTGATTGATTGATTGATTGATTGATTGATTG